>JALGBA010003981.1:0-413677 GCA_023970755.1 Azemiops feae
GAAATGATAGAAGGGGTTGAAGCCACAGGAACCTTGGGAGGAAGTGATCATGCAATATTGGAATTCAACATTATGGAAGCACAAGCAATAGAACACAGTCAAACTAGAGTCTTGGACTTTAAGAGAGCTAATTTCAATAAACTTAGAGAGGGTTTGGGAAGGATTCCATGGATGAGAATCCTCAAGGGGAAAACAACTCAAGAAGCTTGGGAAATTTTGAAAAGTGAGATAATAAAAGCCCAGTCTAGCACAATACCAACAAAGAGGAAAAATAACAGCTCTCAAAAGAACTCTCTGATAAATCGAAAGATAAAAAGGACAAGTATAGAAAGTGGAGAGGGCACATAACTAAGTCAGAATATCAGCAAATAGCCCGAGCCTGCAAAGATGAAGTGAGGAAAGCTAAGGCTCAAAATGAACTAAGGATTGCAACCAAAGTCAAAAATAACAAAAAAAGCTTCTTTCAACATGTAAAAAACAAGAAAAAAGTGAAGGAAATAATTGGTCCATTAGTGGGTGAAAGTGGCAAGAAGGTGACAAGCAACAGGGAGAAAGCAGAACTATTTAACTCGTTTTTTGCATCTGTCTTTACACAAAGGGAAAAAACAGACAAACCTCCCAAAAATAGTGCCATAAAAAACAAGAATAAGAAACACAAGTTAAGATAGGCAAGAAAATGGTAAGTGAGCACCTGTCTAGCCTAGACGAGTTCAAATCATCAGGACCAGATGGACTACATCCCAAGGTTCTCAAGGAACTGGCAGATGTGATCTCAGAACCACTGAATTATATTTTTCAAAGATCCTGGAGCACTGGGGAACTATCAGAGGACTGGAAAAGAGCTGATGTAGTTCCCATCTTCAAAAAAGGGAAAAAAATGGATCCAGGAAATTACAGACCTATCAGCCTGACCTCAATACCTGGGAAGATTCTGGAAAAGATAATCAAACAACGAATCAGCGAACACCTAGAGGCAAACAAGTCATTACTAAAAGCCAAACATGGGTTTGTCAAAAACAGATCATGCCAGACAAATCTTATTGCATTCTTCGACCAGTGACAAAATTGTGGATTCAGAGGATGCTGTGGATATAATTTACTTGGAATTCAGTAAGGAATTGATAAAGTAGATCACGAACCTACTACTGATAAGATAGAAAAATGTGGGTTAGACAGCATCACCACCAGATGGATCCGTAGATGGCTGGACCTGGCCGTACTCAGCGTGTGGTCCAAGGAACCGCTTCTACCTGGAGGGAATGGTAGTTGGGTCGCACCAGGGCCTGTTCTGGACCAGTGCTCTCACATACTTCCATCAAACAATTTGGACGAGGGGATAGATGGGGAAATCATCAAATTTGCAACGACACAAACTGGCAGGAATAGCCAACACTCCAGGAAGACAGGCTTAAGATACAGGAGGATCTGGACAGACTTGAACACTGGGAGCTATCTAACAAAATGAAATTCAATGGTGAAAAAAGTAAGGTTCTACATTTAGGCAAGAAAAACCAAATGTACAGGTATAGTATAGGGGTTACCTTGCTCAATAGTAGTAACTGTGAGAGGGATCTCGGAGTCCTAGTGGGCAATCATTTAAATATGAGCCAGCAGTGTGCTGCAGCTGCCAAAAAGGCCAACACAGTGCTAGGCTGCATTAACAGAGGGAGAGAATCAAGATCACGTGAAGTATTAATACCACTTTACAATGCCTGGTAAGGCAACACTTGGAAATGAATTACTGCATCCACTATTGGTCACACGATGTAAAAAAGATGTTGAGACTCTAGAAAGAGTGCAGAGAAGGCAACAAAGATGATTAGGGGACGGGAGGCTAAAGCATAGCAAGAACGTTTGCTGAATTGGGGTATGTCTAGTTTTAATGAAAAGAGGACTAAGGGGTGACCATGATAGCAGTATTCCAATTATCTCAGGGGTTGCCACAAAGAAGAGGGAGTCAAGCTATCTCTCCAAGGGCCTGAGGGCAGGACAGGGGGAAAAGTAATGGATTGGAAAAATAGTCAAGGAAAGAAGCAAACTGGAACTGAGGAGAAACTTCCTGACAGTTAGAACAATTAACCAGTGGAACAACCTGCCTCCAGAAGCGGTGAATGCTCCAACACTGGAAGTTTTTAAGAAGAGACTGGACAGCCATTTGTCTGAAATGGTATAGGGTTTCCTGCCTGAGCAGGGGGTTGGACTCGATGACCTCCAAGGTCCCTTCCAACTTTATTATTATTATTATTATTATTATTATTACTATCTGTAATATTAAATAATTTTTTAAAAAATCATGGGTTGGTAAGGCAAATTGTAGTGTTCTAATTTGTGCGTAATACTAAAATATAACAGATAGCCAGTGGTGGGATTCAGCCAGTTCGCACCAGTTCGGCAGAATCGGTAGCTAATTTTTTGTTGCCCAGGCCCAGAAGGGACTTCCGGAAGCAGCATCCACACAGAGAACCGGTTGTTCACATATTTGAATCCCACCCCTGCAGATAACCTCATAAAATTCTAAGTGAGAATTAAATTAAGACCAGTTTAGTTTAGTCTTCTGAGCTTTCGGACTTGTGCTGGACCCCTTCCTCAGGGAACTTCTCTCTACCAGTATTCCTACTGTATTTACACACAATATGTGAAACCAGTTTCTCTGTTCTGAGGGTTTCTTTTCCAGGACAAAATACTTAGTACCCCCAAATGTTTCTCTGAATGTGGCTTAGTGCCAAAGTTCATTGTTTTTCAAATGCTACATCTCTTTTTATTTTTTAAATTTTAGAATAGGATCCTTCCTGGGATGAAGGAGGAGAGACCCTTATTGGGAATGCAGAATAGAAAGTGGTGAGTTGTTCTGTTCCCCTTCCTTTCTTTCATGAGCGGAATAAAACGTTCATGCACACACATAGTCATGGCGCGGAGCCTTAGGAAAATGTTCCTTTGCTGCCAATGAGAAATTTTCCTTGAGGTTCTGGCTTTGTAGGGAAAGGAAAAATAAAATTGTCTTTGTATGCAGTGCTCCAATAAGGACTGCCTCCCATGTGCTGTACATTAAAATAAGATAAGCCATGAAGCAAATATCTTTCTTGTCTCTTCGACTGGAACCTTCCAAAGATATTCAACTCGCTATTATCTGTAAATTACACATCAGTTGTTTTTTTTTATAAAAGCAAGCCCTAGGGTTACTAATCCAGGTAGCTACTAATTGCAGTTATTAAAAAGAAAAGATATAGAAACATGTGGGTTTTCAGTTATTTGTTATCCTTCCTTGGGTCTACCAAGTATTTGGTATCTCACTCTTCACCTTTGATTTGACTAGTTACTTCTAATTTTAATTCTACCACTCAAAATTAGTTTTATTGCATTTTTAAAAAGGGATTAAAAAACAAAAACCTCACCATAACTCATGTTCTGTGATCTCAAGGTATTTGCCGAGGATCATTCTTCCAGAAGTATGAAGAAAATGCTCTACAAAAGGAAAATTATTAAAAACTGTAATATAAACTGCCTTTTAAATTTCTAATTAAATTTTAATGAAAAGTAATGCCTAGGAAAGTGAAAAAATAAACATATACATTCTTTTAAAAGATGCTGTTAAATATTCATTTCCATAGCACCTATCACTGTTCTATCTGTATGCACTGTTTTTTTAAAAAAGCAATGTAATTCTGTTCCAGCTGCAGATAACATTTTGTGTTAATTAAGAACTTAGTGGACACTTACCTAATAATTTATCTGGTTTTCGATAGGGCTATTTTACATTTGTGCTTAGCTCCGCTGTGGGACCATAAAAATAGATAAAATGCCATTTCTAATATGATATATAATATTGGGATTAACTTCTTATCTCTCAATCTTGCTTTTAAGTCATCCATGTTGAACATTGCAAACCCATTATATCCGCAATAATCACAGTCTGGTAGATTAACATTTTGTTCTGAAAGCTAACTTTTGCTTTCAAGTCCACAAACAAAAGAAAACGGGGAAAGAGTGGTACAAACCTCTGAATGCTGTGTTCTTAATCTACAAGGAGGTGGGGGTATGATATCTTTTTAGTACTGGAAAATTATATTCAGCATAGGTTTTTCACAAATCAAATGAGTCTGTTTCATTACAGTGTTTGCTCTCTAACCCTAAGCAGATCCAAAATAAACTTTTGTGTTTCATTCTTCAACTTTAAATGCAGTCAAAAGATGAATCATTTCAAAGCATACTCTGTTTAAAAAGACCAGACCAAGTTTGGTCAATAGGAGAGAAAACTAAGGTGGCATCTAAAAATTGGTCATGGGTTAAGACAACCCATGGGTTAAGACAACTGAGTTAAGACATGCTTTCTTTAGAGAAAAATGGTAGTCATTATTTCCAGATTTGAACATACTCTACAGGTTAGTAAGGGGAAATTTAAGGAGCATTTTTTTCTCCTGTAAAACATTCTCTCTCTCTTTTACAGTACACGGATATATCAAGCTTGATATATATCAAGCTTGATTTTGATTAACAATATTTACTTCTATTTAAATAGTGAGTTTATTATTGTAAATAGATCTATCTCTTGAGCATGCCTTGTTTGGGTTCAGCAATGTAAGCACAGAAAAAGGGTAAACATATAATAAACCAAAGAAATTAAAACATAAGAAAAAGGAAAGGAATTATAACTAGTTTACTATGATTTATTTATTTCTATTCTTGAAAATGATTGCTGCTTCCATCACCTCCGTAGATTGCACATTAAATTTCTCATCTTTTTCTTTTTTTCAGGATCTCATCAACTCCATTCAGTCACAGCTTTCTTAGTCTTCACCTTCCTGTTGATCTATTCACTCTTATTTCATAAATTTGTTTCAAGCTTCCATCTTCATTTGTTTTTTTCCCCTACAAGATAAACACCTCAATATACTTTCAATCAGGTCACTGACTTTAGTATTCAATCCATATTCTTTCAGCATGCATTCACTTTTAATCCTATCTCTTCTTGTTTTATCACACATGTTTCTCAAGTACCCCATTCCCGCTGAAATTCATTTAAGTCATATGCTTCTGAGATCCCCAACTCTCACTTCCATCAATAAAACAGAATGCAACCATATTTACTTCTTTTAGCATTACTTTTACATGGACTGGTTGATATGCATGCTTAAAATCATTCTTTAAAAATGTCATATCCAGGATTTTGTTTTCAATGGTTCAAAGGTAAAAATGGTGGCCCAAGGATAAGAGTTACCAATAGTTTGGTGTTTGGTAGATTAATGCTCATGCAGTCTAACATTTGCTGCAAAGCATATCTAGGAGACTGTGAGTTCTAGTCCTGCCTTAGGCATGAAAGCCACCTGGTGGCTTTGGGTCAGTCACTGTCTCTCAGACCAACCATTAATCCTTTTCAGTTATTAAGTGGAACTGATTAAATATTGCTTATGCTTTATCAGCTGTATTGCCTTTCAGGTCTTTTGGGATCTAGTCCAAAAGAATTATGATTGTATCTAAAAGCCAAATAAATTTAGATCATGGTATTAATAAGAACTCCTAGGGGCACCTAGGCAAATATGTCATTGATATTTTGAGAGGTTCCTTAAATACTCTTGCCAAATGAATTTAAATATTTGTCTAAAATTCTTTCTACATCAGACTGCCCAATGTCTACACTGCTCTCTGTTTAGCACCATACAAGTAGGCCTCATTTAGCAGCTGTAGTTGGCTCCAGTGAAATGGTTGCTAAGTAACATGGTCGCTAAATGATCACTTGATGAGAGAAAGAGAGAAGGATATTGTGAAGATCACTGGCTGCTGCCACCTCATTTAGGTAAAGTTTTCTCATGTAACAATTCTAACATTGCTGTCACTCTACCATGTTGTTGTCAGTCCCAGAATTTGGGTGTAAATGCATACATTGATCAGAAAATTATTTACTACTGTTTATTTCTGTTGTCTTTGTGAACTGTTGCTACCCAACGTAGTTATTAAATGAGGACTACTTGTATTAGAATATTTCTGTTTTTCCTAAGTATTTGAGTCTCCATAATATTATTTTGAAATTTTGAAACCTTATACTGTAATGGGATTATGGCTTTTGCTAAAATGTGTTTATGCTATTTATCAGTGTGAGAGAGAACATGCTTGCTATTTGACAGATAATAAATAAACATCTTCGTGAATCAAAACATGTTACCTAAAATGCAATAATTATTATGATTAAGACTTATAATAAATATGCGCTAAGGATCACAATCACAGAAAAAAGATAACTTAAATATTTTAATACATGTAAGAGAAATTCTGTACAAATGAACATACACTAAAGTACTAAAGTAGTATGCACTTTAAAATCTGATACAATATTTAAATAAAAGCACAATAGCAGGACCGTAAACCTAAATTCACCCATAAACAGGAATATTTTGAAAATGTTTTTTTTTTCTACTTGTCATAGAAGATGTGAAGTGATTGATATATGCTGTTTAAAATTTTAGAAGATAACAACATGGAAATATAAACAAAGGTTAATTTCTTTGACTGTAGTGCATGCCAATAATTTTACAAAAAGGCTCCACTAATTACCAATACCTTAGCATGTCTAGTTCTGGCACAACTTTGTTGTTTGCATAACGCAATAAACATTGTTTTCCTTAATAGAATGACTCCATTGTAGGCATTCAAAGCAAAATCAGCAAATTCTCTCCTGTTCACCTTCTTCACCTTTCATTCTCCTTCTGCACTACCACCCTCACCACCACCTTTTGAATATTGTGAGTTTTTCTTCTCTCTCTGAAATAAAAGTCCCATAACTTTCGACAAGCAGTTGGTGCCTGACTATTGCTCTCTATTAGCATTTTCAGGGCTTGCTTATTTTACAGAAAGGCTTTTTTCTGCATTGCCCTGATTTTATTTTTAAAGTATACACTACCAAAGGTATTATAGCTTTGCCGTATCATAAGTGCCAAATCTTCCATTCTATCACTCTTTAAACCGTCACTGGCAAACCATGAAAATGCCTGTTTAAGTGACAGTAACGATGGCACCAGGTAATCTGCAAGGGAAGTTTTGTTGTGGTAATCTTATTTTCTACACTTTTATTAATATATTGATGGAATAATGCCATTTCCTCTCTGTAATTTTTTTGTCTCTGCAATTTGTTCTTTTTCACTGAACAAACATATTTAGGATGCCACTCAGTGGCACTGAGAGAATATTTATTTAAAGCAAATACTACTATTACCCAACTAGGTGGAAAATCCATGAGTTAGATCTTGATAGCAGAAGCATTTTGCCACAATTTATGTGTGCATGCAAATCTTTGGTGCTTTGGATATAGGGTAGAGTATTTGCTTTATATGTATTATTTTGTTTGAATACACGAAAGCGGGTTTGATTTGTATGTTTCCCCCTTATAGAATTGTTCCAAGGCTCTGTCAGAGATCACGTAGAGTAATTTTTCCCATCAATCTTTGCTGTGCAGCCATGCACGAATGCAGGAGGAAAAAGGGGGCAGAAATCAAATCACTTAATTGCAGCATTTTTCATCTACATCTTTTGTTTTATGGTGGTAAAGGCCCCGAAGTAGCCTCCCATGATTCATGGCTGTCACCGCTGCCGTTAGCAGTTCAATCTTTCATTCTAGGCATTTTGGTACTGAAAGTACCTACACAATTACTTTGATGAATATGACTTGTTTGTTTTTTCTCCATTTTTAGCAGAGAGAGGGTTCTGCTTAATACAGACATTTAAATAATATACTATTCATGGCTCCCATATCTTCACAGTATTTCAGAAGCAGGATATCCAGAGCTGCTGTTATACCCTATGAATTTAAGTTCATGGAGACTCTTTAGTGGCAACTCTTCTTTTTTCTTTTTTTGCTTACACAACAGCGTGATCTGATTAAAAAAAAAATCCAGACTGTTCGAGAAAGGGATTCTTTTCAAATCTTTGCTGCATTAACATTCTCTCTCCCCTCCCCATTTTTACTCCTTTCCTACCTCTTCAAGTTTATATGATGTCAAAGTTAACATGGTGCTTGGAAGTGCAAGTAAAAACCTTGAGGAAACTACCAAAAATACAGTATTTGTATATTAGAGGAAGTTATCATTAAGGTCAGCAGGACCTTTTCCTTACTGTGACCTGCACATGTAAAACACGCTCCCTTTAAGGAACAAATAAGATTTAATTACCAAGTATTATGTGATGATTGAATAGTTGTATGACCTTCAGCTTGTGTGCACAACATGAGGATAGAAAGACATTTGCAGAGGATTCAAAATGATTTTTATTCAAAAGTGAACTCTATGGAATTCAGAGTTTTGCTACTAACCAAGTTCTTTGCATGTCTAATAATGAGGCATCTTGATGATTGTGTATCTGGTAGAAAGAACTTGAATATTGTATTTTATTGTATTTTATAGAGTTTAAGTTTAAATCATCACCGAAGGAAGATGGGAAATGGCTTCGAATCCCCATGATTTGTTCAAATTATATTAGAAATAGCTAAGCTTGCTTTTTATATTTGTTAGCATATGCAGAAAGGCTTTGGTGGAGACAATGTCAAAAATAAATGCAGAAAAAGCTTAATTTAATGAGCCATTTAAGGAGTGTCTGTCAAATCCAAATGTCCATTAAATCAGAATTTAAGTAATTGACGCAATTTATGTAATTTGTGTCAGTCATGTAATAAAGTAATTGAGAGTTTTATGTCATTTGCATCAATTTACCTTATTTGTGTAATTATTTAATTGATGTATATATGTCATTTCTGGAAATATATGTCATGTGCAATTTGTCCTACATTTGTGTGGATGATGTAAAATGTCAATTACGTCATTACTAGAAAAAGGTGAATTATTGCATATGATGTAAAATTGGTAATTATGGAATTGCAACAATTGAACAGTAGATGTTATGGATTTGTTTGTGAAGTCCAAATACAAATTTGGTTCATCCAAAGTCCGTTAAATGAAGATCTGTTAAATCAAAATTTCACTATATTCTCAAGAAGTATAGCATCCGTATATTAGTTGCCAAGGTACTTGGCTGAGTAGTAATGTGTGATGAATGAATTAAATTTACAAATACATATAATTGTTTCAATGTTGTCCAATACTCTTACACAGTGTTTTTTTTCTTATAAGTCATTGCTTAAAGGTCATCGCTTGCTTTGTTTCACAAGCTTAATGCCTGAGTTCATTCATAGAATTAAACTAACAATATTATGGTTTAACTCAATGTGTGAATCAGTTTCTTTGCTACAGTGCATACAAAACTCAAAAGAATGAGCATGCTACATTGGTGATCATTTTACCCTATGCTTCTTTATCAGTCCTTTTACCAATTAAAGCTGGAAGAGGGTGTGATTATTATTGCCTTTCCCCATCATCTCCACATAATGTGGAATTAGGCCTACAAATATCCAGATAATCACTAGAGCAGTGTTTCCCAAACCATGAGGTATACTTACTTCCCTTGCGAAGGTGCAGCAGACTGTAAAGTAAGTGTGAAGAACCCTTTAGTTGCCTTGTTACAATAAATCCACCTTTCCCAAAGTTTCCTATTGTTTTCACTGTTCATGTGTGTTCATGTTGGTGCTTGGATTTTCAAGGGTTGTACATAAATGAAGATTATTCTAAAGGGAGGTGTGACAGCCAAATAATTAGGACCCCTTGCTCTAGAACAAGGGTTCCCAACCGGGGGTGCTTGTACCCCCTGGGGGTGCGTGACGATATTCCAGGGGGTGCGAAAACTTGGCTTTTCAAAATTATAGTGTATATGCATAATTTGTTGCTGTTATTTTGAAATTTTGTAAGGGGTGCAAGAATATATCAGAAGCATTCTAGGGGTGCAGGGTATAGAAAAGGTTGGGAGCTGCTGCTCTCGAAAGTAGTAAAGACATACAGAACTTCTGATTGCTGCCCTCTAGAGGTTGTCTAGAATTTTTCAGCACGGTACTCAAGTGGAATAGGGGTGGATTCAGCTGCAAGCAATGGAAAGTGTGGAAGGGGAAGGAGAAGTGGCAGCTAGTGTGTTTGTGTATTTCAGGTTTGGAAAATATGTGCTACCAACTAAAATGAGCTATCGACTAATTCTGAAAGAAATGTTATATGGGCTTAACGTACATCTTCATTGCCAGTGTAATGAGAAGAATTAGACCAGCATCCATATGTGGAATATTTATTTTCACAATACAAGAAAATGTATTTCCTTATTTTTTTTTCCTGTATGCAGAAGGCCTTAAATTTTACAGATGTGATTAATGCTTTAATTTGCTGTTCTCGCTGGCTACAAGTTTACCATACAATATAAATTACTTAGAGAGAAATTTGCTTATATGGAATCTAATTCATATGCTCTTTAGTCACCCTGTGTGGTAAGAGCTCTTCCTTCTCTACAGCACAATGCAGGGCTCATGCAATTGGTTTGAAAAATAAGAAAATAAGAAAATAAGAAAAAAAACTGCAGTATTTTTGAAGCCAACACATGCTGTAATTAGTGTTTGTTTTAGCAGGGATCAGTGAACAGAATATCAGTTGTAAACTGTGAAATGAAAATTGCAGGGATTTTTTTTTAATTGATTGATGTTTTCTTTACGAATTTGCAATACTTACACATAAATCTCATTTTCATAAGCTTGACTTTGCTAGTTTGTCTTTTCTCCAGGCATGCAAGGTGGCTTCCATGGGATTCACCCTTTGTGTTATTCAACACAACAAACAAAGTGAGATGAGAGAGACGAACTGCTGCAAAAGATAGACAACTGGGTTTCTCCAATACTACTTGAACACTGTTGATTCTTACAATGTTGGTATGATGTATCCAATATTTTCCATTTAGAAATCAAGGTATCTGTGGTCATTGTTGCAGCTTGATATTTGCTTTTTTTTGATGCATTACATAATTATTTATATCCTTGACCATCCTAGATATTAAGGGAAACAGGCAGGATAGTGATATTTGGATCCAGTAGATTACAAACTCCTTCTTATGGGAACATGAAAGAGGCAATGATACTTGTCTTCCGAAGAGGCCTTTTCTGGATCTGGTGGTCCTGGACAATTGAACTGAGAGAGAGAGGGGAGGAAAAGTGTAGATGGTAGAGATATAGATATATCTTTTATCCTGCCTTTGTTATTTTTATAAATAACTCAAGGTGGCAATACTCCTTCTTCCTCCAATTTTCTCCACAACAATCCTGTGAGGTGGGTTGAGCTGAGAGAAAGTGACTTGCCCAGCTGGCTTTCATGTATAAGGTGGGACTAGAATTCAGTCTTCTGGCTTCTAAAATGGTGCCTTAACCATTAGACAAAACTGGTTCTATATGAACTATATATATTATGGTTTTTCTCCTGAGGCTTTATGCTGTTATTAAGATAGTGATTGATAAAGACTGATGTAATGGCTTTATTATTATTTTTTTGTAGCAGAAAACTAAGTATTTCATGGCATTTTTCAACACATGCATCTGAGGGGATCAGGCTTTTGTTCAGAGAAGTCCATTTTGCTAGATATAGGGTGAAACTTCATTCTGTTATTTATGTGACTCTAAGTATGAATGTGATTTTATTCAGCCAAAGGAGACTACTCTTGTCACTGATGAGAGCAAAGAGATGTCTAGCTCTTTGTGTAGTGGAAGAGTTGAAATTAAACATCTCTGATGAAACTATATCTGATTATAGTTTCCTGTTTTGCTTGCTGTAATTCTTAGCCAAAACATACCTTCCTATAGTTGTAATTACTTATATCTTTTATTTCATTTTAAATCATTATTGGCAAGTTCAGATGAAAACTCAATACAAAATTTTGATTTGTATATGTTTTCATTTGATCCATCTCCTTCTCTTTCTCTTCTTCTTTCTCCTCCATGGATAGGATATAGTAATTCAAACTTCTATTATTATTTTTAAAACTTTTCCAAAACTATTTTTAAAATAGTTGAATAAGGTTCTGGTGTTAATTTATGTTACGAGATGGTTCTGATATGATTGATACGTATGATTGATAGTCTGAACAGACTACCACTGTTGTCTCCTGGGTCTTCCAAAGCCTTGGGCATGGCACATGTGACTTCTCTAAATTGTCCACCATGAACTGTCATTGGGAAACATAGTGAAGGTTGTTGTGGTTCAATAAGATCTGAAGAGATTCAGTTAACTCAGGACTATTTAGTGACTTTCAAGAATATCTTGCTTTATGTTCTAGATTTCACTGAATCTTCATTCTATTCTATTCTATTCTATTCTATTCTATTCTATTCTATTCTAGTCTAGTCTAGTCTAGTCTAGTCTAGTCTAGTCTAGTCTAGTCTAGTCTAGTCTAATTTTTTCTAATCTGTTATATTATTAATATTAGGGTCTGGAACCAGTTTCTCTATATAGCAATTCTTTTTGTAAATATATTTGTTTAATGTATTGAATCAGAGTTATAATAACCCTCTTGAAATTTAAAGCTGATTGTACTAAAAAGCATGAGGCATTCCATGTGTGAAATAGATTAATAGAATGTTTCTTCAACTTTGAAAGTGCAAGAAACCTATTAAATTGGGGCTGTATGTAATCCATAAAATAATTATGTTCACATGTGATGCTATATTATCTGATAGTATCTGCTTATAAAGAACAGTATGAATAAGTCTTTAATGAGACATCACTTTTGTAATGATTGGCTGTATTTATGTTCTATATGACTTCTGAATAACTTTTGTTGCCTCCTTAGTATATAATTTGTACTCACATTTATCCTTGTAAGGAGCCAGGGAGATGATCTTAGAGAAGGAATCTACAAGTCACTAGGGAAACACCAGATGCTGAAGAAACAGGTTTTAAATCCAGAGAGGTGAGACGGTATTACAAAGAGACTCAGACTAACCCCCCACAATCAGAATCCTTAGGGTATAAAAGAGAGAAGACAGCAGACTTATAAGATTTGTAATTATAGCCTATTCCAACAAAGTACAGCTCTAGCTGTCCTGTTGAAGGACTGACAATCCATCACTATTCTCCTTTTGTTTTTCTTTCTTTCTATTCTTTTTATTTTCCAAAGGCCTTGAGATGTTCACCAGGTGAAACATACAGGTAGTTTCTTGGGTACCATTCTCTCGGAACACTGGAAATCATGCAGAAGATTCCCTCTATCTTGGTTTAAATCTTACTATTTATACCCCACCTTTTGATCTAGAGGGCAACTGAGGTGCCTTCAAGTATGGAAAGCTTTGGATTAAATCTGGCCTGCTTTGGATTTAAACTGCTTCCTCACTGTATAGTTTTGTCCAATCCTGAATGGGATCCACTCAATCATGGGGAGCAGATTATACCTCATTTGAAGTCAATAATAGCATTTCGATTTATTCCAAGATTTTAAAGACCCTACGAGTATCTTTACTTTTCTTAATAAATAAACGATGGTCCTGAGAATTTCTCATTAGCAAGAAGTCTTTGTTGTCAAGTAAGGTCAGGAAGCTGGTACAGGTCTTGCAGTAGTAAAAATCCTCTTGTACATGCTTTGAAGAGGAAAAAAAATACAATTCATTGCTTATGCCCTTCCCCTTCAGGTCCTGTTGTGTGCATTCATGTTGTGTGCATTTATTTAATTGTAGGCCCCATAGAATCCCAGCAGTTTGTATAAGAAAGAGATGAAATGGCACCAAGCTACTTCTCCCCTTGAAAGACCTGAAACATGGTAAGGCATCTCACTATGCAAATGGAGAGATGGTCCTCTGATCAGGTCTATAGAGCTGCAGCATTAAACAATAGAGATGAGCTGTACTGCAGCTTCTGGCCGAGCTAAAAAGAAATTGGCTCAGTTCTTGAAAATCCAAGAGTTGCTTTCAAATGGACACTGTGCACTCATGTGATAGCATCACTCATGTCCTAGCTGACCTATGAGGGTTGACATGATTAGAACTTGGGTACAGAAGGGCATAATATGTCTATTCTTTAAAATGTGTACCCACACTATGCATGTTGATTAGTAGTGCTGAATTTAATATATTGGAGTTCACACTGTTCTTATGAAGGATGAGTGTGAATAGAATAGTTTATCAGACACACGAAAGGTGCTTAAAGAGCTGTATTATCTCAGAGCATCTGACTTTAAATGCATGTGATTCAAGCATCTGCAATTGGTAATGACTGGATCATGATATAAGGCAGAGAAAAAAATTCCACCCTGAGTTGTTTTCACCCTCCTGCATTTAGCTATACAATGTGAATAAAGAACTAAATATCTTATTTAAGAATGTTGAACATGATCTTTGTTTATATATAATGTCATGCAGTTATCAGCACAATCAAAAATGTATTTAATCCCTTTTTTTTCCTAATGTGATTAGCAAGTACTGAGAAATCACCTTATCTCACTAAAACACAGGTACAAATGCAGAGTAAATATTTTGTAAACAATTATTCTGCCCTTGCATATTCAGCAGCGTGCTAAATTATGCATAATCTTGCATAAGTAATAAGTGAAGGTAGCTTAAATTCAGATTTTTTTTTTAACCTGACCTATTTCTTTCAGTGCTGTTAGCTTCTTAAATCATGTATGAGCTTTCCGTAAGGCTTCAATGAATAGTTCTAGTGGAGAGACTTCAGTAATAAATTTCAGGAGAAGACAAGTTTTTTGACAGGCATAATGCAACACATACAGAGTTTGGAACTCACACTCTGGGAATTTAGAGCAATCCTTGCATAGCAGCTTTTCCCTGTTATACTAATAGAGAAAATGAAGTATGAAAGTCCTCAGGAATTACTGCTAGGTGTAATTTAAATAATTTACCAGAAGACAGTTCAGCACGCACATTGAACAGGGGCATACAGAGTTTGCCATAAGCAGTTTATAAATAAACTATATTCTGCTGAAGTAAGTCAGGCATAAATTATAACTATTCCTTTTGTAGCTATACCCTCATCTTCATTGTAATAGTTATTTAAAATATAAAGCCTGGGTTATGACCTTCTGCTGAAAATAACAGACGTTGCCTGCCTCCATTGTGCCTTGCCTATGAGTACGCTTGTATTCAATAGTACAATCCATATAAAAGCAAAGTAAAATTACTACTGTAGTGGTGAGGGAGAAAAAGAGGAGAAAGAAATGTATTACATTTTTATAAACAGAAAACAGTTTTCGGTATGTCTGTCTTTTATTATGGGAAAAAAGGGAATGTGTAGTGATAAATTTGGTCATCTAGTGCCTGACCACCTCATGAAATCCTCATGACTATTTTCACATGCATTTTTCCATGTCAGTGAATGCCTTCTGTGGGTCAGCCTCCTTCATGACAAAAATCACTCAAAAGTAATAGGAAGTGTGTGAACACAACAGGGGAGGTGATGGTGGTGACAGAGGAAATGTTCCACTTGACTATAAAAATTGGTCAGCTTCTGTCAAATGGCAGCATTATTTTTGTTAAGGAGCAGGAAGATTTTTTTTTACAGGAAATATAGTCAGGAATGGGATCCAAAGCAAAAGTCTAGGAGATTCACAGTACTTAATAATCTTAAAGATCTTATTAGAACTGAGATGTGAGGACATTTATTTGGTTAAATTTATGCCTATTATTAGAATGTAGTTTTTAATTTTGTAGTGCTTTTTAATTTTGTAGTGCTCTTCATTCTCTTGCCTACTAACAACACCTATACTCATTTCTGTGGAACCTTGTCTAATAGCTATCCTAGCTAACAGAATGTACTTTAGGCATATAAATGCAACTCGTAGAACCAGATGAAGCCTTCTGGAAATTTTCATTTTCCATTCACATTTGGCATGGGTAGCTCCAACCACCAATAGTCATTATAACTACTGTGATTTTAGATTCTCCTACCCATAGATTCAGGACTCTAGTTTTCTCTTCCAGGGTCTTTCTCTTCATCTAATCTTCCAGTGTTACCATGATTTTTAACTACAAGTTCTTATTCAGGAAACATTTAAACATCCTGGTAGTAGATCTTCAAGGTAGTTTAGACAAGAAGCACAATAATAAATACTAGTTCTACCTTAATGTAAGGTTACACTAACAACATCTTGCAATCAATCCTTCTCCTTTTACTGGAAAACAAGGAGCAATCCCTTCTGAAATGGTTCCCATGACCCCTCTCCTTCTATGGACCTGGGATATCTGTCTATGGAGATTCTCAGTCATCCAGGTCATAGTTGTCCCAAAGGTGCTTTTTCAAAGGCAACTGGACTTTCTTATTTTTCTTTGAAGACATTTTGCTTCTCACCCAAGAAGAGCTGAAGAAGCTTCTTGGATGAGAAGCAAAACATCTTCAAGAAAAAACAAGAGACTCCAGTTGTCTCTTGAAAAAGCACCTTTGGGATGACCTGGGATATCCTTTACATACCAGTTATCTAGGCTGCAGCTTTTTCTTCTATCTTCAGAACTCATTCCCACATACCATTAAATCTAGAGTAGCAATTCCTCATAAGGGAGGCTAGGGATAACAGTCTAACGTAAAATACACTGCAATAAACACGTTCACATCAAATACAAGCATAAAATCCTCATCAGTCACAAGATAATCTTCTTCAGATTTTTAGCCATTCAGTACTATTGTCCTTCAATCTTTGTGAGATTCAATTTTAACCTAATTTTGATCACATTGGTTCAGAAAAGTGACAGCAATCCATAATCTTTGTTGGACATATATAGAGCTGTAAATCCACAAAATCTAATGTTATCACAGGTACAGTTTCCTATGTTTAAAGCTTCTGATCATTTATACTTTGAATCTGAGTGGCCATGTCCTATCAGATAAGATAGAGATAGTCCCAGAAAGATGAACCATAATATTAAAACATGTTGATAAGTCCAATTCAATTAATAAAGAAGTAATCTACTTCCAGCTTTCAAAGAGACCTTTTCAAAAATATAAACTCTACATCACTGGAGGTTTTTAAGAAGAGACTAGACAGTCATTTGTCTGAAATGGTATAAGGTCTCCTGCTTGAGCAGGGGGCTGGACTAGAAGACCTCCAAGGTCCCTTCCAGCTCTATTCTATTCTATTCTATTCTATTCTATTCTATTCTATTCTATTCTATTCTATTCTATTCTATTCCATTCCATTCCATTCCATTCCATTCCATTCCATTCCATTCCATTCCATTCTAATCAATCCCATAATAAAACAGAAAGATTAAGGAAATAAAAACCTTTAGAAATACTGTGGACTCATCTACTGTAGAGAGCCATGAAGATAACCTTGAGGAAGATAAGCAAGAACCCTTTCATGAACAAAAAGGGCTGAAACTTTCCTTATATCGTGGGAAGCAAAATAGTATTTGGAAGAGATTCAAGAAGATTCCTTGGATTCACCAGAGTTAAAGAGGGAGGGGAGGTAAACCACAATGAGACTTGCAAGATTGATGTCAACTCTATAAGATACTGCAGATCCAGAAACCAACTCCATTGGTAAGTTAAAAAGTTTTATTGAGATGGGCTATAGTAAGAGATTCGTGCATGCGTCATTAAGTTTTACCTTAAGTAGACTATCAGCACATATCAAGCAAATGTAGAATAATTCTGGTCTACTTTCTGTCTGATTCAGAAATGAGACATTCATTCTAGTTCCCACCAAGGTCTGCACAACATACAGTAGGGAGAAAAATCAGCTGTCCCATTCAAAAGATGAAACTCACAGAGGACATCATCAGTGGAATTTCCGGTTGTCATATACCTGGTAAGGAGTGCACTACAGGAGTGTTACAGGAGGATAGTACTGGAAAAATGGGCAGTAGGAAGAACTGATTTTACAGATCTACTTAAACTATGTGAAAACATACATACCAAACCATGCGATCTACTAATTATGCTATTATGATATCTATGGACATCTCCTAGTTTGTTAGTGAGAGGGAAGGTTAAATGTAGGATCAGCAGGCTAGATAATACTAACCAGAATTGTCTTTGCAATGTGAAATAAATATAGGCTGCTGGGGTGATAAAACAGTTTAGTTCAAACAATTTCATTAACAGCTTACCCTGATAACAGGAAATAAGGTGTGAAATAAAATCAAGTTGTTGTCATATACCTGACCTTCCCTTAGAAACTGTCATACAACTAGCAACTCAGGGTTTCTCAACAGAACCATGACAAAAGCAAATGTTTTGTCACCTTCAGGTGGTTGCTATGAAAATGTGTAATCCATAATTAGTGATGACCCACTCTTTAATGTGGACACAGAACAGCAGATGAGATTTATGTCTGATGATATAGGAACCATACTGCTTTCAGTTGTTGCTTTAAAAAAAAAACAAACTACTAGAATCACGTTAGCTAAAATAATGAGCCATGAGAAAAGCAACGGAAGGTGTCAGAGGCACAATAAATAAGATTAGAGTGGACAAGGAGAAAGGAAACGTGTTAACTGTGTTGATATTTTCAATTAGAAAAAGCACTGACATACTGTGCCTTCTTTCACAGCCTTCTCTCCCACCTAAACAAACGGATGCAATTGAAATGTCTAAATAGTAAGTGGCATGACAATAATTCTTCAAGGGGAATAAAGTATAGCAAGATGCTATTTAAGTCACACAAACAAACACTTTTTAATTATGAGAACCAGTGGCTCTGATCCAAAGATATGCATATGCAACCATAAACGGTGAAGTTTTAGCAAGGTGCCAACTTGCTGCCTAGTCAGCGTTGACTTTGCAGTTCATGTGGAGGCTTCTCCATGGGACAGGAAGACCTAGTCCTTCAACCCCAGGGAAAGGGATTGGGAAGCACTAGATCAGGGTCTGTTCATTAGCAGCCACTAGTTACAAAACAACTGCAGATTCGGTAGTATTGTAATTAAAATAGTAAATAGTAAAACAGTCGTGCCATCTACCTTTTCTTGGCTTGGATTCAAACTCCTCTGTGCCCATGTGATCTGCCAAAGTGATTCTTCAAACGTGAATTTTAATGTCCATGACCAAAGAAAGTATTTCCTCACAATTGCACCGTATTTAGGGGAGACTTTGGGGCAACATCAAAAAGGAAGGACCTCATAGGTTTAGAAGAAAGTGACAGAGTGCATATACATACAGACATATCATTTTATTGTTCCATCAATAAACTTTTTTAAAAAGAGAGAGTTGAACTGGTGAACATGTCAAAAAAAAATATGATTGTGGAGGGGAGCATCCAATAATAGAGAAGAAGGTGTTCCTGCACAATATACAATCACAGATGAATTGGACAGCAAAGCTTGAGTGTTACAAGTCAAAGACTTGTTCTTTGTCTTGTTGGTGGGCTGAGTGTAAGTACAGGATGACACTGTGCATTTCTGAACATTTCGGAAAATGTTCAGTGGTCCATTCTTGTGCTAGGGCAAAATGGCCATGGGGATCAACTCACAGGTAGACATAAAATGAAATTCTGCTGGTTAATAGCCAAGTAGAAATAAGTACAGCAATTGGAATAGAAATTAAATTCATCTTTCTATACGAAGAAAATGATCCCTAGGTTGCCTTTTGTGTGTGGTGAGAGGAAACACCAGTCTCCTCTGGAGATGTCTCAGGTTTTTCTAAGCATTTGGGGAGAAAGAATTAGTAGATTTACTGAGCATTTTGACAGCAGCTGAGTTACTCAGTACAAGAATGGAAGTGGAAGTCAAGAGAGTCAAAAAGTCCTCAGAGAGGAAGACATTTGGAGAGAAGCTGGAGAGCTAGTAGTTCCTAGGAGAACCCTATTATATTTGGCATTGCTGTTCAAAGTCTGCAAAAGATTCAGCATCACCAGGCCTTTCCAAGAAACACTGGCTTGCAGATACGATTGTTCAAAATCTCCAAACAGCTCCTATTGGAGAAGAAAGTTGGCTTGCTTGGAATTCTATACCTGGCTCTTACAGACTCTGTTTGCTAATTACTGATTGCCTGCAGGTATTTTATGCAAGCAGACTTCTAAACCTTATGTTGATACTTTTCTGACTTCTGTTCTCTCCCTTGGGAGGGGTTACAGTTTAATTTGAAAGACTGAAGCTTCTAGGAGCTAGTTGTGCCTGTCTTAAAAGGGACTCTAAGACTTAAAGAGATAGGTGTGAAGAAAAACCCATTCCATCCTGCTCCTTTTGAATATCATTGATCAAGAAGCTCATGAATTGCTTAGCCACCTTCCAGCAACAGGGAGCTCCATAAGCTCTCCTCTGGGTGCTTAAGTGTTGATGGGCCCCTTCAAGCTTCCTCCCCCCCCCATGCCTACCTTCTGACAGTTCTTTTTCATCCTTATAGTCAAAATGGACTTGGTTGGGCTAGCCAGCTTTTCAAGAAAAGAAGATCTTGACACAGGATAATTGCCAAGCTCTATAAATGGAGTAAGAGTCACCATATGGAAAAATGCCAGGTAATTCTTTATTGGAGTTACTTAGGG
Source organism: Azemiops feae (assembly GCA_023970755.1). Classification (NCBI taxonomy): domain Eukaryota; kingdom Metazoa; phylum Chordata; class Lepidosauria; order Squamata; family Viperidae; genus Azemiops; species Azemiops feae. Next base: position 20,317 of record JALGBA010003981.1, read on the forward strand.
GTGACCTTTAATGTAGTTGATCAAATGTATGAGTCACTAATTCTGAGAACTGGGGTGGAGGTGGGATGTTGCAATAAATTGCTTGCATTGCTGGAAAGTGTGCCATTCAAGATATAACTTTCTTGTCTGCTACAGCTTCTGTTTGTAGGTTTCTGAACCCATTCTTTTGTTAAGAGCAACTTCAAGATGAGCAATGTTTGTTCAAATTAGAAGAAAAAAAACACCAGGATTAGAACATTTTAATATAAGTGCTGCCTTGTAGAGAGGGAATGAGGAAAGAAAGAATCACAAATAAAAGTTTTTCATTTTGTTTCTAAAGCCAGGACTTTTACAAGTCAAAGACAGAAGAACCAAATCTAGTTTTCAACAGTACATTTGTTCTTCAGTGTGAGAATTTAACATACATGTTAAATCATGCAGGTTCCCATCCCCCATAGGTGGAATGCTCGCCTCTTCTCCTGGCCTTTCAGAAGCAGGCTAAAATCTTGGTTATCTGGAGGGTCTTTAAGAATTAGTTGTAAAACTATCAGTGACCATATTAATTAATGAATTAGTATAATAAGGAACGTATATACGCTTGTTCCTATTTATTCTTGTTGATTTATTATCTTTTTTAAATACCTGTGAACTACCCAGAGTTCCTAGGGTTTAAAATAAGAAAAAACTGCACAAATGTTTTTTTCCCTAAATTTATTTTGAATTACAATTAAAATTTCTATTAAAAGGTTAACTATGATATTATATAACAACAAAGCAGCAACAATAACTATTAGTTTTTTTATAATAAAACTATATAGTTTGGTTCAGATACCTAATCTATTATACATTCCTCACCAGAAACATCATAGATTACTTGACAAGTTAAGAACTTAGATCAACCATTCCATAACTTTTCACATTTCCTACAGCTCTCCTAGTGACGGTGAAGCTCCCCATTAAGTTTTCTGCTTCTCTCCTAAACATCTCCATATTTCTATTCTGCATGTTTTAAACCTGTCTGGGTACATCTCAACAGCAAGATGTTGAGCTATTGCATTTTTAAACAACAGATGTAGTCAACCCTATACATAATTGTAATATGATATGGTGTCAGAACATGGCTGGCTATAATATTAATTGTTGCCAATGTATTCCAGTCCAGGAGAGAATGAAGTTAATGGTCTGGTCTTATTAAAAGATGGCTTATGTTGCTGAGGTTCCTTGGATGACTCTCCATTATTTTCATATGGGTTTGATATTGATATTTCTGATGAACTATTTGTTTAACAGGTGTGCCTGAGATTAGTTCCGGTAAAACATCGCATACATGTTTGAACGATCAGTGAAATCCCCCCCCCCTGCTTGCATGCAGCTTCCTTTGATGGCATCCTGGTTTTTAAACTTTTTTTTTATTAGTGAGGTATAACAATCAATAAAAAGTCACTAATATTATTATAAGAAGTACATACATTGCAGTGATGAAAACAAACAAAATTAGAAAAAATTAAGGGGAAAAGTATCTATACAATATTCATATCACATTAATTCAATCCTTAAATTTGTTATTAAATCTAGACCATATGGAAACATATTGCAATACAGCCAATACTGATATTTGTAATTAAATCTGTTTCCATGTACAGATCAGTGCAAAGGTATATAATGCTGCCTACAGGAATCCTTTCTTGTAATCAATCAAAAGTTATACTATAGGCAAACAACTAATGGCATATTTCTGCCAAAGTAAGACTGAATTTTGTAGCTATTAAATATTTGCTCAATTCTTTTCCCAGTGAAATCAATGAGGACTGAGGAGTATTTAATGACTATGCCCAAAACTGAGTGAGGATCATAAACTTTGAAATTTAAAAAAAAATACATTGTGGGAAAACAAATGTAATCACTGTTACAAAAGCCATGACAATTGAATCAGTAATATAATTTTTCTCTAACCAAAAGATGTCTCCAATATCTACACTGGATATTACACTAGAACAATTATTATTTCACTACAATTTTTAATTTAAAAATCTCCTCCTTCTCCTCTTCCAGCTACAAGTACTCATAGTTCAATTTTAGTTACATAATTTCTATTCCATCAAACTTGACTTAAAAAAAATATTTTTTTTATGAAATCACAATTTAGAAAGCAGTATTATCTTTTTCAAATATTATACTACTTTGAATGACAGACCACTTTGTACATATAAAAGATGAGCATATGAGCATATATATGAATCCTCTGGAGCTGGGAAATTAATAAGTTTGCATGAATGAATGAATAATAGATTTTTATTCATTCATTCAAATTATTCTTGTTTTCTTTTCTATTTTTCTTACCTTGCTTTTTTGTGTTGTTAGCTGAAAATGATATGGTTACCTGGTAGTAAAATGTATTACAAAGGACAGGGATGCTTTCCATCTGAATAATGGATTAATATGCTCATATAGAGATGAAATAAACCCTTATTTTTATTTGTAGAAATCTACTTTGGGGATGCAATATTTTTATGACCTTTAATCTAGATGGTAAATTAATATGAAGTTACAATGAATCATGCATTTTAAAAATTATTTTAAAAACAAAAAACTAAACTTGGCTTGTAACCAACTATGCTTTTAAAAAAAAAATAGACTATAGATCTATTATATGGTATGCATTACTCTATAAATGAACATGAGTAATTATACTCCCTACTGAGATAAGAGGACTTAATGTTTTTAGTGGCCTTTAAGAAAGCTTTAAAACCATTTTGCTGGACAGATTTTTAACTGAAATTCTAATTATTTGTAACTATTTTAGTTATTTTATTGGTATGGATTCTCTGCATCTTTAAATAATATATTTCCCCTCTCCTGGGAATCATAGTGGCTAAGTCTGTCAGTCAAGAAGTTGTAAATTATTCTTCATGTTCACAGGGATAAGTTCACAATTACTCACAGGACTGTTGCTTTATATTCTTCTGTTTCACTGCTCAGAGTCTGTAATAATTGTATTTACACTGCATGCCTGCTTAGAAACAAAAATGTGGGTGGATGATGATCTTAAGGAAAGCTTCCTCCTTCTAAAAGTTATTAACCCGTCTCCTGCAATTGTAGTTGGGGCTTCACTCAATTTATCACTCAGAATTCACAGCAAATTTGTCCTATTTTGAAAAGGAGATGACTCTTACCTAGAACCAATCAGAGAATGTGTTTTAGAAGGCTACTGGCTTGGACCTTAAGCTCAGCGGGTGAGGGGACCCCATTGTATGTTGTAATTTTTAAAATTGCCTAGATGTTCTCAAAAGCTGGAAATGGCCTGTGCCTCTCCTTTTCTCATAATCTCTATTTTCATTAGTTTGTAATTTGGGATTTGAAGAAGAATCCGGGTTCTTGTTTCATTTCATAGTGTTTGGGACCCTATGTCTGTGTAAACAGAGACACAGAATCAAGATCACACAAAGTATTAGTACCACTATACAAAACCCTAGTAAGACCACACCTGGAATACTGCAACCAATTTTGGTCACCATACTACAAAAAAGATGTTGAGACTTTGGAAAAAGTTCAGAGAAGAGCAACTAAAATGATCAAAGGCCTGGAATCTAAAACATATGAAGAACATCTGCAGGACTTGGGTTTGGCTAGTCTAAAGAAAAGAAGAAACAGGGGTAACATGACAGCAGTATTCCAGTATTTGAGGGGCTGCCACAAAGAAGATGGCATCAAACTATTCTCCAAAGCACCAGAGGGCAGGACAAGAAACAATGATTGGAAACTGACCAAAGAGAGAAGCAACCTGGAATTAAGGAGAAAGTTCCTAACAGTGAGGACAATTAACCAGTGGAACAGCTTGTCTTCAGAAATCGTGGGCCCTCCATCACTGCAGGTTTTTTAAGAAGAGGCTAGACAGTCACTTGTCTGAAATGGTATAGGACGTTGGCGATCATGTTGGCGATCCTGTTTTTATCAGTAGCCGCACGAAAAAGTACTGCTGAGTTTTGTGCAAACCAGTCCCTTAGATTTTGAAGCATGATGTTCTTCTTCTGCCTGGACCTCATTTGCCTTCAATCTTTCCCTGGAGGCTTAGATGGAGTATGCCATATTTTTCTGGGTGTCGCATCACATGTCCGAAATATTCTAACTTTCATTTTTTAATTGTTTTGATGATTTCCCTTGGCTTTCCCAGGCGGCTTATCACCTCCTCATTTCTGATCTTGTCAACCCAGCTTATACATAACAGCCGCCTGTAAATCCATATTTCAAATGCTTCTAGTCTCTTCAGGTGGCCTTCTGTCAGAGACCAACTCTCTACTCCATAGAACAGGATAGAAAAAATATAGCATCTGACAAGCCTGATTTTCAATCTTAGGCTTATGTCGTGACTTCATTTTCTGGAGGTCTTTTAAAGTATTTTGGTAAAAGGTAAAAATCAGTCTGTGTTTTCATTGACTTTTTCTCAGGCAAAATATCTGCGATTGTGGCTAAGTGCCCGTCCCTTGAAATGCCATTTCATAGAAACTAGGAGTTCCTTATAGTGTACAGATATATCAAACTATTATCTACTTTGTTAAAAACAGCATTTGCATCAATTACTTTTTAGAAATTAATAAAAAGAAGTCTTGAGCTTGCATTTTTCAACCTTGTTAAGCGTGGCACTTTTAATAGTGCCATCTATTTGAGAAGAACAAAGAAATGCTGAAATGGAGAAGTTGAAATACTCTGCATAAAAGATGTTTGCTTTTAGCTGCTGCTAATTATTTTAATCTATGGAAATTAGATAATGCACTAAATAAGAGAAGAGTGCTCTTTAAACTTGTGATTTTATTTCTACTAAATGTAACTTTGTTGTCACCTGATTTCTCTTAACACTGCCAATCCAAGGCATGATGTAAATTCGTATTGAAAATATAGAGTAAAAGAAATAGATCATTTTCCTGGATTTCAGAAATTATTGCTAATATTTTTAGTTAGAAAAGATCAAAAGGGGGAGAAACATAAATATTTGCATGTGTCTCTGACTAGTTAATTTGTGTTCTAGTTTAAGGAGTCTTTCAAGAGGATGAATGGTAGAAAAAGAATCTGTTTCTATTTTATACCCTGCCTTTGTTTGGAGAACTCAAGGCAGAATACATAATGCTTCTGCCTGTCTATTTTCCCCACATCCACAACCCTGTTAGATGGGTGGGCTGAGAGAGAGTGACTGGCCCAAAGTCAGCCAGCTGGTTTTCAGGCCTAAGGCGGGACTAGAACTCGTGGTCTCCTGGTTTCTAATCAAGCGTCTTAACCACTACAAAGCAATAAAGCTAAAAAGGAAGTATAAAATTATTGCTAGGCTTTTTGAATTGATAGAGATTTGTCAGTATTTCTCAAAATGGCTGAGGTATGATACAGTCCTAAGATACCTTCCTAAGGGGGAATATTTGGCTCATTTCCATCCTATCAAGGTTTCAATCTCCCCCTTTGCCCCCATTGCCCCACTATCCCACAACTCAAAGGAAAATTTAGATTAACTTTGGGTGCTTTAATTTGTTTATCCATGTGTTTTTCTTGGTAAAATGCAGGAGTAGTTTATCACTGTTGTCTCCTGAAATAACGCTTTTGCCATTATCACGAAAGTGATTATCTGCTTCAGCATCTTCCTATATCACTGCTAGAGATGACTGCTTTAACTGGGCAGCTGGGATGACCTTCATACCTTACATCACACACTCCTGGGTTTTTTCCCCTCTCCCAGGAGTACCCCACCACCACCATCATGAGGGGTGCTTATCTAACATGATAATTTTCTATGAATTATATCATTATTGGGCAATTAGTACGCATTTATCTGGGCCAGATTATTAAAAATTGCCTTTTGATTTAAATAAAATATAGGATCCTTAAGGTTTACTCCTTGATACCAGCAGTTAATATACTTCAAAATGTTGGCAAAAATTAGGAGTGTCTGGATCGGTAATGACCCACCTTGATGAAATATCTTGCCTGACAGAGAAGTGTCACTCCATCTTGATGATGTAAGCCACCTTAGTCTGACAAAGTCGATCTCACTTGATTGGTCATGTTTTGTTCATCGAACTAAAGCAACGCAGCCACTTTGGTCTGATTCTTCACAGTGGAGAGCTGTTCTGCCACAACAAGACACTTCAGGGGCCCTTCAAACAAAGCTTAGCTGAAACAAAGCACCCCCTTCAAACTCACCATGGCACGACTAACAGTGTGCAACCCACATTGCTCAAGCTTCAGAGGAAATACAACTGGAATGGTTAGGTAAAGCCAGGATCCAAATTAATGCGTCGCATTGCTCAGCCGGTAACTGTGACATTTTTAATGAGCTTGATATCAACATGAGCAAAATGACATCTGACGATTTGTCAGAAAACAACAGCAATATTTTAGCCGTACAATGACCATCTTCTCAATGTGTAGATGAATAGTTATTTTTATTTTATTTATTTATTAAATTTATTTGCCACTCATCTTTCCACAAGGCAACTTCGGGCAGCTTACAAAGTTAAAAACACTAAACAATATGAATATACATCGTGTTTTCCCGAAAAATAAGATCCAAGAAGAAAATAAGCCCTAGCATGATTTTTCAGGATGCTTGTAACATAAGCCCTATCCCAAAAATAAGTCCCAGCATTGTGGTTGCCCTGGGGGTGGGTGGGTGGATGGGCGTGGCCAGCTAGACATTGCTCGCATCGGAGGGTGCCTGTGGGGGCCTGGGCAGGGCTGGGATCTCCGGTAAAGGGGAGTGAGACTAGGGTGGGTGCCAGGGCCTGATCCACTGGAGGACCCTCGCGGACCCTCTCGGGCCATGTGGGGTGGCTCCAGGGCTTGGCTCGGGTGGGGAAAAGTGGGGAGGGGAGTCCCGGATGCCTCTTGGGGACTGGGCTCCCTGACTTTCCTGTTTGCTGGGCCCATCACGGGCAGGGAAGCAGGTGGCAAGCTCACTGGAAGATGAGATTAGATGGCATGGGCTGAGCACCAGCACCACATGCATGCCCCAATGCTTGTTATGGATGGCTCGTCTGAGTTTTTATAACTTTTCACAGTAGACTTCTGAATTGATGGTCGAACCATGCTCCAAAAACTTCACTAGCTATACTCCTTTGGCATCTTCACATTTGGCAGGATTTTCTATGGCACCACCGGTGTGGCGTTGGTTCACGATAATGCTCGCCCACACACCGGTAGACACACCCAAGAATTTTTGAAGCAGTTCTGTTGGGATGTTTTTGATCACACACCCCCATAGCCCAGATTTGGCGATTACTACTAAGGAATTTCAAACCTTATAAGACGTTATGACAATTGTCTCAATTTGAATGGCGATTATGTCAAAAAGTAATGTAATGTTGTAGTTTTCTAATGTGTATAATAAAAGTTCTGTATCTGCGAGTGTCTGTCATTGATAACCAAATGGAAGTTTATTTCCAAATTGCTCTTGTGTGTGTGTGTGTATCAATAAAATTATAAGTTAAAATAAAAAGATGGGGAGGAAGGGGGTGAGGTGAGATTTGCGATTAGTCCATTAATCACCTCTAGTGCGGCACTTCCCCATTGGGGCCCCAAGCCAACTGGCAAAGCCAGGTTTTCAGGCCCTTATGGAGGGTGAGACAGTGTTCCTTTACATGTTCATTCATAAGCTTGTCTGTAATAATATGCTTATTTTGAGAAACTCTGTGTCTCACTGACATTGTGCTGAATCTCAGTGTTATAAAGCCCATTGTACAACCCTAGCTTGAAAGCAGGTTTGGTGTAGTGATTAAAATACCAGGCAAAAACCCAGAAGACTGGGAGTTCTAGTCCCACCATAGCCACAAAGCCAGCTGGGTGACCTTGGGTCAGTCACACACTCTCAGTCCTAGGAAGGAGACAATGCAAACCAAAAAAAAAAAGGAAAGGGAAAATGCCAAGGAAACTGCAGGGACTTGTCCAGGCAGTCTCCAAGAACTGGACACAATTGAATGAGGGCAAAATTGTTGTGAGGAGGAAATCTATCTTTGTGAGAAAAATCAGGAAAAAATATTTAAAGGTGAGTGTGTTTCTTGTATCCCTACCTAAATGCCACATTAATAACTTTTTTGAGCTGTATTCCTCATGCTAGATATCAATATCTTGATCTAGTGACAACTTCAGATGTGGAAGATTTCAGAATATTAAAGGAAAATAGAATCTATGTTAAAATATTTTCCATGGGGAAAAGATGATGCATCAATAGAAGAGGAAAAAAACCCCCAGATATTAAAGTTTCTTTGCCATTTCCAAATAATTACTGGAGAAGGAATTTTGCATGTAACAATTTCTTCCTTCCTTCCTTTTTTTGCTGATGCAGCTATGAATTAGCTTGTTATGGAAAAAAAATCTCATAGCAGTTTTGTTTAAAGACTCAGTAAAGGGTTAAAATTCACAAACAGATTCCCCCCACCCCCAGATTCTGAATCTTGACAAGCAAATTGTTTTCATTTATCTGAAGTGCTGGAGCAGTGTCCATTTTTATAATAGGTGATTACTTCTTTTAGTCTTCCAATGTAGCTTAGCATACATCGTCCCAGTGTGTGTGGAATGAAGAGCAAAGAGAAAATAATTGAATATTTTGAGGAACTGTTGATGCAAAGATTTAAAACAGATAATTAAAATCAGAAGGTTCTAATTAATCTCTTAAATGCTCAATCCCTGAGCATACTGCATATGTTCTGAAGATATAGAGATAAACTTCACTGCTAAAAGAAAAGAGACGCCTCTGTATGCAGACCTAACATAGAAATGCTTTCCTTTTGTTCCAAATTCTGAAATACTTAATCATCTTAGTTACACATCTCACAACTGTGCATAGCCTGGTGTACTTTTATGGATGGTTCCCCCCCCCCCAGTGAATACTTTCCTATATCTCTGTTTAAATTTGACCTAATTTGAACATATACAAAATCTAACATATTACAGTAAATAACTGTGCTTTCATATCCTGGGCAAATTGGATCCAAACTTGGAAATGAGCAGGATTCTTTCCGATAATGAAAGCTTTCTAATTGAAGGGAAGAACCATGTGGGTAGAAATATAAAACAATGTCACCAAAGATAGAATGATGGAGTTTAGAAGTTGGAGGCCATCTAGTCCAACCCCAGGTTCAGTGTAGCATCTATGAGAGCTTCTCAAAAGGATGATTATCCAGCTACTCATGAAGTAGAACACTACAGCTTCATCCACTGGCTGACAGTCTTCTGATGTCTAGCCTGAACCTTACTATTTATACTTTCAACCCATTGTTCTGGTTGTACTCTCTGGAGTAAGGAGAATAAATTCACTTTGCTATCTGTGTGGCAACTCTTCTGATATCTGAAGACTGCTGTAATATTTCCTCTCAAGCTTACTAAGAGTCTTTAACCATTCCCTTTGCAACTTAGTTTTCAGACCCTCCACCTTAGTAGTCGTCTGAATTTGCTCCAATTCAATCCTTTTTGAATTGTGATTTCTAGAACTGGACACAGTTCTCGAAATGGAGACTGACCAGGGCAAACTAGATCAGAACAATATATTCCTGTGGTCCAGGCAACTGCATTACAGCTAAACACAAGCTAAACAAGGTCAGATCCCCTTCAAGTGCGTTATTGCCAAACCAGTCCTCACCCACCTTAAACTTATACCCTACATTTTTTTCTACCTAGGTCCATATTTCTACTTAGGTGCATTTTGGGGGTGCAATGGCTCAGCGGTTTGAGACCTGAGCTCTGTGCAACAGGGTGAGCTCTTGTTACTTGCCTCAGCTCCTGCCCAGTTTGAAATGATGCAAATGCAAGTAGATTAATAGGTACCACTTTGGTGGAAAATAACAGCATTCTGTTTGCCTTTGGTGTATAGTCATCCTGGCCACATAATCATGGAAATTGTCTTTGGACAATACTGGCTCCCTTGGCCAAGAAATGGAGATGAGCACCATGCCCTAGATTTGGACATGATTGACAGGGAAACCTTTATCTTTTTAGGTGCATGTTAGGTGAATGTTGTCCCTATTAAATTACATCCCCTTCATTTCCATCCATTATTCAAACTTGTCTAATTCTTTTTTAAATCTTCTCACTTTCCTGTAAACTATTAACCACATATCTCAGGCCATGTGTCTCAAATTAGACAAAAATATCTCACTTGTCATCCATAAACTTAAAATGAACTCCTCAGCTCCTTCCAAGGTATTGATAAACAGATTGGACACTCTTTGGCCCAGGATATAGCTCATATGACATGAGCAGAAGTGCAGCCATTAATGAGCATTCTTTGGGTGTGGTCATTCAGCTATTTGTCAGTTTAAATAACCTATTTTTATCATTTTTATTAAGGAGATTATTATGAATGTAGTTCTATTAAAGAGATGATCATAGACACGATGTTTATGGCATTCCCCTGAAGTATTAAGTAGAACTATATCAAAGAAGGAGTTTGGTATGATTTCTTTGTGATAAACTCATGCTGGCTCCTATTAATTGTGCTATCCAAGTACATGCTGCTTCATAATCTGGCTGAAGACCTTGCCCAGTATAAACATCAAATTTGTTGGCAATTGATTTAGGAGATCCCAGGGGATCCATAATAGCACCACATTGCACTAGCATTCATCTGTCCTTTTTCAGGGCGAAGTGACTTCTGTCAGGGATACCAGTGGATAAAAGGAAAACAGCAACTCCTTATTTAGAGCAGTTAGGAAACTCTTCATGACTTGCCAGTATGGAGACAACTGCTTTTAAACATAAATTTGAAGAACAATTAGCAAAACTGTAGCACAATATCTTTCATTTAGATAGTCCTACAGAACATGGGCTATTTGCTATGGCAATTACTACAACTAAAAGTATTTAAAGCATTATATCCTTATTATTATCATCACCATTAATTCTGACTCAATCACTCACTTCTGCAGATATAAGAATGCTAGTGATAGACATGGATATTCAGGGTAACATTCGATCTCTCAGTGTATATTCATATTATATTTGACTTATTTTAGTCACCAATCATTTTAATGCCTTGTCTTACAAGTTTTCTCAGCTGCAGTACAAATATTTTTAGCAGCACCAAAAAGATTAAAACACTACCATGACACTGAAAAAGGGGGACTTATTAATTTTCAATATATCTCTGACAAATAGGGAGAAACTATAATAATATGCTGCACCCTTTGAAGATGCTTCCCTTTAAGTATCTCTGAGCCCTGAAGAGAAATTTCAAGCCTTTCCTTTTCTTGTTTTTTTCCTTTGAGACAAGACAGACAGAGTAAACTGGAAAGGCAAAGGCCTAATCATATTATCCTCTTTAAAATAAGGAGGAAACGAGGTGTGTATATCGATGCTTACATATGAAGATACTTTCATTGATATGTATTTGTGACTGTCTTGATGTGAGTTCTCCTTTCCTTTCCTTTCCTTTCCTTTCCTTTCCTTTCCTTTCCTTTCCTTTCCTTTCCTTTCCTTTCCTTTCCTTTCCTTTCCTTTCCTTTCCTTTCCTTTCCTTTCCTGCTTTGCTTTGCTTTGCTTTGCTTTCTGCAAAATGTTTCTTTGAGAACCAAAATGCATCTTTTAAATTGTCTCTACATACGAAATGTTTTTCAGAAGTGGTTTGCCCTTGCCTCCTTCCTAAGGCTGAGAAAGAGTGACAGGCCCAAGATCACCAGCTAGCAGGACTAGAATTCCCAGTCTCCTGCTTTCTAGCCTGGTGCCTTAACCACTGCACAAAATTGGTTCTCTATGAAACTTTCAAAATCACAAAACTGCGTCTCACTTACTTTGGCCATGTCATGCGGGGGAATTCAGTGGAGAAAGCAATTAGGTTTGGAAGAGTTAGTGGTGAAAGGAAAACAGGCCGTCAAAGAACACGGTGGCTGGACACTATCAAAGCTGATGCCCGCCAGAGCATAGAAAAACTCAAAGAAATGGTGCAAGATCAGAAGATGTGGAGAGACCTGGCCCACAGAATTGCCAAGACTCGGACTTGACTGAAAGGATAACATCATTATCATCAAGAAAATCTTAAGGAAATTGAAATGGGGAAGAACTCTAACAATGCCCCATAAGAATTCTCAAGAGAGACTGAAGCTCAATTTAGGAAGATGTTCACCCCATTTGTATAGTACAGTATAGTACAGCAGCTAAAAAGCTCTATGTTCTTGTTCCATCAGGGCAGAGGGAGACCCTGTAACCCATAGATATTAATAAACAAATCACCTATGAAGTCATTTGATCTTCCCTTAATAGATTAGCCATCTAAGCTCCAGGACATGAACCCATCTTGGGGCAGTAGGACCCAGAAATGAAACAGGTAGGTAGCAAGAGATTGTTCTTTTTTCTTGCCCAGAATATCCTGCCCATTGGCTTTCTTAGATGAGCCATAACCGTTCCACAGATAAACAAATCGAGCAGAACCCTGCCTGAGCACAGACTGAGAATGCCAGTGCCCTCTGCTGGAGCCTTCTGGCTGCCAGCAGCTTCATGCATACATTGCACTCCCATTGGTAAAGGCATTATTACAGGGACTGTTTTCCGCAGCTCAGTGTGCTGGCAGCTGCTAATACGAATATTAACATAAAATGTCCTATAAAACCTCAGCAGACAAGGGTTGGGTGGGGACAAAGATGCATATGATGATTGCTCACAACACACAATCTTGAATGGTTAAAATTAGCAGAGTGTTCTTTTCATTCATTAAAAAAAATCATTCCAATGCATGCCACTGGTTTTTTTTTTTTGTGGGTGTGCATTTGTTGGATGTATGTCATTGCAATAATCTTTTAATTACTATTGTGCAGTTAGAGTAAAGGCATGAATGAATACTGCTGGCTGTTACTGCCATACTGCCCAGGAGGGAGTTTCCTTTTTGCCAAAAAATATTCAGCCACTAATGTGCAGCCTGTCGGCAGAGTGTTGTTTATACATGTTAACATGATGCCAAGTGGATTGTTTCTCTACATGAATCCTGGCTTGGCCCCAGTTAGTGGCAGTCTACAGACAAAAAGATAATTTTATGGCAAGGTGTTACAAAAAAAAAAAAAGGAAGCATAAGCTCTCTGGACAATAATCCTCTACGTAATTCAACTGATTTTCCTGCATGAATGGAGCGCCCGGGGGTGGAGGGATCAAATGCTTTTCTTTCCAGCAACTTATGCTGAAAAGTAATTTCAGAGAAATAGGTTTGAAGCTGTAAAGTTATTAACTCCAGTGAGTTTGCATTATTGAACAGCTTAATTGACAGTAATGAATAAATTACAAAATACTCAAAAACAATTTTTTTTTAAAATGTTATCGTAAACCGTACGTATTATTTTTGCATCCATTCATGCTTTTTTTCTGCAAGAATTGCACATTTAGTTTTTTATTCCAAAAATCGTATTTCTTTCTTTGGATCAAGTACCTTAAGAAGACGTATTGAGTCATATTGGGACTGGTCTGGACTGCAATACTTTAATCTTAACACCAAATGTTTAGAGGGATCTATTATTGTTAGTTAAATACATGTACCCAGACATTACGCTGTTTGCTAAATATTGAAAATGTTATTTGGGAAAACCCCAACCCCAAACCTAACCCTAACCCTAACCCAAACCCCAACCCTAACTCCGACCCTACCTTACCCCTAACCCTATAAAAACTAATAAAATCTATACAAACAAAAAATGTTTAGAGGGATTCCACCTCTAGATTAAAATCTATCTTATTTTAAAAAGTGTAAATAATATGAAATAGTAAGGAACATTTGCCACTGACTTACATTACAAAATTGACCTCTATAATTCCTCTCCTCAGACCAGCCTTGGAAATGTGTACGATCCACCAGTCTGTGCAAAATGCAGTACCTACACTGTGATCTTCAGAGGCTGTGTCTGCAAGCGTCATAGGCTTTTTCTTCATTTCTGAACAAAAAAAAGGGCTGGTGTGACCTTTATGACAATCATATTCATATGTTCATAGAATTTATTAAGATTTTGCTCCATACTTCTGTCCAATCTGAGCTGTGACTGGCAGGCATACATGAAAAGGCTTTGTGAGAGGTTGTAGAGTCTGGGAGAGCAATGTTAGATGTTAACAACCAAAAGATAGGAAATGAGGTCTTTTGGTAGCTAATTTAATAAATGGCAAGTAATAAGTCTGGATGGCAGATAACTCGGGAAGAAACTCTTCAAACTATTCCAAGAGACTCCACTGCACTGAACACATGAATAAATGAGGGTACAAAACTCCTGTGATAATTCCCAAGGTTTTGTCTTGGATGCTTATAGAATATGATCTTGACCAATTGTATCAGGCTTGAAAGGCTTCTGGAGGATATCATTCAGGTTACTGAACAGTCTGCCTTGGCAGACATGGCTAGTTATTTATTATTTTATTATAACACCTTTATTTTTATAAATAACTCAAGGCAGCAAACATACCTAATTCTCCTTTCCCTTCCTATTTTCTCCCTAACATTGTGAGGTGAATTGGGATGAGAAAGTGACTGGCTCAAAATCACCCAGCTGGCTACCATCCCTAAAGCAGGACTAGAACCCATAATCTCCCAGTTTGTAGCCTGATGCCTTAACCATTGGACCAAACTTTTAATGCTTTTAGTGCTTTTAATCTGCTTGTGGTTATTATATTCCATAAACGTGATTTAATTATACAGTCTGGTGACATTTTCTTGGTGAATCTGCTTTTTTTTGAAAAACAAACATTTTTGCTGCTGTTGTATTTCTTTCCTTTGTTATCAATATATTGATTATTGCTGCATTTAGGGACTCATTTTTGGAACGGAGATGTGACATATACTTTTTTTTAATTTGTTTTCATATTTATTTTCTTAATTTAACATATTTAGGCACTGCCTGTCGTGAAAGGCATCTCTGAATGAGGTAGAGAACTCAAAATACATTTGAATACAACACTAAGACAATTTAAAACCCACAAGAAATAAAAATTGCACAAAAATAAAGTGCCTGAATCTACAACCTGATGTAATGGAGAAGTAGTTTCAATGAGTTGATGTTAGAAATCAATCCAAGCTCCTATTTTTGAACAGTAAGAATCTTAGTTGCTCTTAAACAGGCTGTCAGCCTAGAGATGACAGTGATTAATGTAGACAATCCTGAACATGGTCACTGAACTTCTCTTTTGTGAATGACTACAAGTAAAAAGAGGACAGGATTTTCTTGCACCTTTATGCAACCACAGGTTGTTTGGTATGATTCAGAAGTTATGTGGGGCAGATGTAAGGGAATAGCCAAGAGTCTCAAGATATATGGTCTTGTCTATTATTTTATGAATCCATCCATCTTTCTTACCTTAAAAGATGTATCAGGCATATGCCCTTTGGAGTCATATAATGTGGATATCCTGTAGTGTTTAAGTTGAACACTGCAAATAGGACCTGAGAGTAGACATGAATAGGAAGTAAGTGGAAGTAAGTGATTGTTTGCATATTAGATTGTTTAATAGCTATCACTTGAATTTAGCAAGGCTGCAGACCATGTTATGTTGTAAAACAATGTTCAAAGACAAGTAATACAGCATATTGAGGTTATAGAGATATCTATCTTCAAATCTGCATTAAAAATTAAATCATGCTGTACTGGGATATTATTAAACTTAACACAACTCAACACAGATATCTTACATTTTGTTTGTGATATCTAAGGCAGACATTTGCAAGTACAAAGCCAAAGTCTTCACTGTGGAGTTTTGCATGTACAACTGCACGTACATGCATTAGCTTCCTTATAATCTCAGACCTTGCATTTGGAAGCCAATGAGTACACAGCTGTGTCGGTGAAGAGCTCCATGCTACAGACAGTTCATGTGCCTTCAACTGATATTACAGACATAATATCATGTAGGGATATTGTTGCTCATCACAGTTCCAGTCAGTACCCCATCAATACAAAATATTTAAATTGAGACCATCTGAAGGTTGGGAATAACAGAAATGTATCCTGCTACCTTTATTTACAGATTATTTTAAAAAGTGTGCATTTAATAATAATGCATAATATTAAAGTACTTGGTTCCTTTATATTTTATAATAATAAATGTATTAATCAATAATACATTATAAAGCAAACGATTCACATTCTAAGAAGAATAGCATGTTACAGGGCTTTAATAGGCAAAAGCTACAATAGAACTAATAACACCACAAATTGCAAATTCCACCATGGGCAGGGCATGGTAACAAATGGCTATGCATGATATTTAACATTGGGTACTAATCCTTCTCTTTCTTTTACCATCCTATACTGGATGTTGGTAATATCAGTACTATTTCTTCTTTTGATTTTTACTTTTTAGTCATGGTTAGCATTATGTTGCATTCTGCTCTCTTATTCAATTGCCATATGAATGAGTGCATTTTATTTCTGCATCCAAATGCCACTACAAGTGTTCCAGGCTACACCACAACCGCCTGTAGTTGATTTTGATAAAACAGCTGCCCTTTAAGAAGATATGCAATTCATTGACAGCATTATTCACCAGGCCCTACATTGTCCTTGGAAACATGTAATATTTTTATTAAGTCAGTAGCATTTCTCGCTTATTACTATTACTGCAATCTAATAGTTTTGCTGCTAATTTTTCACTTATTTGACTGAGCTTATGCTGGCCGTTGTCTATTATTTATGAGATTTGTCTATTGCTTGAAATCTGACAGATTCTAGTAGCTTACAAAACTTACAAAAAATTTACAGATAACACACATAAAAACACAGCATAATATCACTATAAGTATTTTAAAAATATAATCCAAAATTAATTAATTAAGTTAATTGAAATAGTACAATTCAAAATCCAATTCCCCAATTTTTATACTGAAATTAATGAGTTCCAAATTTGTTTGGAATGACACTGTTGACCAATGGGGCATGGATAACATCTGCATAATGATGGTAGTTCTCCAAACCTACAGATGACTTTTTCCCATGGTTACACAAAAAACTTGAAAGGGATGGGGAAATGGCTAAGCAATAAGACATCTAACAAAGTTCCCTTGCTCTGACCTTTCCCCCCACTCCCTCAATCACTATCTTAGCATTTCCACTCAGATGGGAATAGAACCACTCTTACATCAACTCTCAATTCCCAACCTTCATAGCTGTCCAGTGCTGGTGTAGTGTTTAAAGATGCTATAGTGTTGAAAGCTGAAAAGTCTTGAAGAACAAGGATGGTCAGGCCCCTTCCAACTAAGTTTTTCCATGGGCCATTCATGAAAATAAACAATGTCATTTCCATTCCATGCCTAGGTTTGCACCCAGACTGCCATGGTTGAGATAATATGTATCTTCCAGAATCTTTTGCAACTGCAGCATTAGAGATAGGACACTGGTTGTCTGACTTTGTTGAATCCAAACCTGGTCTCTGTAGGATTTTTTAAAAAGTCCGTAATAACTGTCCGTCCCTAAAGAAAGTATTGGGTACAGCCTAGCTCCAACTTCCAATTCCCTTTAAGGCTGCTTTGATTATCTAATGGTTATTCCATTAGATGAAATACAGTGGCAACTTGATGGATGTTCCTCATAGCCTACAGCTTGGCCTCAGGTGCATATTCTAGTATAGTATCAGTAAATGTCATTCTAATTTCAGAAAATGTATCCCTGTTTCCACAAACTGAGTGTTAGGTTTGTTTGTTTGTTTTTAAATTAACATTACTTTTATGATTTACCTTTCTCTTAGGCTTCTGTATTTCTGCCCCCAATCACCAAGTGATCAAACAAGTTGAAAATCTATAGAATGTTACAAGAAGTACTCAGGTAATTAGTAAGTTTCCACTGTACCATACACATTTTTACCACTGCACTAAGTCAAAGTTTCTTCTTGAGCCTGCTTGAATTTTTCATGTATAAAGAAATTTTAAAAACTAACACAAACCAAGAGAAAGAAAGAGAAAGAAAAGAAAATGAAAGGAATAAAAGAGAAAGCTAAAAGGGCAAGAAATGAAAAAAAATAAGGGAAAATAGAAAAGAAATAAAGATACAAAAAAGTAGCTTCTGATTTTCTTACAGTAATTATAAGTACAATTATAAGTTTACCTCTTATGCTATGATTACAAAATAGCTCTCTTCTTTCCTTGGTCTACTCTGCATAACCATGAGTTCATTTTTTTCTGTTTCTCTTTTAGATTGTAACATATTGTAAGTTTCAATCCTTTCAGCCACATATTTTCCCATTGTTCCATCTCTATATTGCAACCCAAATTTTAACCCACTTTCTTATACCTTCTTTCATGTGTTTTTCTGTTTCAGATTTCAATAAAAATGTACATG
The DNA here is from genome assembly GCA_023970755.1 of Azemiops feae. Classification (NCBI taxonomy): domain Eukaryota; kingdom Metazoa; phylum Chordata; class Lepidosauria; order Squamata; family Viperidae; genus Azemiops; species Azemiops feae. The sequence goes on from JALGBA010003981.1 coordinate 38,559, forward strand.
TTTTAGCCATTGCACATTCCTCATTTGTACACAATTCTATTTCAGATTCAGTTTCTTAGAATAATCAAAAACACAAATGTTGTTGTCTCCTTTAAATGTTTTCAATAACTGTAATTAAGAGGACCATTGACAGCTATGTCACTTTGTTCTTCTCTTGATTTTATTTTAGATTCCCCTTGACAAAATTCTAATATCTCACAAGAAGTTAGTGTTTACTTATTATTTCTCATCTGTAAAATGATTCTTGTTCTGAGAGCAGTTTTCAGGCACAAACTGGATTTGAATCCATTCCGTATTTTCAGTATGACACATCAAACATAATGAAAATTCACACTGATCTTGATTTCATCATAGCACAAATATCTATGCCACCCAGTCCTCAAGTCATGTCCTTCTAACCCTGAAAGTCATCTATTTCTCAGCAGCCCCAATTCTTTCAACTAAGCCAGTGGTGGCGAACCTATGGCACGCGTGCCAGAGGCGGCACTCGGAGCCCTCTCTGTGGGCACGCGCGCCGTCGCCCCAGCCACGCCTCCCCCTGCAGCCCCCTCCTCACCAGCAGCCTCTCTGGAGGAGAGTCGCCCCCGGGTACGGCCCGCATGGAGCAGCACAGCCAAGGACATAGCCGGGCAGCAGGGACAAGACTCCGCCCTCGCGCCCCATAGAGTGCAGATGCTGCTGCGGGGTGTGGGCGGAGGGCGTGGCTGCCATGGTGCTGCAGGGCTGCCTGGGCGATCTGCGGCGGGCCATGGAGGCGGTGCGTGGCTGGTGGGTGGGTGGGGCAGGGGGCGGGCAGAGCCAGAGCAGGCAGGGCGGGAGGTGGAGCGGGGACGGGGGCGGTTTTTGGGCACTCGGTCTCTAAAATGTTCGCCATCACTGAACTAAGCCAAAGAACAAGCTGCGAAATACTATTTTGCATCAGGTAAAGCCAATCCTCCTTTTTCCTTTGCATCTTGTAGCAACTTATATTTAACTTGTGTTTTTCCCCTGCCACAGAAATTTAGATTTATCCTTTTTGCCTTTGTTTAAATGGTCCATCAGTTGTCAAAACAAGCATTGTCTGAAACAAAAACTTCATTCTAGATAAGACATTTATTTTTATCACAGATATTCTCCCCAACCATGACAGTTGTAATTTCTCCCATCTTACTGTATCTTTTTAAAATTCATTCTATATCTTAACTTAGTTATTTTGAAACAACATACAATTCATATTTGTCACAATATACTCAAATATTTTATCTTCTTCTCAATCTTAAAACCCATTTTATTCATTAGTTCTGTTTGATCTTCTGTTTTCATATTTGTTAAAAGTTTAATCATCTGTTTATTAATCCTAAAACCTGCTAATGCAGCAAATTACTCCTCCTCTACCCAATGCGAACAATTTAATCCAATTCTCCAAATGATATCTTCTCCAAGTAGTGCAAGATCTGGGGAAAATCAGAAGGTTTCTGAAAGATTTTGATAATGGGGTACATGGTTTGGGATAGGAATGGTATGAGTGACCTTGTGAAGAAGGCATAGGCAGCCAGCAGCTGAATGGTATACAGTAGAGTCAAGCCAGGCATGCTTCATCAGCAGTAGGAGTAAAACAAGGTCATCTTGATGGAGCAGAACTATTGAGTGCAGGTTGGCCAAAAGGATGGAGGTAGGCAAGTGGGGGGGAGTTGCAGTTATAAGTGGTTATAAGTGCTGTTGGGTCAGGTGGGAAGGCTGAGACTTTCAGGGGCAGCTGCAGCTATGCAGCATACTGAAGCTCCCCAACTCATGCACTGCGTGTGCTGGGACTTCCAGTTCTCCCTTCACTCCTATGCAGCACGTCCACGCACAACACAGTCCTTGCCTGTGACTCCCTCTGTTCCATGGCCCATGATTCTCATTTACCTGCAGAAACTGGGAGTGCTGGATTGCAGTCGCTAAGAGATGCAGTCACATGACATCTCATTTTACGTCCCAGAAATGGAATTCAATACTTACGTACGCCCCTCTTAGAGTCAGACTGAATGAACAGGATCCGTGGTACATGACTGGGATGCCAGTGATTGGAGGTGGGTGGGTGGGAGAGGGAAGGAGGGAGAGACTCCATCAAAGTACTAATTCTGTTAGTTTTTCATATTAAAATTTTTCGACACCATCTATCTAAGAACTGTCCCTTCTTTCTCAGGTATGTTTAAATCAGAAAGAAAGCTTGGGCAGAGGCACTGAGAATGGTACTCTGAGTGTGGTCATGCTAAAAAAAATGCTGAATAAGCCCTAGAGACCAAAATATTCCCTCCGCCATTTAATGAACTGTTTCTTTTATTATTTTGTACACATTTGTATAAATATACCTTCTTTGTAGTTTGCAAAGTACTCAGCATCCTTCTTCCTAGGAAGGGGGGAAACCTCATTTAGATTAATCTGTGACTTTGACAGCAGGTGGTAGAATGAACCGACTGCTTCAATTACTGCTTTTTTTTTTTGCGCATGTCTTTCAAGTGTTGCTAAGATTATCGTAGAAAGCTGATTACATCCCCTTAGACGCTATTGTTGGCACAATGATTAAGCTGTTATTTTTTATTTTTTTTTAATTCTTTTAGGGAAACCTAAAGAGGTCTTTGGCAAGAAGCAAAAACACTTGGTCTAGAGATCAGTAAGATAGGGTGTATTATCACTCTGCAGCTTATCTCCACATATACAGCTCCCTGGTGTATCCCCATGATAAAGATTATTTGGAACAATTAGCTGCTACTGACATAGAATCCAGTCACAGTGGTGATGGCTAGTAGCGCAGAGCCAAAAATGGCAGAGCCAAGAACTCTTAAAACAAAAAACAAAAACCAACAACAATCAGGAGCCAGCTACCCTCTCCCCGCCCCCTCTCATTCAGTAGTTGTCATAAAACCTTCCCAGTGCTGTGTTTGCATAGCTGGCTTCGCTGATACGGTACCAAAATACAAAAGAAAAAGCTACAGCACTTGTCTTTGCTCAAGTGAAATTACAAGTCATTGAATTAGTATGTCATCTTTATTGTGCTGTCATGCAGAGGAGGTAAGGAGAGGCTCTCTGTAATGGATGGGAGAGTTTGATGGCCTGAGAGACAGCCTCCCAGATGGTTCTCGATATAAACCAGTTTGCCCTTTCTTAAAAATAATAGGAGGGGAGGGGTGGCAGGGGAGACGTCTCTGCTGATTTGAATGGCAGTGAGTGACAATATTTCTATTAGTCTGATCACAGCAGCGACCAGGGCTGAAAGGTGAACCAAGAGTTGGGTTGGGAACGAGAAGCTGGAATTGCATGCTAAGCTGTTTTTTTTTTAAAAAGACCAAATGTTAGTGAGAATAACCCCAGAGGTGAAGCGCTGAAGGTCTTGCTCAGAAAGATGCTCCTACTGTTCTGGCATGGGGAAAGTTACCCTTGTAATGTTCTGCAGCGATAGCAGAATTTTCATTGGAAATATCCTTGAAGATGGAAAACAGAGCCAGCTCATACGATGGTAAACAACGTTAGCCTGTTTAAAAGGCTATTTTGTTTATAGCAAAAAAGCTATCAAACCGCCTCCTCCACCAAACTATTCTACTAAATTGTCACATGAGTATCAGACAGACATTCTAGTGTAATTTCATCGTAAATAGTTAGGGCAATATCTTTTGCGCTGGAAATTAGGTAGAACTTAATTAGCTTTAAGTTGAATTGCAAAATGCTTTAATGCAATAGTGAAAATCTGAGGTTTTGCTTAGAAATCCAAACTATTGGAAGGCTGATGGTTCTGTCCGGTAAATAGGAAGTTTGTGTGTTAACAGTTTATACCAAACAAATACTACTAAATTACTTTTCTCATTTGCTTAAATGTGTGATAGAAAGATACTGACATTGCTTTCTTTTTTCTTGCTTTTTCCATGCATATATTCACTTGTGTCAGGATGTGTAATTTTTCAGTCTTAATAGTGGTGTTGGAATCGAACACCTTTATCATGCAACTCTTTCTCTTCAGTGTCTTTATCATCTTCACCATGTTAATTATCATCTTCCGTTTCTGTCTTATTGTTCTTTTTTGTTTGTTCTGGGATGACCATGGTGGATCTGAAGGACGCGATGTGAGACAGAGGGGCATGGAGAGTGCTGATCCACAGAGTGGCTGAGGGTCAGACATGACTGAATGGCTGACAACGACATTGTTTTTTTATTTGATTATATTATTTCATCCTTTCCCTCCTATTCTCCTCTGTTCTTCCTCACAAATACATTCCTCAGCTATCCATTCACTGTTTCCAATCCCTCCCTCTTTTTCATCTCATCTTCTCTTCCTTTCTCCCTCTCTTCCCATTTTTCCATCCCTTGTACTGTATAACGTGAGACAAAGAATTATAACATTTAACAGTAGATAGAATAGCTGTAATTTTCCTTTCTGAAGGTTGATCTATATAAGATGACAGGACAGGGACCAAATGGAAGCCATTAGGAAAACTTGAATCTATGAGGTCCATGCAGCTAGTATAAAGCTTACACATCACAGGATCTGAGACAAACACTTCTGTGATCTGGGTCTAACAGTCTTAAACTCTGCTAGTCATAAAATTAACATGGTAGAGATTTGCACCAGTCCCCATATTTTAATCTATCCTATATCAACACTTGGGTTTTAAAAAAATTGAAAGTAAGTTTGGAAACTATTTATTAGTGTGGTAAGAGGTATTAAAAGTTGAACAAATTTGAAATATATTTAAATCAGTCCTTTGAATTAGATTTCTAGATTAATTCCTTACATTGAATTGAATCAGGTGTCTTTCAATCAAATCAGATCCTATGGAGAAAACGTGGGTCATTTTTCCAAAAGAAAATTGCAGTTCTCTTAAACATCCATTAAGCAGCAATGATGGAGCAGTTTATCCTAGTATCTGAGAAATTCTACTATGCGTGGTCCTGCTAATAAATTCTTCATAGCTTTCTCTTTGAGAAAATGGAGAGAGACAAGAGAGGATCAGTTATCTTGAGTTGATGCTAACCAGTAGGGAAGATTTACTTGATGAGGGAAAAATAATGCAGGGGACACTAAAGCTAAGCATAGCTGTAGTCGAAGAACGTGATTTTAATGAACTTTGGAATAATAATGAGTATCCCATGACACTCAAGAGGCATTAATAGGGAAAAAGAATCTAAGCTGAGGGGGAGTTCATAAAAAAGAAAACATTAAAAGCATCATTGCAAACAATTCCTTTTTGAAAATATTTGTTATTAAAGATTTTCACATAAGAGAAGCATGAAGTTATATAGAGTGAAATTTAAAAAATATAGATAAAAGAAGAAATAGAAAAGACAGTGCATGTAAAAAAAGTAAAGATATATAAAACAGGGTGCACACTTCCACTCTTCTTTACTTCATTCTCTCTCCTCCGTCTTTAAAGTTACAATATGATTCTTCCCATATTCAACCCTTCGTAATTGGCTAATCCATAAACCACTAATTCATTTTTTTCTCCATTTACAGCAAAGAGTCCATAAGTCTTTTATAAAAGTGCTTGTTCATAATTGCAAATAATTTCAATAAAGGGGGGAAAAAGAAGAAAGAAATCTTGAATACTGGACCTAAAGTTTTGGGCCAACTGAAAATGGCAATAAAGATGCTTAGGGGATAGAAACTAAGATTTATGAAGAAAGGCTAAAAGAAATAAGGATGTTTAGCCTTAAGAAGAAAGATGAGTAGGGCAATATGATAGCATTCATCAATATGAAAGGATGTTACACAGAAGAAGGCCAAGAATTCCTCTCTATCCCAAAAGATAAGTATGAAATACTGGATTTATGTCCTTGGACAACAATTTCTATTTGAAGGTTAAGAAAAAAAAAATCCTAACAGTAACAGCAGTTGAACAGAGGCATTAATTACCAGGGAGTTGATGAGCTTTTCTTTACTTGATGTTTTCAAAAGGAGGCGGGGAAGTAATTTTGCTTTAATCTGGATTATCCATGACCAATAGGTTGGGTTCATTCTAAAGGGCCTTTTCTAATACTATGGATCTATGAATCACTTCAGACAAACTCAAAGGCGATTAGGAGCATCAATGGACTTTATAGTTTTGCAGAGCCTCAAAATGCTGGCACAACTCTCCATATGCTGTACAGACAAAGGGGGGGGGGAGGGACTCTGAGTGATATAATATGCTGTCTGATATTATGAATACCAAGTCAATGAATGATGTTCTTTCAACCTATCAGGATATTTGAGGGAGTTTTGCTTTGGTGTTTGTCTCATTTTCTGCTTATTTATAAGCAGATTCATATGGAAGAAAATGAAGACACTCTGATCAGTTTTTTGTACTTTTCTCAACTTTTTCTTCAGTTCACAACTTTTTACCCTTAAACTTTTTACTTGTAATACAGTCCCTGGTAGTTTGTGTCCAAGTAGCCTGCATTTCTTCCATTCAGACATTTCATTCCTTCCTCCCCTATTTTTTTTCCTTTCCACCACTTGCTTTCTTTTTTAATATTGAATGAGTGAGACTTGATAAATGAGCCATAATACTGAATAAGTGTGAGCTGTGTACAACAGCTCAAGTCATTTTCCATAAAAGAAAACCCCAGTTTTAATCTACATCTAGCTCTGAAATGGCCCAGATTGCTTTATCTCCAACTCAGCCTTTGATTGTGATGCTATTTGCTATTTGGATTTGAGCCAGCCCAGAAAGAGATCACCCCCACTCTTCCTGTGAAAGAAAGCGGAAGACGGGCTAGAGCTGCCCTTTTCTCTGTTTATGAGTCACCTGAGAAGGGAATCTTCTACCTGTTCGGCTCTTTAACATTTGATTTTCACAGGCTTAGCACCTCTTTTCCCAATTGCCTGCTCTGATGACAGATGAGATTTTCTTTAAGCCGTTCAGTGTCTGAATCCCTTAGAATGAGATTTCATCCCATTTGCTATAGTCAACTTTAAACTGTTCTTGAAAGTTTTTAAGCTGTAGAGGAACTCTTTGTGCATTGTTCTTCATAAGTAAAAAATGTGGTGAAATCCTTGAAGCTGCTCAACTGAAACTTTGTAGAGTTAATGACTTCTAAAATGGCTACCAAGCCAACTATTTTCATCTCATTTTGCCAACAATTTAAGTAGCTATAGGCATTTTAATACTAGTTCATTATAGCTTATACTCAGATCTTTTACCAGGCAAAATCTTGAATGAACCTGAATAAAAAATTTCATTGCTTCTGTATCTTCAGACTCAAAATGAAATTGAAACTTTAAATTTGAAATAGTGAATTCCAAGCAGATCTTTGTTAACCTGTATGCAGTATCCAAATTCTCAATTACCTTACCTTTAAATAATTGAAAGTACTGTAACATCTCAAAATAAGGTTGTGTAGGAGGGGGAAGATGGGCTATTACTGTTTTCTAAACCTGCATCATTAATTATTGCTATTCCTTTAACAACCTTGATGGGACATACATCATATACAGTCTATAAGCATAACATATAATAAATAAGTGAACACTATTTATTAAGCAAACTACTTTAGTTTGATCTGTATACTTAAGGCCTGCTCTTTTCTTTTGAGAAGCAGTAATCACAGTTACTCATTCTCCAGCTTAAAATCTCTCATCTGCCAGTCTGTAGGCTTTGAAAATGAGGGCATGAGACATTATGCTGGGTTGCAAAGAACATTTTTGAAAGGTTTATTAATTGTGCTTCTCATGTATCTCTGTGTGTGTTTCTCTGTGTTTAATAATTTGTATGTGCTGGAGAAGATAGAGTCTCTCTTAGCAGCTGCGCGAAAGTAATACTCATTTGCTGATTCTTAGCAAACCTTGGAATCATACTTTCCTGAGATTTTATAGGCTGCTTCTCTGTGGGTATTTCCCCAGTATGTTTGTGTATTATGTAGTTAGTCCTCAGCTGTAAGTAAATGGGGTTTGGCAAAAATGTCATAAAATATGGTCATGTGACCATGGGAAACAAACAGTCGTAAATGTGGCCATGTTGTTGAACACCCGAAGTGGGGACACATGACTGCAGGAGGGGAGGCGACCCATCAGAACTTTAGATCTGGGTTGTAACTCCCCTTTTTTAGGTAGGTTATAACTTTGAACAATCACAAAGTTTGCAGTCCACAAATATATCGTGCTGCAGTCTCACTCTAGCCCAATGCTTGGGGAAGAACCAGTTGAAGTTGAGTTCTTTCCCCCCCCCCCACAGTGGAAATCAATGTTGCAGTGAAATGTCTTGTTCTGTTTGTCAGAATCTTCTAAGCCTATTTTGTTCATGGTGAAGTGAGAAAGGTCCTGTATCTGCCACTAGCACTGATGATGTTACTAGTTAGGGTAATGAAGAGTCTGAAAGAAAACAACCAAGCTCAGAGAGCACCAAGGACCACTCCTATATCTATGTTTCTATTCTTCCATTTTATACTGTGGTTCTTTTAATCTATTCATAATGTGTCTTCTAGTCCAACAGCCCCCAACCTTTTGGACACTGTGGTTTTTCCATGGACTGGGGCTGAGCATAGTTTTGCGCACTGACTGCATCTTGCACGTGCACGAATGGGGCTTCGCTGGCTTGTGTGGACAGGTTCCTGGCAGGCCGCATACTGGTGCCAGTCCGCATACTAGGGTTTGGGGGCCCCTGCTCTAGTGTATTACTGTATTATATTACAGTTCCTATTGGCTCCTTACAATTCCAATTGTCTGATGGGAGTCAACCCTATAGTGAGATTTGATCTCATTTACTACTCTTTAAAGATTTTTTTTCCCTTTCTGAACAAATAACACGTCGCATCGTCTTCAGATTTAAGCATGAACCGGAATGCTAGTTTCAGAGGGAAAGTCTGATTTCAGCAAAAATATTAAAAGGATTGCTCACAAAATCCATTGTTGGCAAGCAATATAAAAATGGAATGAATATTGTTCTTTTAGAGGAGTTTACCATATGGTTAAACTACTCATCTGTGTAAGTGTACTCAGTGGGTTTACTGATGACTTTGAATTTATGGGTTATGATTGTTCATAGGTCCCAAGACCCTATACCTTACAGATTAACAGCAGAATGTGTGATCCAGTTAACTAGCTATATATTAATGAAACTATATTTGTATCCCACCTTGACAAATATGGCCCATTTACAAAATATTCGGGCTGGAGGATATCATTAACAGGTTTTTGCCTTTAGTGTAGCTTACCAAGCCCCCATAACAGCATTCCCTGACCAGTGGGCTTCAAAGGCTGGGAAAATGAAATGTCACGTCTGTCCTTGACATCAGGATTCTTGCTTTATCGGATGCTAGCTGAAAGCATCATTGTAATTGAAATATAGCTCCCCAGCCATACAAAAGCAATGCATTTTCTGGAATCTAGGATAATGTTAATGTATGGGAGAATGGCCAATCCTTTGCTGCCAAAAAAATGTGTCACAGTTTGGCATCCATAACTCTATTAGTCTAGTGATCTTAGATTGCAACTTATTTTAAGGTTGATGTATCTTGGCTCATTTCAACACCCTGGCCAAAATGTTGTTTCTTCATGGAGATTTATTTATTTATTTAAATTTATATACTTCCTGAGTCCATTAAGATTCTAGGTGCTGACCAACATACCATCATTGCTATAATTAATATAATGCCAATCACTCATTCATTAAAATATTATTTGAGGACCAGAATCTCTCTTTATGCGCCAAAGTTGGAGCAGATGGAAGTCATCTTTAAAAATAGGTATAGTTCACCCAGCCTTAGCATTTAGGTATCCCAACTATATTATAAATATCACATTTTATGCCTAATATCCATACTGACTATTCAGGGAAACTTACATTATAAAAAAAAAATCCAACCCCCCCCCCCCCAGTTGGCTTTACATTATAAAATAAAATAGGAAGGAAGGAAGGAAGGAAGGAAGGAAGGAAGGAAGGAAGGAAGGAAGGAAGGAAGGAAGGAAGGAGCAAGGAAATAGTAAAATTGTTAACATTGAGGTCTTGACTAAATATACATTTATCTTTAACCATCTCTAAATGGTTTCCAAAGGTTTTGAGGGCCATTCTAATGCAATGCCTGGCATTATGGCTCAGATGTTGCTAATGATGAGCACATTCTATTACTTGAGCACCAGCAGTGAATGCTCTGAAATAACCTTTGCAGTTATTTGTCATTAATTATTGTTGGTTGGTATAGTTAGTACAGAGCAAGTAATCTAATATCAATAATAAAAAAAATTGAATTAGGCTACCCAAGTCAAGTTTGGTCTCCATATGCCAGGGATAGTAGTGAGTCAAGATAGTCCTTTTAATTCTGACTCTCTTGAACTTCATATTAGTATAATGTAGGCAACCTTTTCAGATGAATTTTGAGGATAGTCTCTGTCTGTCTGTCTGTCTGTCTGTCTGTCTGTCTGTCTGTCTGTCTGTCTGTCTGTCTGTCTGTCTGTCTATCTATCTATCATCTATGCACACTGTTTATCAGAAACTGTTGTTTCTGGCAAACCATGCATAGAGCAACGATTCATCATTTAAGATAGTTTTGTCATGGAGCATGCTCTGTCATCCTTATCTCATTTGAGTTTTTCCCATGACAAAATTGGCAAGTTCATTCAGCTTTTTCCCCCTGAAAAATTCTGACCGCAGGTAATGGGGCAAAGGGTTTAAAACTGACTGCTTCAGGTCCTGGTCTGGAACTTGAAACTAGACTACTCAAACTTTCTCTTCAGATTCTAAGTAGGGCAAGGGTTCAAGGATACAACAGAGATTAGGCATGATCCTTGGATAGTTAGCAGGTCTATAAGAAACAGCAGCAACAACAAAATCTGGCACTTTTTGTCATGGATAGTGTTGTTGTTTTCAGACAGGTGGTAACAGATGCTGAATTCTCAGTAGAAAGTTCAGAGTGGGCTACTTTGTCACTGAAGACACTTTAGCAAGCTGCTTTGAAGAAAATGCCACCCGAACGAGACGGGCTTTAGAGAGTTGTTAGAAACTGCCTTTAATCTTGTGACATTTGGACTCAGAACCTGTGAGTAGCACTGTGAAGCACATTACATTTATTCAAAACCGAGAGAAGGATGTTTTAGATGACTTCTAAGCCTTATATTTTCCTGTGTTCTGCTTTGAGTAAGTTTATTACTGTTATGGGATTACATTTAGTGGAAATGAGCTTCTGGGCCACTTGTGAAGAAAAGAAACATGGTACCTTTCTGTGCAAAAAAGCTTGGGGCCCTTGGCGTAGGTTTTTCTGCATGCGTGGGAGGGTATGGATGTGTGATACTTACAAAATGTCGCCGCACTGCTGAATTAGTGAAAGTATCTTTTATATGCTTTGGACACCATTTTAGGAAAGAATCCTAGAATGTGAAAGATAATTTATGCTGGGGGCTAAGAAAAGCTACCCCCTGCAAAAAAATTGAACTTAATGCTCTCTGAGGTATATGGAAAGGATAATTGCTAACAGCAGCTGCACAGAATTCAAAATAAAATGTAGGCAATGCAATATGGAATTAAATTAAGCATGGAGCATGCAGGAGCCCAGCAAAAGCAAGAGTGCATGTGATAAGAATACACCTTATTATCAAAATTTTAATACAAAGGATGCTTTCATGCCTGGTATGGTAATGAGCTAGGTCACACCTGGCCACATCAAAGTATTCTGAAGAGTATAATTGACAGATATCCATCCAACATCAAGAGGCAGAGCTCAGTGACACCTGGGAACTTTGAGACATTGTAATGCTGAGGGTCAGACAAGGACTGTGACAGCCTGAGAGAGATGTAGAACTCTTGAAAAACGAGTGTCTTTTTTTCTTTTTTTTTTGGTATGATGTTTTTCTTCTTTCACTTCATGTGTCTGGACTGATTCAATGCCACCAGGGAATCTGAGATGAATCTCTGTTTTGAGCCCTTCCCTTTGATTTGGTTTTGATATGTCCTTGTTTTTCAAGTAAACATAAATTTACCGAGAACACTTTTCCATCATATCCTGTTTTAAAGAAACAATCACAGTTCTAATGGACAAAGGGAATTAACCCCTTTCCTTAAGGTGAAAGTTAAAAATGGATTCACCCTCAGGGCTCTTTGCAAATCTTCTTAGAAGAACTGCCAACAAGGTGAACCTTGTGATTAACATTAGGGTATCCCAAACTAGCAAGAAATTTCATATTCTATTGATAGCCTCTTCTGTCCTAAGGGCACTAGATCACATTACATTTTGGGCCAGGTCTTTTTCTCCCCCACTCTTTCCTTCTTTAAGAAACTTAAAACAAATATGGACAGCACACATAACTGTGTGTATGCTATTTAAATTTAGTGTATAGGGACAAATCAATGTTACGAATAAACTACACTGCGATTGGTGTATGTAGATTAACAGGATACTGACACAATGTATGCTTTCATCAAGAAATACTATTAATACTTATTACAATATGTGAAGCTTTCCCAGAAATTTCAGTATCATACAGTCATGAAGATGCTGCTTTTCACTATGTTCATCAAATCAGGAAAAGCTGAGCTGGTACTGAACTTTAATGGATTGGAGGCACTGAATCTGATAAGGAGGCAGCAGGAAGACAAAATTCCCAAGTATGGGAAGCTGGAATTCAATTCTGAATGGGCTTATGTTTTTGCAGAGAAGTTGCCAGGTTCAGGGACTAAAATAACTTTGCTATGTTTTTTGTCTTGTTTTTGTTTTAAGTGAAGATGTACACATACGTTTTCTAATTGCTCAGGGACCACATTATTTCATAGTAACAATTTTTCTTATGTGTCTATCTTAAATTAGCAGTGCTGGAGAACATGATCCGTGAGTCAATACATTCACAAGGACAAGGAGAGCAACCAAGCTAAAGAATCCCAGTTATGCTTACTATGGTCATCTCCCACTACTAATTTCTGTATCATTCTTCCCTGGTGCTCCTGTATTTGTAGTGGTTCAATCCTGGAGGGGATAATTCACAAGGCTTAAAATTTAATGCCTGTTTGTTTTCTTTCAAGATCTAAAAGTGTTTTTTAACATTGCTTAATGGACTCATCACCATAGTAACTGGTTCATGTTACAAACTACGGCTAGCCTGATTCTTTATGACATTCATCCCGTAAGAGATACATGATACATTAAGATTTCTTTTTCCATATTTTCCCTACATCAGTCCACAGTACCTACATGTGTAGAGCTTTACTGGCAGATTCTTTCGATACACATCAGACTACGCAATAGCCAAGCATAAAGAATTGATCAAACTTTTCTCATGAGAACTTTTGCAAGTTAATTCACTAGAGTTCCAGGCTCTAGAGTTATAATAGAATGTGAGAATGATCTTGGGAGACAGGAAGAAGAACTGAAGACTACACAGTGGTCAAATAAGAGGCAACCGAGAACCACAGAAGGAATAGGGGTGTGGCAATCATCTCAGACTGGACTCTACCTAGTTTTTTGGATTGAGAAGGCAAGTGAGGAGAGATGTACTTTCAGATTTGCAAGATTCTATTAATGTAGCCTTACAATATGGGCATAGCACTAGAATTCTTGGGCACGCTTCTTATCCGGACTACCTTGAAGGTCACAAGAGGAGAGAGAGAGAGAGGGAGAGAGAGAGAGAGAGAGAGAGAGAGAGAGAGAGAGAGAGAGAGAGAGAGAGAGAGAGAGATCTTGACAATGTGCCTTTCTTGAATATCTTCTCTATATAACTGGTTTATAACTGGTCTATATAACACTACAGCAGGCAATTAAACAAGACAGTGTTCAGTGATAGTAGAGTGATTGTCATGGAAGAAACTAAACTACAAACTGCATCAAGATATCAATGTATGTAGCAGTGGGACATGCCAATGTGCTAGAGGCTGTGCAATTGTGTATTGATGCAAAGTAAAATATCAAAGTGGGATGTTTATAAACTATGGGTACAGCAAATAATAATCCCCCTTCATAAGCCAATATATTCTTTGGTATTTCAATGTTTGAAATGAAAAGGTGCTGATATCATAAAAAGGATGCAAGCCATAAGTCTTGTACACAAACATGCACATACATTCAACAATATTTATTAAAGGATAAGATTGAGATTTATGAAGCTAACATTTTATATACCTTCTAAAACAACAATATGTATCTTTAATATATAAAACAAGTTGAAAATCAGATGATTTTTTGAATTGTAGTCTAAAAAATCTGTTGGGGGTTATGCCAATATTTGCTTTAGAATCTGTTTCCTGATTCATATACAGGAAGCAGCAACCAACTATTCAGCTGTGGAACTTTAATTTCAGGGTACTTTTGAATTGCCTAATTGTTGAATTATTATTATTTTTTAAATTAAATATTGGAAGTGTACTAATGTACTAAATGCTCTCTCTCTCTCTCTGTGTATGTATACACACACCTAGAGAGAGCGCAAAAAAATTGATATCACATGGATAGCCTTTAGATAAAGGATTGGGAATTGCATTTATGCTTTGTTTTTGTCTCTATGCATAGAAAGAAACACTAATGAGATGTCATTTAAATTCTAACACCTGCTTAATAGCACTTTTCCTCTTTCCTTGAGAGTGAGAGCTGTTTTCAAATGTTTGCAAATTTCTAAGTGTAGCCTATATGAATGATTTTTCTGCAAACAATGCTATGTAGTTTTCTGCAAAATGAATTAGTTACAGTGTAACACACAATGTGAAAGGCTTTTGCTTGGTTTATTCATTAAGTGCACTAAAGGTCTCTTAATTCCGCATAGAGCATTCTAGACATTAATTTACAAGGCAAAATTAATTAATGAAAGCCATCTGTCTAACATAGCTTCATATTTAGCAACAAATTAATGACATATTATAAGTATCACATTATCATCTGAACCAGAATTTAAACAATTATTAATCACTCATATAATGCTTTAACAATGTACAATAGTTTCTGATCCTTACACCACTTGTTTGCAGAGTAATCCTAAAATCTAATCACTATTATTCTCATTATGCCTTCTTACCTGAATAAGAATTGGTACTTGGCTCATGTATCCCAAGTGATCCCCGTGCTGGTTCTGCTTCCTGTATTATGCTCTGTGTTAGTTCCACTTGCATAATCTCCACCTACATACATTACTAGGGATCTCTGGGATTTCTGCGATGGCTCAAGAAATTCATAATTACTGTCTTGGTAACTATAAGCAGTACTTCTAAATATGTTCAATCTGCAATCCAGTTTTCTGAACCCTGAACTTTTTGCCGATTGGTTTCCAAATACGATTTGACATACTGGTTTTAACAGATAAAGCCCTTCACGGCTTGGCATCTGAGGGACCACTTACTCCCACCAATATCATCCCAAATATTACAACAAGTAGGGAGAAACTTCTGTAATCCTATATATTTGAGAAGCTTGGGACTGGTTTTTTTTTGGGGGGGGAGTGGGAGACCTGGAGTGAGAGAGTACTGCTTTTCTGTGGCCACACCAATGCAGTGGAACAGCTTCTTGGGGTAGATCAGTCTAGCCCTCCCCTTACTGATTTTTTTTAAAAAAATAAACTGTTGAAAATAGAATAGTTTGGGACTGCCTTACCTGGATGGTGCATCCTTTCCCCTGCCTTATATATGGTGCATCCTTTATTTTTATTGCTGTTTTTGACTCATTGCAGTCTTTGTGGCTATTTTTCTGTTACGTTCCTCTGTGTTTTAAATGTCACAATTTGTGTCAGTTGACTCCTGGTGACTGCTTAGACAAGTTCCTGCAATTTTCTTGGCAAGGTTTTGAAAGTGGTTTGCCATTGCCTGCTTCTTAGAGCTGAGAGAGCGTCAATGGCAAGGGGTTGGACTAGAACTCATGGTCTATTGCTTTCTAGCCTGATGCCTTAACTACGGCACCAAATGGCAAATTGGCTCTCCAATGGGACCATGGATGTCTTCAATTGTTTCTCTTTATATTCCTTGTAAGGCACTGAGAGTAATTTTGATTGTGGTAGGGTAAAAATGTGTTAAATAAATAAACAAAGAAGCAAGCAAACTCACAGGTCTTTCTGAGGATAATGCAAGCTACTTAGGAGCTCTTTGGATAAACATTTTTATTAATGTGATCTTCTTTAAAGCAATTGTTTTGGTAACCTTAGGATCTCGTGATTCTTAGTTTTCCTTCCTACAGAGCTTCCATTTCTCTTTTTCCCATCTCTTTATGTGAAATGCTTTCTGGATGTAGAAAAACCTCTTTCTAAGTGGCTTTATGTTATAGTTGTTCTCGTTGAAACCACAACATTTCTCTTCTTTCCTTCTTAAGACGTTCAGTGCAAAGTGCAGAGGTGATTGTGTGTTGAATTTACTGCACACTATGCTCTTTTCCCTCTAATTTATATTGTAGCGAGTGGGGCTGTTTTGCCGTGCTATTCTCCAGAGCCTTTATTTATAGGAGAGTGTAGTCTAAATAACATGAGCTTAATCAGAATGTTCTGTAATTACCCATGGCTTTATTTAGATAGGATGAAACAAGCCTTCCACCATGTGAGAGGAAATAAGAATATTCATTTCTGATCCCATTCCCACCTTGCATTATAAAAACTAAATATCCATTCTGTAAATAGAGATGAATCAGCAATCCGTATAATATCCATTCATCATACATATTTCACAAGGAGGATATTATACTGACTGGAAAGTTCTTACAAAAATAATATGGAAATCCGGAACTTGATGTGGAGTGTCAGAGAGCTTCTTACTATTATTTACCTTATCAGCTTTTGCTTTCCGAAATCAATGGAAGGGCATCTAGTTCAGCTAATCCATATTTCTGAGTATGAAATTGAATTTATAGTCTGTAGTATGTTGACTACCGCTCACATTTAAGGCATAATTGATTTTTATTGAAAAGCCAGCAGGCACATCAAAAATTTCCACAAGCCACAAGGATGTTGTATTTTACCCTGTTTAGATAATAGTGTTGCTTTATTTATCCTTTAAATTTGAAGCTTTTATATTTATATCCGCAAATGTTGGGAAAGTGTGACTGATGCCTTGTGAAACCAGCCAGCCAGACTTCTGTTAAACTCTATAGTAGAGCAATAAGCAACTTTAAATTCCAAATGTAAATGCCTATGGTTGGTTTGTTTTAAGAATAAATGGAATAATAAATCTCGCATGCACAAAAAAGAGACCATTTAATGTCATATAGCAAAGTTATTTTTCTTCATTCCAACAAATAGCTTGCACCATTACTTTCCTCATTGCCTTTTTTTCAGTCTTTCTATTCTCAGCTTTATGCGTTCCTGGGCCTTTTCTTTTAACTTACAGGGAACTATTGGAAATTGCTTATACAGAGAAAAGGACCAAATAATCCAAGATAACAATTCAGGGTCTTGGGTAGATGTTTTTAGATAATAAGATAATCCTAGGCTAAAAATCAGTAATAACATATACTTCCAAATAAATTGCTTTTCCAAAAATGGAAATGTTACCTTTCACTTATCATTCATTTTGATTCCATTAATTTTCATCTTGGTCTCCCCATGCAATATTGTACAGACCCCAAAGGAGAAATATCGGCATACACGGACATATTTTATAACTGTACATCCCTTTGCTTACAATAAACTGAAATGTTTATTGTGCATTTGCATGCACAATGCATGCAGGTAAAGCAAGGGGGGAGGGAGGGAGGGAGGGAGGGAGGGAGGGAGGGAGGGAGAGAGAGAGAGAGAGAGAGAGAGAGAGAGAGAGAATTTCTCAAATTCCTAAAAGCATCATTGTTAAAAAAATTATACATTCACCTCTTCAATTAAAATCATAAAAAAGAAGCAATATCACATGTTTTCAAAACAAATGTGACAGCTACAGGCACAAATTCTATTAATAAGGAACTGGATTTCCACCATACTTTAAAGAACTTACACTTCAGACTGTCACTTCCTTTGGTCTTTCCCACCATTCTTTTTTTTCTTGTAGTTTTTCACAACTTTTCTTTCCTATGCCTACATTACATTCATTTATGGGCTATCATTATACACATGCCTTTCCTATATTTATGCAGCCTAGGGAGAAGTAGTAGTTCCTTGCTATGAAAATAACTAAACAAAGGACCACATTGGCATTTTTTTTATAGGAAATGAAAGTACTAGAATTGGAAAGATGGATCCTTATGCTAGGAAGCTTTATGCTATTTCATGGAGCTACCCCCAGAACTCTGTATGGCCCCTGACAGTCTTACACATCTGCTTTTTTGCTGTATATGTAATGACACAATTTTGAAATTCGTTTGAACAATAATATTGTTCAGTAAAATGTATGTAAGCAGTATCCTCCTATGAGTGGAAGGCATACCTTTTCTCAACATTTTGGGAAGTCATAATCAGCGATCTGCCATTTCTCCTAAATACATCCTGAACTGTCATCCAATCTTGCAGATCATAGTGATAGGAATATGGGTTGCAAGGATGGGCAGCATGAACATGGGCTAGAACTGGAAACTGCTCTGTCTCCATTCCACTGATGGAATGCCTTCTATTCCACTGGCACTTGCAATGTCATCTCCAATTACTTACGTATTATTTACAACTTATGCACCATTATTTATGCTTATTTGACTGAAGACTTTCTGTCTTCAAAGCAGAGTGCAACGCTGGCAGGGAAAGATTTTGAATGATAGGAATAAGAAGCAGGATTGTGATACAGGAGAACATGGAGAAATGTACAAAATGTGTCCACGTTTTGAATACACCAAGAATAAAATGTTCACCGTGAATATAGAAAAAGATTCCAAAACAAATGTATATGGTAGATCTGGTAGAAGAACAGAAGGTATTACCAGAAAGGAGGAAGTATAAAAACAAAGAAGAAAAAATGATGTAATAAAATAAGTGTGAACTGTGGTCATTTTGTTTTTTCATTTATATCTGTCTTCTAGAGCCTGGGAGCTTCCAAATATATTGGAGCCAGACATAGACCAACCACACTGGAGGACAAAAGATGGAAGAAAGTTCCTTGAAAGATTTCTGTCCAAACATTCTGTTTTAGAAGTTGCTCAAAGTAATTTTCAAATACATTTTTTAAAAGAAAGCAGACCATAAAAATAGGCAGTGTAAAAGGGATGAAGACCACAGATAAATATTGTATTAAGAGCAATCAGATTGAGCATAGATAGCTATTTGGGTATCATTGAAAAGAAGGCAAAGTTATATCTCTAAAACCAGGAGATCAAATGGTAGATGAGGCCACTGAGCAGGCTTTTTCCTTGTCCTAGACAAGTGCACCTAAGGACATCTGCAGTTGATCATATAATTGGTCACGTTCAAGTGAGAGGTAACAATCTTCGATATCCGGTTATTAGATAATTTGTGGAATGGAGACAGAAAAACTTACAGAATCATCAAAGATATTTAAGACATAATCAGTAGGTTTAAGAATTTACCATATGTATCCATGCATATCATTTAGAAGAGCAGTGCAATGATTTGATATTCTCAATCTAGACTAAGCAGTGATTGAGCTCCAGCACATGTTTGAAATGAGATGATATCTCCCTACATAACGTTTGATCTGCCAACAGTATTTTTCAGTGGACAAAGATTTCTCCATATCATCATAAAACTAGTTTGAACAATCTTAGACTTTCTACTGTAGGTGATTTCTTGTGGTGGAGTTAGGGAAGGAGGAAGCTAAAAAAAAAAAGGAAGCTTCTTAGAAGCTACATAGGTCTGCTAGACCAGACTATTAGAAAATAGTATTTTTTTTCTTCTGTTTGTTGTTGCTTACCAATATGCATAACTGCCCACTGTATTTGTAAAATAACTATTATCTCACCATACAGTTGGAGAAAAGAAAAAGAGAAAAATGTATTCATGCAGAGTTCAACTTTGCAATGCATTTTATGACTGAGAGATGTATACCTAAAATATTTGTTATATAAACTGATTCATCCTTATAATACCCCTGAGGCTGCAATTCACGATCCCTGCCTTAAAAAAGAATTACAATACTGTCAAGATGTGAGTTGCCAAGCATTCCACAGCAATGATATAGAAAAACTTGCTCTTAGGTTTACTAGAAACAAAAATGGTTAACACCGACACTAAACATTAAAGGAAAATATTTTAAAAAATGGAAATGTGGTACAAGATTCCTTTGCTGATGTATCATTATATTTGATGATGTATCATCAGCGATTTCTCATAAATAGTCTGTTTCTGCCCTAATTATGAATTTGGATCCCATCAATATTCCCCAGAAGCATTTTTAAATGTAGAAGCTCTGTTCCCTATAGTCATATTAATGGATATGTGTTGTAGTAAAGTATTTGTTACAGTAGTTTAAATTCATTTTATTGCCATCTAAGACTTTCTATGAATAATGGTTGAAATCTTCATCTCTTCATTTCCCATGACAAAGCAGGAAGTCTAAAAAATAGACTCAAAACAAGTTCACCTTGATTCTGCATGATACAAGAGAGAACAGACAGAAATTCTATCAGGCCTTCATGATTCTGTTATTATACCTTATAATAAGAGAATTCTAATAGTCCTTGTGGCATCTTTTTCCTAGCTTGGTGTACCTTGAAGGGCTGGCAGTTTAGATTTGCTACCTTTCTTAGGAATAACAATTGTAGTAATAATTCAATAGTTCTGGATAGCACCAGGTTGGAGTTCCCTATGTAGTCCACAAATGTGGATACCATCTTTAATTTAGAACTTTCTTATGTATTGTGTGTTATGTCTTCTATTTTTTTCCTAGCATAGAAAAAGTGAAAGAGGAAAAAGATAACCTACTTAGAATGATTGCCAAGAAGATAATGGTGTGATGGTTGCACGTGATAGGTTGCATTCATTCTATGAATGATCACTGGATCACAAGTATTCAGCAACCATCTCAGTCCCTTCAACTTGTACAAATGTTTTTGTTTGCTGGATATTTCTATGCTGCGTTACAGAATAAACACGACATAGCTAGTCTGCTTGTCAACAGGAAAAAAAATAACACATTTGATTTTGAGACTAACATGTGCCATTTTAGGAAGAGGTGTAACACTGTAATGTTGGCCTTGCACACAACTTAAGAAGCTCATTTATAATTCCTAGACCTGCTGTAATGAAGCTCCCTTGAGAGCATACTGTATTTTCTGCTACGAGAAGTCATGTTGGTACACAGCTAGCATGATTTAATATGATAACATGTTTCTGTTCCACCCCCAAAATAATTATGTACAGGAACAGCATTTGTGTGGTGCCATGTTGTTTTGGATGTCTTTTATTCATTCCATTAATGAGGAAATGTGAGACAAAATGTGATTGATATAATATAGAATATATTTTCTGTTTAGAAACAAGAAACATATAAAATGAATAGGATTCTATAATAAGGGGGGGGGGGGTTTCGCAGCATAAGAAAATAAGGTTTGTTGATATTTAACTTAGAAATATTCAAAATAAAATAATTTCAGCTTATCAAACATTCACATAGTTCCCATTCTAAAGGGGCGGCAAGCCACGCCACTGATTTTGTGATTATCCACCCTCGAAATTTACGAACTGTCAACAAAGCTTCCATACCTGCTGTAGATATTGAACATGACTCCTGCTCAAAGGATAAGAGGAGGTTGGAGCTGGGGTATCCTTTGCACAGCTCCATCTTATGTGCTCATTATGGGTATTCCTGGTTCAGGAGTTTTTAGTGATAGTAATTCATGCTTTTGTCACCTCACATTTGGACCATTGTGATGAGCTCTACTTTGCTTGAAAACAACTTGGAAGCTGCGGCCCAGAATAGGGAAGATGAAATAGTAAAGGTTTTAGCGAATATGTCCATACTAAAGTAAGGTGTTCTAAGGCTTATCAGTTGGCTTCTAGTTACAATTCCAGGTACCTTCTCCAAGCACCTTTTCCAAGTGGAACCTGCCCATTGGGTGAAAGCCATCATGGGAAGCTTGCTGCAAATCCCAAGTTCTTGAGTTTGAGATTTCTCTGTAGAAGTCCATGGATATAAGGTGAAGAACTATGCATTGTATTACTGCTTTTGGTTTTGTTCATATTCATGCTGCATTTTAATCTAACTAATTTAATCAGAGGCATGTAAGTCATGTAAAGGCATTTTGGATTAGAATGGGATATAAGTGCTAATGAAGCAATTAAGTAACTCAATAAAAAATAGTTTAGCTTATAAAAATTATGGTATAAAGTTATATAACTTTATCTTTTTTATATTATATATATATATATATATATATATATATATATATATATATATGTAGGTCTTTGGTAATTCGGGTTTTCTCCCGTGTAAAATTGAAAGTGTCTTGGCAACGTTTCGACGAAGTCCCATTCGTCATCTTCAGGCTGGTGTCTTCGGCTTCGTGCTTCTAGGAGCAATGTGTGATCGCAGCTGTTTCTTCCTTTTAACTGCCAGTGGAGGTATGAACTGATTGGATGGGAGCTTGGCTGTGTTCTGATTGGGTGGAGGTGTGTTCTGATTGGTTAGGGGCTTGGCTGTGCTCTGATTGGATGGGGGGTTGGCTGTGCTCTGATTGGCGGGGTGTGTGCTCTGCTTGGGTGGGGGCCCTGTTGTGCTCAGATTAGTCTGAGTTGCAGGGGGATTTGAGATGGAGAGCTGCATTGCTGTTGTTTGGCTTCGTGTTCGTGGTCGTGCCACATCTTCAAGGTGGGTGTCAGTTTGCTTCACGTATGAAATGGAGGGGTTTAAAATGGCCAATGATGCAGCTGTGGTCTGGTTTCTGGTCCGTGGTCGTGCCTCATCATCGGTGCGGGTTTGAGTCTGCTTTTTGCGTGGATGTGTGGTGGTGACATCATGTGTGGTCTTCGTGAGTGTGGGTCCAGTGTTGCTCCTTGTGCTAGGGATTCGTTTGTCAATAAGGTTGGGTTTCCAAATGGCTGGTAGGCGGGAGGTATCATCTCGTTTATTCATGCTGTGTGGGCGTTTTTCTATCTCGATGGCTTCTCTGATTATTCTGTTGTTAAAGTGTTCAGTTTTGGCAATAGTTCTGGTATTTTTAAAGTCAATTTTATGTCCTGTGGCTTTGAGGTGTTGGACCAGGGAGGAAGTTGGTTCCTCTTTTCTGACTGAGTTCTTGTGTTCTTCAATGCGTGCACTTATTCTTCTGTTGGTTTGTCCGATGTATGTGGTGGGGCAGGCGGTGCATGGGATTTCATATACTCC
The DNA here is from genome assembly GCA_023970755.1 of Azemiops feae. Lineage (NCBI taxonomy): Eukaryota > Metazoa > Chordata > Lepidosauria > Squamata > Viperidae > Azemiops > Azemiops feae. Next base: position 61,634 of record JALGBA010003981.1, read on the forward strand.
TTGATTTTCTAACTCAATTTTGTCTTTGGGGTTTCTTAGGATGGTGGATATTTTTCGGTTTGTGCAGAACGCTGTCTTGATGTTGTGTTTGTGGAGGATCTTGCTGATTTTGTCTGTGGTGCCTTTTATGTATGGGAGGAGGGCTTTGCCGTTTTCTTGTTCTATGTCTTGGATTTTAGTGGGGGTTTCTTTTTGGATTAAGTTGGTAATCTTATTTCTTTGGAATCCGTTGGATGTTAGTACATTAGTGAGAGTGTGTAGTTCGGTTTTTAGGTGTTGTTCGTCAGCTAAGCGTTTTGTTCTCGAGATGAGTGTCTTGGCTACGGAGTTGATCTGTGCTGGGTGGTGGTGTGAGAGTGCGTGCAGATCGCGGTTTGTGTGTGTTTTCTTCTGGTAGATGGTGTGTCCTAGGGAGCCATTGGATTTCTTGTAGACTAAGACATCCAGGAAGGGAAGTTGCTTGTTAGCTTCTGTTTCCATGGTGAACTGTATTTTGGGGTGTAGGCTGTTGAAGTGTGTGAGGAAGTTGTCTAGTTTTTCTTTCCCATGTGGCCAGATTATGAAGGTGTCGTCTACGTATCTGAGCCAGAATTTGGGTTTATGATCAGATTTTTCTAGAGCTTGGGTTTCAAAGTGTTCCATGTAGAGGTTTGCAATGACAGGTGAGAGGGGTGATCCCATGGGTGCTCCTTCTATTTGTTTGTATTTTTGTCCGTTGTAGATGAAGTATGTGTTGGATAGGCAATGGTTGGTCAGATCTAGGATGTGCTTGGGGGGGTTATATTTGTTTTGGATAGCTGTCAAGGCTTCTTTGAGTGGCACTTGGGTGAAGAGGGAAATGACATCAAAGCTCACGAGTAGGTCGCTGGGCTGTAAGTTTTGTTTCTTTATGATCTCTATGAATTGGAATGAGTTTTTTACGTGTGAGGTGATGGATTCTGCATAGGGTTGTAGTTGTTTGGCGAGAAATTTGGCTAGGTTTTGTAGAGGTGAGCCTATGGAGCTGACTATGGGTCTAAGTGGAGTTCCTTCTTTGTGTATCTTGGGGGGACCATAGAGCTTAGGGCATCTGGATGATTTTTCTCTGGGAATGATTCTTTGCTGGATCTCTTCGCTGATGGGGGAGGCTTTTATTTTGGATCTAGTGGTTTTTTCCAGGTAGGTGGTGGGATCTGTGTTTAGGGGTTTGTATGTGGAGTCTTGGAGTAGGTTGGTTAATTTGGTTTGGTAGTCAGATGTGTTCATAACCACCGTGGCGTTGCCCTTGTCTGCTGGTAGGATTATTATGCTGGTGTCTTCTTTCAGGTTAAGTAGAGCTGTCTGTTCCTCTTTGTGTAAGTTGCTTTTGGGTGGCTTGCTGGTGCAGAGGATGTTGGAGATTTCGAGTCTGATTCTGTTAGCGTCGTCGGGGTTGATTTTGGTCAGGCTGGTTTCAACTCCGCATATAATGGTTTCCGTGGGGATGTGTTTGGGAGCGACTGCAAAGTTGAATCCTTTGGAAAGGACATTGGTTTCGGCTTTGGTGAGGATCCTATCTGAGATGTTATGCACTGTTTGTTTCATGTGTGGCTGTGAGGGAGGAGGGGTTTGTTTCTGGCGTTCTTGTAGTCTTCGGAATTTGTTGGTGTGTGTGTCTGTCTTGAGGGTGGTCTGTGTTTCGGCTCTCCAGACGGCGAGTTGTTTGGATTTGTCCCAAAGTGCGGGGTGGATCTTGTTGCTGAGTTTGAGGTGAAGTGGGAGGAGATCTTTGTTGATTCGGTCTAGGAGGAATCTTTTTGTGTGAAGTTCATTTCTGATTAGGGCCAATTCTGTTCTTTTCAGGATGCGTTTGGTGGCTGCAGAGGTGGAGTGGAATTTCAATTGGAAGCATGTGGGGATTAAATTTTGATCTCGGCAGTTGCGTAAGAATGCGAGGTCACATAAAGTGGAAGCTCTTTGGACTTCAAGTTTTTCATAGGTCCTGGTCAGATGGTAGATTTCCTCCCCGTAGAGGTACGATATTTGTTTTCTGAGGTTTTCACGGGTGTGTGTATGTAGGTCTTTGGTAATTCGGGTTTTCTCCCGTGTAAAATTGGAAGTGTCTTGGCGACGTTTCGACGAAGTCTCATTCGTCATCTTCAGGCTGGTGTCTCTTCGGCCTCGTGCTTCGGCCTCGTGATCACACATTGCTTCTAGAAGCACGAGGCCGAAGAGACACCAGCCTGAAGATGACGAATGAGACTTTGTCGAAACGTCGCCAAGACACTTCCAATTTTACACGGGAGAAAACCTGAATTACCAAAGACCTACATACAAACACCCGTGAAAACCTCAGAAAACAAATATATATATATATATATATATATATATATATATATATATATATATATATATATATATATATACTATTATCTATTTTTATATTGTAAGGTCTATAGAAAAGCAAGGTAAATAAAATAGCCAAAGAGAGCAAGAAATTGTTAAGATTAAAAAGCAGAGAAGATGTAGAAATAAATATGACTTTGGAAGGAGTGAAAGATTTTAAGCCTATGAATTGAATTAAAAATAAACACAGTGAAATGACCTGGGATGAAACTGAAGTGAGACAATGCTGGAAGGAATACTTCAAAGCTGAATGGCAATAGTAGTGATTAGTTGAAAACTGGGGTAAAAATTAATACTGTAAATGTTAATGAGGGCCCAAAAAAGTGGATAACTCATAACTCATCACCCAGAGTCCTTCTCTGAGGGAGATAGGCAATTAAGAAGTATGAAATATAAAAGAATGAATGAATGAATGAATGAATGAATGAATGAATGAATGAATGAATGAGTGAGTGAATGAATGAATGAATGAATGAATACTGTGAGAATGTTAAAAAATGGCAAAGTTGCAGGTGTATATGGAGTAACTGGGTTACAATTAAAATACGAATGTGGCTTGTTTAGCATAAAATTGCTACTATTATGATTAATACTATCAATGCCTCAATTTGAAGAATTGTGTTATAGTTCTCTTATACAAATGGAAAGTAAATTCAAAAAGTACAAGGGGATTAGTTTGTTAATCTTGCCCACAAAGGTGTTTGGCTAAATCCTTAAATGTTACAAGAGGAGATAATGAATGAAATTGGGGAAGCACAATATCGATTTATGCCATAAAGGAAATGTCCCTTTCTGAGGAAGATGGATGGTTAAAAACATGTGATAAACAAACAAACAAACAAATAAACAAATACATTTTCCTAAGAAATGCATGAATGTGAAAGAGAAAATTTATCATCTATTTGTTAGTTTAGAGAAAATATGTAAGAAATTGAGTTTCATTTAATTACAGAGTGTCTTCGTGTTGAAGGTTAGTTGCTAAATGTGCTAAGAAGGTATGCAATAGAACTAAATGATTTGTTTATTTAATTGAATGTGCAGCAAATCAGTCAGAATTCAGCAGGGAGTAAGTCATGGATGTGTGATGCCCTTTGCTTACTTAATGTATGAATTCAGTACATGAAGGAAGAATGAATGAGTTGGAAGAAAGGACAAGACCAACTAGTCATGATTCAATGGAGTTGATGTTCTAATAAATAAGAAATATAACTGTAAAGTACAAAAAGTAGTATATAAATATTAATTGTGGATGTAAGATAATATGATGATAGAAAGATCTGAAGAGGTATAGTGAATGATTTTGTGTAGATTTATTTGCAGGACCACCTTCTCTTAGGGTATCTACCTATTCCATCAGGCCAAATGTGGTAGGAGCACTCCATGTCCCTTCCCTCAAATGTTATTATCTAGTAAGATCTAGAGTGTATGCCTTTTCCATAACAACCTATAACATGTGGAACACTCTTCCCCCTGGGATCTGGCAGGTTCCCCCCCTTTTTTTTAATTTTTCAGAAGATCATAAAAAGTTAGTTCTTTCCCCAAATGTTGGGAAAAGGTGAGGTTGGAGTCCAGGGAGTATTCCTGTTGACATATTGGAAATTTCTGGTTTACTCTTTTTATTTTGTTTTGTCTTTATTATTGTTGTGAGTCACCCAGAGTTGTGGTACATAGGCAGCCATATAATTGTTATAAACAAACAGACTAAATTTAGTTAGGTTTTCTTTTTTAATCACATGTCTTTGGATTCTTTGGCAGGCTATTTTTTTTACTCTATTTCTGAGTTCTGCATAATGTTGTTTACCCAGAAACGGTATCATATGATGGATATGTATGTATGTATGCATGTATGTATGTTCTTTATAATAATTGCACATGGAATATATCTTTTTGAGGTCTTTATAGATCCAAGTTTGTATCCAGGAAGAGAAATGGAAAAATATATAGCAAAGGTGACAGAATGTACAATTTCTATCTCCTTTCTTAGTTCTAATAATTCCATTGGAAGCTCTGTTTCTTTTCCTATGCACCCATCATTACTTGCAAGTTCTTATCTTCAGGATTTGTGGCTGTAGTTCAGCGTGACTTTCCAAACAGTCACCTAACCAGCAATGTTTGGTTTAATATGATAAGCAAATCCAGTTGGTATGGTTAGTTAGTTAAAATGGGTCATTGTATCATAAAAACTCAATAAGGTAGTTGAGTTAATTTCATAAATTATATCTAAAGTTTACTGTGCATAAGATTGTAACATGATTACACCTTGTGTTGGATGTGACTGATATGCAATTCTTTACTCTTTTACTTCAATGGGCAAGTTCCACAAATTTCTGAGAATACATGTGTATGTTTGCATAGTTAGAATTCAATTTGATGCCTCCAAGTCAGCGGGCATGATATCGCTATCTATATGGAAATTCTTCATACAGTGCTAGTTACATATACGGTGTATGGAAACTAACATTTCGGAACTGTTTGCAAATTTATACATGGTACCTTTTCAGTTAATAGCAGTGGCTCCTATTTATGGCCTTTTCTGAGCTTCTGTGTAGGCAGTATTAGTGTGTTATACATACAGCTTTTTCAACCCGCAGTAGAGGTATGTTTTGAAAATAAATAAGTAAATGAAATATATAGTCTAAAATGGCATTTTCAGGTGAGGAAGGAATGAGAAAAAGCTTCCTTTATATAAGCTGCTCCTTCATAAACCAAAACATCAGAGCAATATGAGAGGAAGAATTAATGAAAAGACTTGGTTAATTTTAGATTTGGCCTTGATTGTTTGCAATGAAGTATTTTATTGCTTCTTTGAATTCCCTAAGCTCCTACTCCAAATCCTTTCCTGAAGACAGAAATGATACCCTGCAATTGGAATAATAAATAGATATGTCAGTAAATGGAACTAAATTTGCTTTTACTCACCAAAGAAATGCTGAAATTCAGATTTTCTTCTGAAACAAAATCCCTAATAAAGAAGTCACTGAATCTTCTCCCAATTTTTCAGAATTCCTTCTTTCCACAAACACATCCAGATGGATTGCAGGAGAAAGATGACAAATGAGTTGTGTTTGCTTAGATTAACAGGTATTATCATGTTAATAGATGTTTATAGTGGAGTTTAAGAAGATCACATGACCACACACTAACATTGGTCCTAACTTCAGAACAGAAGGAACGAGGAGGGAGTCAGTTTATTTCCCTATATTTTATGTTTAATATATTTGTAGTCTCTGTACATTTCAGAACCTGGAGAGTCAGAGACATGCCAGAACCATGGTTGAATCTGGTTTCATCTTTTCTTTGATACAAAAACTGCTAAATATTATTTTCTGCCTATTTGTTAATGCAGTCATTGAAAATCTGTCTTCTTTAGTTCACCTCATATGTTCTGTGTAGCTGAGGTTTTAAAGCCTCATTTGATGGATATAAAATTCTATCCAGAAGATCTAGCTACTCTATCTACTATATGCTTAAGCAAGTAGAAACCTGCAATTTTCTAATAACTATGTTTATATTAATTGGTATGGATTAAACTGTTGAAAAGAAGGGGAAAAAACTTGAAATAGCTGCTATTATTCAGAGATTTTTGTTGGGAAGAAAAAAATCCTAAACTGAAAATAAAACACCAGGTTTCTTGCCCCATCATATTTTCACAGAGGGCTTCAAGTAGAGGGAAATATTGCCTGGAACAAACATAACAATACATAAAGTACCTTTATGGAGAAAAAAACAAGATTTCTTTAAATTTAAATATGTAAACAAAATTTTAAAAGACTGATGGAGAATCTAAAGATCATAACCTACCAAATATATCATCATCACATTTGTAATCTCCACCTCAATAGAGATTTCAGATTTCACTTACTAATTCTATTGAGGCAACTTTATATATAAATCAGGTGTTCTCCTTTAGCAAGCTGTGTAGGAGAGGGAGACAAAAGTAAACAGACAGATCTGTTAAATTCGACTGCAGAAGTGATCTGTAGACTATATTCAAGCTTAAACCTTTGCAAAATAAGCCCGTTCACCATATCTGTAATTAATGGAAGCAGAAATATCTTGATATGATAGTATTGAATTAATTTGAAGTTGATGGCTGCACTATGTGATAAATGCAATTCGTGGGAGCCATGGGAAAGTGCAGGAGGTTCATGCCGATTTAAATTTCATGTCCAGTGATGTTAGCAAACGTGTTACTGTAGGCTGGGTTTCAGCTGGATTTCATGAGCACCATTAAGTGTGGTAAACAATTGTAACCAAAAGTAATCATCTTGGCTAGTTTAGTGAGCCTTAACAGGGCTGAAGTGTAGTGTTGCCCTTTCTTACTTTGGTCCTGCAGATGCTGTGAACTAAAATTATCACACAGACTCTACCCGAGGCAGTTATTTCCCAGTTTCCCTCTGCACTGGGAAATCATGTGTGAGCTAGAAGAATTAAAACACCAGGAAAGTTAAGGCCTCTCAAATTGGCACAAGAAAGAGCTTAGTTTATAAACCCAGTATGGCTGACATGGGAACACTTCCTGTCTCAAAGCAGCAGGATGAAATTCAGAGTGGAAAACATCTTTGCAGCTGCCAGAAAAATGGCATGTTTTGCTATCACATATATTTTAAAAAACAAAACAAAACAAAAACAGAATGTTTGTTCTGGAATAATGAGCTACATTGCATACTTGTTCAAAAACTAATTATATCATCACCAATAATAAGAAATAGTATCAAAGACCGTATCGAGGACTAGTTCCCAGTAGCTTTGAGCGCCAGTGTTTTTAGAGCTTGACGCAAGTGGCTTTTCAAACTTTTCCTCTTTTTCTGGGCAGAAAAATTGATAGGGTAATTTCCACTGAATTTTTCCTGGCAGGTCTCTGCTATTCTTCATCATTTTCTCAAAGGCAGATTTAGCAATAACAATAGGGCTACTTATGAAAAGCCCAACGGGAGCAAATGTGTCATTACTTTTTGCCTTGGGATTTAATTGAAGTATGGGAAGCCAGAGAAGTTGTACATCATTGGAGAAGTTATGGTACAATGAAGGTTAGGGCATCCACTCCCTTTGGGTACCTAAAATTGCATAGATGCAATATCATAGCACAGGACCCATGGAATTTTCTCTAAATTCTCTTCTTTGAGAGCATTTCTGAAGCAAATTCTCTTTCATCCAATTTTATGAGAATTGATTAAAAAAACCAAACATGTGAGAATGTATTTGTTCAGTGTTAAACCTATTAAATGTACCTGAAATGAGAGCTCATATGTAAACACTGGGATTTCATGCATTTAAATCTCAATCATCATGATGTCTTGCATGAAATTTTGGTGCTCTTGCATAAGACATTGGCATCCAACAGCCAAAATACTTGCAAAATGTAATGATTTTGTGGCTACAGATGATATCTTTGGAGGGAAATACTCCAGACCAGTATTTGTCAACCTTTTCTTCACGGGCCTCCTTTTATATACCTTTTGTGGCTATGGGCCATGGCTACAGACCGCCAAGACTTAACTCAAGATCACAACATCATAACATTTTTTCAAGCCTTCATGGACCCCCTGTGACAACATTGCAGTCCCCCATAGGTCCGTGAACCACAAATTGAGAATCACTGCTCCAGACTATTATGTGAGATCTAGAAAAGACTGTATTATATCAAGTATGTATTTAATATAATGTATTTTAAAACTATACAGCACAGTAACTCCATCGGGGGCTAACCTATCCCATACAGGTTTTCCTCCAATCCCCAATAATCCACAGAATCTGCCAAAACCTGGGAAATAATGGCTGGAGTTGGTAACTATTTTCTTTACAAAGATTTATTTTATCCCTTCAGAAACAATTCTTATGAGTTCTTAGTAAAAGAAAACTCAAAACGTGACAATAATAAATAGAGCTCCTATAGCTGGACCAGTTCCATATTAATGAACACAGTGGGCAGAAACAGAAATGACAAAGTGAAATCTTTGTACTATCCTACTAGGAATTTTGAAGGAGCTCAGTAAACCAAACCAAACCAAACCACCCTCTTCAATGTCTTCTACCCAATCCTTCTCGTCTTTTATTCTGATCATATTAGTATAGCAGCTAATCCAGTCCAGGATTTGTCATCATTGATTCCACCCGCTTCTTTATCCTCTCTCAGTGTGGGCGGGATCCGAAGCATGATTGTGAGGGATGCATGTTTCTAAATTAATGTCTTTGCTCAGCTTATTTGAAAACCTTTAAAAATACTTATTGATGTAAAGAAATGATCAAGCCACAATCTTGGGCAATGCTTAGGTAGTCTAAAATTCATTTTTCCAGGCAACCTGTGTTCAATATTTTATTACATTAGTAATAGAAGTTACGCAATGAAATTGCGTCACTGTTTCATTCCAGACAAGTTCAGCTATTGTCCAAATGATATTCACTGGTATGGATGTATTATTAAGCCACTGGAGTAATGCATTCAAACAGAGTTCCAACTATAGAAATCTAGCAAACTTTTAATGGAGCTAAATGGATTGCTTCTATGGCAGATTGCTATTACCTACTATCTCTCCTAGGGCAGTGGTGGCGAACCTATGGCACGGGTGCCAGAGGTGGCACTCAGAGCCCTCTCTGTGGGCACACGCACCATCGCCCCAGTCCTAGACCTTCAGCTGGGTTTTATAAAACTTTTTCGCTTTAGGCCTCCGCCGCCGTGTGCAAAAAAAAAAAAAGATTCAGTAATCAGTCAATTTTAACTTCTTGTGGGAAAAAAAAAGATCTTGCAAAGTTGGAATTGATTGATTGAACTTTTTAGTTCCACCCAGTCTGCCGTTACCACCGCAGCCACGCCCACCCAATTGGCCACACCCACCCAATTGGCCACACCCACCCGGCACCCGACGATGCATAAATGGGTTTTGGGTTGCAGTTTGGGCACTCGGTCTCTAAAAGGTTCGCCATCACTGTCCTAGGGAAATGAGCTTCGTGATTTTATGCAAAACAGTCTTGGAGAACAGTCTTATTATTATTATTATTATTATTATTATTATTATTATTATTATTATTATTATTATTATTATTATTATTATTATTATTATTATTATTATTATTATTATTATTATTATTATTATTATTATTATTATTATTATTATCGTTGTTGTTATTGCTTTTTATTGTATTCATAATTTGGAAGTCAGGCAAAACAGAAATAAAATCATTTGGGTAATGACCAGTGGCCCATTGCACTTTGGTTGCAAAGGTGCAATCTCCCTTGCCTTAAGTTGGGGAATATATTGGCCACTGGGATGCTTGCCATCATTTTCTTAAGTAGGATAATAAACAGGGAGAGAACAATTCAGGATAAAAGCCCCATTGTTTTCCTTTCATGCTTTTTCTTTTCAGAAGGCAGCCTAAGGGTTGAAGCAATTTAGTTGTCTGACCTGCATCCTTTCTCTGCAGTGTGCAGTTCTTTTGTTTAACATTAGTGATGTGGGCAAACAGCATTCAGAGCTGTGTGGAGCTTATCAGCCTGTGTTCAGTCAACCAGAACCCCCATCCTGTGTATCTTAAGAGGGGCCACATTTAATGTTCCACAGTAGGAGCTTCGGCATTTCCCCCCCCCCCCAAAATGACTTGTTTATCAGATAAACTCTGTCCTTGCACTGACACACAGTGGCTCTTCAGCAATATGCTTGCCTGTATAAGAAGTGGAAAACAAGGCATATGTGCAGTGCATAATAAGCAAAGTCAAGACACAGAATATGGTCCCACTGCCACTTGGTAATATGATGACAGGGGTAGAATAAAATAGAACAGCAGAATGCGGGAATGTCTTCAATGAAGGGGAAGAGTCACACACACACACAAACAACCACAAACTTTTGAGCTTTCTCTAGAAGATCATGTGTTCTATTAATCAGTGAGGTCTGGCTGAAGTTAAAATTGCTCCTTTTTTTCAGAAAACAGGCAGTCCAGTACTGATAAAAGTTGCAGAGAAGTTGGTCTGCAACTAAAAAGAATAAATCAGAACCCAGGCAAAATTGTTCATGCAAAGGAAACCAGAGGAGGAAGTGTATTAATTGAGACAGTGAATTAGGCATCGTCTTCAGGGTTGCTTTGGTATATGCAGTGACCTCTGATGCATGGGGCCAAAGAGACTATTTTTTCTGCCAGAGCATTTGTGAATAGTATCATTGCTTGGCTTAAATTAACTCTGAATGTAATCACTGATGTGTATGTGCCTCAAAGCCACCCTAAGCCGAAGGCTGTAGTCTCAATTCTATTGTACTCAAGGCACTCCATTGAGAGTTCTAATATATATATGTATGTATATGTATATGTATATACACACACACACACACACACAGAGAGAGAGAGAGAGAGAGAGAGAGAGAGAGAGAGAGAGAGAGAGAGAGAGAGAGAGAGTTTATATATCCATTTGTATAGATGTAATCTTAAATATACACACATATGCATGTAAACATATTATCAATGCAACATTGGATAATCATGACCATAAGGAAAAATAGAGGGGGCAAAACTTTACAAATTATAATACAATCCAAGGGAAAAAATAATGAGATTAAAGTCCTCTTCCCTATGCCTCTGTCTGTCTGTCTGTCTGTCTGTCTGTCTGTCTGTCTGTCTGTCTGTCTGTCTGTCTGTCTGTCTCTCTCTCTCTCTCTATCTCTCTATCTCTCTATCTCTCTCTCTCTCTCTCTATCTATCTATCTATCTATCTATCTATCTATCTATCTATCTATCTATCTATCTATCTATCTATCTATCTATCTATCTATCTATCTATCTATCTATCTATCTATCTATCTATCTATCTATCAAACAAATCTACCTGATTCTAATATCAAATAACAATGCAGACTGATAGTGTTGCTGATCAGCTGTAAATTTCATCTTCCTCTATTGCAGGGGTTCCTACGTTTTTCCCATCACACCTCCCTTTAGTGAATTTTAAATGTACACAACTCCTCTAAAAACCCAAATAACAAAATGAACACAAATGAACAATTAAAAGAAATACAGTGAAACTTTGGGAAAGGTGAATTTATTGTAACAATGCAACTGAAAGATTCTTTATACCTGCCCTGGACTCTGTCCTACTTCCTAAGGGAAATGCATCTTTCCGTTTGGGAAGCTCTGTTTTGCTGTATTATAACTCTTGTAGCTAGTTTCTATGCCCACAAAGTCCTGCATTCTTTTCTTGGTACATTTCAAATATTGGGAAGGTCGGCATAAAGGACCAATGCATATAAATTGTAAGATACGAGCAACAAAGTTATAGTCATAAGAAGAGAAGGATAGATAATAAGAAAGATGTTGAGTATCATAGTAATACAGCTTTACTAAGTAGTTTGACAGTGTCGTAGGAATTAGTTGTTAAGCAGAGTGACAGCATGGGGGGAAAACATGTGTGTGTGTGTGTGTGTGTGTGTGTGTGCAGTGAACATACCTAATACTCCTTCCTCCTCCTATTTTTCCTACAACAACAACCCTGTGAAGTGGGTTGGCCTGAGAGAGAGAGAGAGACAGTGGCCCAAAGTCATCTACCTGCTTTCATGTCTAAGGCAGGACTAGAATTCACAGTCTCCTACTTTTAGCCTGGGGCCTTAACCACTAAACCAAAATTAACAATTTACAAAATTAAAAAATATTAATGAAAATTGATTTTTAAAAAATGCAGTAAAGTTAATCAAATTAAAGGAAATTAAAATTAATTAATGAATTTTTGAAAAATAATTCATAATGAACAATCTTGCTGATTTTTTGTCCCTGAATGCGGCAATAACCGGACAAGTCGTCTTTGCAAGTTAACGTTCCAACTCCTAAACTGATCTCCAAAAGGAAGGAGTCACCTGGTAGGGGAGATGGGTGGCCCAGAAATTTAATGAAGAAAAATAAAAGGAAGAGATTTTTGGAATTCCAGATGATCTTGATTGCTTTTTCCTAAATGTTACAGGGGCTCACAGAGAGCAGGGGACACATTTTAATGAGTTGTCGAAATAAGACTGAGTCAGAGTATTTTTAAAGCAGAATACAAAATAAACACATTTTTTAAACACTAAACTCTGAGTTGCCAGCAAATGAAGTGTCATGGGGGATGGGATATTTTCATCTTGATCATCAAGCATCTTATTGCAGTTGCCTATCCACGGCGTTCGAATTTCATGCTGCTAATGCCACTTTAACAGCTTTAGGTTAGAGTACTTTGTACTCATTCAGTCCCACCTTAAGCATTTACGGGCTCTTAAAGAGACCAAATTTAACATAAATGCTAAATATACTGGATCAGATGAGCTGCACTAATTTAAACAGGAAAGTTTTTAATGTGGATGTTTCTGCAGCAAGAAGTGAGGGCGAGGAGGTGTCTTCGGCACTTGCTGTTGGGTATGATCTTAACAGATAAGGCAAGGGATTAAAAAAGAAATGTAGGAATAATAGTGAATAAATTCATGCAGTAATTTCATGCATACTGATAAGATCACTGTGATTTGAAGGCACTAGAATAAGTAGAAACAACCGTGGGTGAAAGGTAGCTGAATAATTAATATTTCTAAACAGTAGTCATTATTGCTATGTTTTTGTTTGTTCGGTAAATTAATTTAGGCGTCTTTCTGCTAAAATTAAAGATCTCGGGAGCCATTGTTTTCTTTTTCATTAAAATAAGTGTGTGTTTGTGCAGGTGTGTATGTGTGTGTATGTGTGTGTGGGGGTTATGTACACCTATATATGAGAAAGAATGAACAATTGTATAGATAAAGAAGAAACCAGTATGGCCCTACGTTTTATGGTTATAATTAATTCGCAGTCCAGATATGTGCAAATTCTTCTAAATGCCACAACACAGACCATTATGTGGCAATCAGAATAGCACCATCATTCCTGACCTTCAGGAAAGCCATTAAATTGGAGCTATTCAGAAGAGCCTAACATCTTAATGTAAGCTTCAAGAGTTAAATGATGCATTGGCTTTAATGAATTTATTGTTTTGGTATTGTTGAGTTTCCCCTGCTTTGGTTGTTATGGTTTCAGCTTTTCTTGAGCATCAGCACAAGTCCTTGTGGAATGTGGTGGTATAAAAATCGGGCAATAGTAAATAAATGATTTATAAGTGCATCACATCCACTTCTGAAGATAATGTGTGCTCTACCCCCACTATTTTCCCTTTGCCAGGTACATAATTGTCACCCGGAGCTTTCTCAGCTATTGACCTGCTCCACACAATGGACCAGATATGCCAGGGTTGATTTGGGGCACAGCCTATGTAGAAGTAGTGGGAAACAAGTCCCTTTCCATTGATAGTGCCATTAGATTGTAAATGAGTGCCTGTAGTTCAGAAGAACCTCTGTGCTAACCTGGGTCCCACGTTGTGAGTAAGACGTAATGTGCGTTTGTGTGTTTATCTCTGTGGGTATCTATCTGTGTCTATGTGATTCCAGTTCTGCTAATAGCAGACGATGCTTTTACAATGCTATATATAAAGAATCTGGAAGAATTTACTGAAAAGTGTGAGATAAAATCCTGGATTTCATTTGTCTTTCCTATTTTCCACCTTCTCAATTATTTAGGCTCTATGCAAAACTTTATCCTGATTTTACCCTCATTTGAGGTAAAAAGGAGCCTTGTCTACTGGTACACATTATTTATTTGTAAGTATTTTTCATAAAAATAACCCTAAGACAAAGTGCAATAAAGCAAAGCAATAAAAGCATCCCCAATGACCAAAGTTTGAACCAAGAAATAATGGCATGACAACAATAGCAGAAAACTTCTGAATGAGACAGCAGCATAGTTTCAGCAAAATTTCTGGCCAAAAAGGGAGCAGATATTTCACTGATGGTGAAAGCAAATTAGAGTCTGTTCCAGCACTTACTAGTCAGCGGATTCCATATTCCCCTTCCCTGGATCATGGCTTAACACAAGGACTGCATCAAACTACCTTAAACAGAGTTTGATCATTGGTCTGTCTAGCTCAGTGCTGCTTGCATCAGGAAATGGCAATATTTAGTTGGCTTAAATTTGCCATATTATCCTCCTAGTTGTTTTCCTCTTATGGGGGACATGAGGGCTCAGCAATTAAAAGAAGCTGAGCTTGTCAGCTGGAGCATTGACAGCCCGGGTTTGAGATCCAAGCTCCATGCAACAGGGTGAGCTCCCATTACTTGCCCCAGCTCCTGCCCACCTAGCAGTTCAAAAGCATTCAAATGCAAGTAGATTAATAGGTACCACTTTGATGGGAGGGTAACAGCATTCCGTGCACCTTTGGTATATAGCCATGCTGGCTACATGATCACGGAAATTGTTTTTGGACAATACTGGTTCCCTTGGCCAAGAAACAGAGATGAGCACCACACTCTAGAATCGGACATGATTGACAGGGAAACCTTTACCTTTCTGCTTTCCTCTTATGGCACCCAGACTACTATCTAGTGTTTCCCAAGTTCCTACTAAAGAAAGAGAAAGCTACAGAAAGTATTACCGAGACACTGAGGGCAATATAATAGAATCCTAACCTTGCAGGAGGAAGCTTAACATCAGGGACTAATATAATTTAGTACCTGCTGGAATCCACGCAATGATAGCCATCAATGAAAAGAGCCATAGAGACTTTTCCTGGATGCTGCAGTCACCATCTTCCTTGTCATCACTAATGCCAATCCTCAAGAATGATATAGTTCTTTGAGAGAGAGTGGATATTGCTTGTTGTTCTTTGTCACAAAAATAGCAAACATCTACTCATCTTCCCTCTTCAATACCAACCTTAAGTTAATGACATTCAACAGAAGCAACTAGATTGCAAGATTCTGTTGCTGTAACCTTACAATGAAATAGAATTAATCCACGTAGTCACGTTTCCTGTCTGGCTTACCTGGAGAGCTGACATCAAGCTTGCAAGTATGAAAGTACAACCCCCCCCCCAATTTTACTGCTTAATCTATTAGGGTAGGTCCTTGCTAAATTTCTGACCCTTAAGCCACTGCGGGCTCCTTTCTTTCTTGTCTGATTGTTTGCTAGGCAGCATCTCTTCCCATATCCCAAGGTCACCCTCATATTCCATTACAGAAAAAAAAGTGAAAATTTCTTCTTGTTTCATAAGGGTGGAGATTTCTAACACCACACAGTAGAGAAGCAGAGGCAACTACCTGCAAGAAAAATTGAAACTAAAAAGGAAGTGATGTGGTTAAAGAAAGCATATGGAAACTTTGCCCTTTGCTCAGAGACACAGAAGGTTGCAAATAAATAAATATCCAATATGACATGGTTGACAACTATGACACTCTAGTGTTCTGGCAAACATTGTCATTTGACTAAACATATCATAGAATCATAGGGCTGGAAAGGACCTTGGACATTCTTTAGTCCAACTCCTTGCCCAAGGTAGGAGTCCTTATACCATCCCAAACAAATGGTTGTCCATTTTTTTTCTTGAAAACCTTCAGCAATGGAGTACATACAACTCCAGGAAGCATGCTTTTCCATTATTTAATTGCTCTCACTGTCAGAAAAGTTCTCTTAGTTCCAGGTAGGATCTCTTTAATGAGCTTCCAACCACTGCTTCTTGTCTTGCCTCTGGTGCTTTGGAGAATAAGCCAATCTTCTCTATGACAGCCCCTCAAGTACTGGCTATCATGTCACCCCTAATCCTTCTCTAGACCAGTGATGGCGAACCTTTTAGAGACCGAGTGCCCAAACTGCAACCCAAAACCCACTTATTTATTGCCGGGTGCCAGGTGGGCGTGGCCCACTGGGTGGGCATGCCTGTGGTGGTCATGGCAGACTGGGTGGGTGTGGCCAAGGTGGGCGTGGTCACCTCGGTGTTGCTTGTGGGAGGGAGGCCTGTGGAGGTCGGGCAGGGTTGGGGGAGATCCAGGGGGTCTCTGGCGGGTGGGGCAGTGGGCAGGAGGCTCATCCTGCGGGATGAGGCGAGGCAGGGTGGGGGTGCCATTCTCACAGGGCAAGGTGAGGCAGGGGCCGGGGCTGCTGCTGCCTGACACCATTGGCCCCCGCACACAGAGGCCAGCGAGCGCATGGGGCCGATGGTGTCCATCAGCAGCCACAGCCTGCCAGCCCCTCAACCGGCACACTCTGGGGCTCTGCAGCCCACCGCCAGCAGTTCAGAGAAGCCGCCTCTGAGCTGGCCGGCAGCTGAGGAGGCGATGCAGTGGGCCGTGCCCGGGAAAAGGAGAGCATGCGAGGCCAGGAGGGATGGGACGGGGGGGAGGGAAACCAGCCATGCTGGGATGCATCCGGCCATGTGGGACCTCGGTGAGTTAGCGGGCGGCTGGTTAAAGAGGGACGGTTGCCATCTCCAGGGCATGACGTGCGTGCCCACAGAGAGGGCTCTGAGTGCCACCTCTGGCACACGTGCCATAGGTTCGCCACCACTGGTCTAGACCATAGGTGTCATATCATGACTTTTTTGCATTGCCAGCGCTGGGGTGGGCACGGTCTCCATATGATACAACCGGCCCTTGGGCCGGCAGTTTGAGACACCCCTGGTCTAGACATACCTAGTTCCCTTAGCTGTTCATTGCATGATTTAGCCTCCAGATCCCTTATCATTTTTGTTGCTTTTCTCAACACTCTTTCTAGGGTATCAACATCTTTTCTGTATTGTATACCAAGTGTGGCCTTACTAGTGCAATATAGTGTGTTAACACTTCATGTGATCTTGATGCTGTCCTTCTTTTGATACATCCTAGGACTGCATTGGCTTTTTTGGCAGCTGCAGCACTCTTGAGTCATACTTAAGCGGTGGCCCACCAAGACACCAGAACACCTAGATCCCTCTCACAGGAACTACTGTTGAGCCATGTACTGCCTATTCTGTATATATGCATTTGGTTTTTCCTGCTTAAGTGCAGGACTTTTCTTTTTTCACCATTGAACTGGATAGGGCCCAATCTTAAATCTATCTTCCAAAGTGTTTGCAATTCCCCCCAACTTGGTGTCATCTGCAAATTTGATGAATGCCTCTTCAATCCCCTCATCTAGATCAGTTATGACCACTACATGATTCCCTCCATTCTACCAATCCTGGAATAATTTGTAGACTTGACAAAAGGTCTCAAATGCCCAGCAGAATAAAGGCATTTGATTTATTCCTTAAACTCATCAGCCTTCTGTTCCTGACATCTTATCTCTGTCACTATAGCAGTGTGGCATGATAGCAATATTCCAATATTTGAGGGATACCACAAAGCACCAGAAGGCAAGACAAGAAACAATGGATGGAAACTAATCAAGGAGAGAAGCAACCTAGAACTAAGGAGACATTTCCTAACAATGAGAACAATCAACCAGTGGAACGGCTTGCCTTCAGAAGTTGCAGGTGCTCCATTACGGCAGGCTTTTAAGAAGAGACCAGACAGCCATTTGTCTGAAATAGTATAAGGTCTCCTGCCTGAACAGGAGGGTTGGACTAGAAGACCTCCAAGGTCCCTTCCAACTCTGTTATTCTGAATCCATGGGCCAAGCCAACTTCCAGCTCATCCTTGAGCATTTTCCTCTTGCCTCAGTCATCTGTGGTGACTGCCATACTGCTCATTTGTTTTTCCTAACACAAAATGCCCCGTATGATATGGGCTGAATATATTGGCCTTTCCTCCTGATGAGTTGGTTGTCTTTAGGAAGGATGGGGGGAGGGAGGAAAAACAGGGAGGGGAAATTGGGAACCCTGAAGCTTGGAAGAGGAGGAGAGGGAAGGCAAGGGACGTGTTTTTAGCATTTTCCTCTAAACATGGGTCCCCTCACTCTGTGACATGGCTGCTCCAGTGTTGCCATGGTGAGGATTTCTAATCATCCCTACACATGACGGGCTCCTATTTATCTGCACTCCCTTGGGTGTAAATTTCCAGGCTTTAAAAAAAAAGAAAGAAAGAAAGAAAGAAATCCATGTGAGCGTATCATCCTTCGTGCAGATGTTTCACTGCTTTAGAATACCAGGCAGCTGCTTGTGCCACTGTCGACAGCTAATTGGAGACTGCATCGCAGGAACAGAGGCGTAATTATGGCATAAATACACATCCTCTGGTGCATCATTGTATCTCTATTAACAGAAAATTTTAAACAGTGTTCAGAGTGTAATTAGTGTAGTTGATAAAGTTGTAAAACATGTAAATAAGGGAAATAGCAGGTACATAGCCAATCCACTACCCAGCGCTAGGGGATGCAGATTATTGCCTATTTAGAAATAATTAGCAAAGCTGCATTAGCAAAGCCGGTGTCCAAGAGAAGCAATGCAAACATTTATTCTGGGAACAGCTCTTTCTGTGCTAGCCATGAAAATCTACTAATATTGGTAATTTAGCCCTCATTACCAGAGGATAAAGCATGAAAAGAGCTCAGACATGAAATATGACAAGTAATATTAATTTTTATTCCAGAGGAAAGGATGCTTCCTCGGGTTGCATGCTGATTTCTCGGCAGGGTCTCGGCAGCGAGCGTGGAAGAGGCAGTGGGTTGCTGAGTAGCAGAGAATGAAGGAAGCAGAGTTGGCTCCCTGCTGGAAATTTATACCCAGGGGCCGTGGAGGAGGGGGCTATGACGGTGGCTGATGAGGCAAGCAGGCTGCGGTTAGTGCCCAGTCAAAGCACAGGTCACAGTTCATTTTAGGAACTCAAGCGTGAAACTTTTGTCCTTATAGACTTGGGCTTTAATTTCACATTCTCCCATCTCTCAGGCTTCCATCTCTCTCTCTCCCTCTCTCTCTCTCTTTAAAATAGCCCAGAGGTGGGGAGGGGGTATTAGAGAGAGGAGAATTTCATTGATGCATTTTTCTGTATGTGATACGTACTTTTGGTTGTCTAACTTTGGGGTGAAAAAAGGGGTCTTTGCTGCTTGCTTGCACTTTGCACAAGAAATGGGGTTACCTAGTTCAGCTGAGGCTGTAGAAAAATTCCCTAAATCTGCGGTCAGACCATAAATGTCATTTTCTTGGACAGAAAGATCAACTGACCGATTCAGATGATTGATAGAACTTACACAAGATGATTGATACTGAATGTTTAAGAAGGATGCAAGAATTTATTTTTCTTTTTCTTTTTTTACTCATGACACATTTCTTCTTGTTTATAAGTTTCTTCTCTCTTTGAAGTATAAAATCATAGTAAATTAGAAGCTTATATAGGACGAACTATACGTTAACTGTTTGAAAAGAGTAAAATCTCTGTTTCCCCCCCCCTCTCCCTTTTCATAACAAGTTCTACTATTTTCCATGGAAACCTTGAAAAAGACATCTTGGGGGGGAGACTATCTGCACTTAGACATGATTTCTTTCACTATTTCAACATTTAGCATTAAAGCTCTTGCCTGATAAAAGATTTTTTCCGCAATACAAAGTGTGTTTTAAAAAAAATGAGAGAGGCAAGGAGAAACAAAAAGAAGTTAGATAAGCAGTTGGATAAAGTCTTTACATGTAAAATAAGATTTCAGATTATAGCAGAGAAAAACCTTTTATAGACAAAGCAAAGGGCATATATATTTATTAGCAGCAGTAGAGTGGGAATGTCAAAGTTATTGATTTAAGTAACTTTTGCTCCCTATAGTTTTGTAGAGTTCTATCCTCCAGCTATTCATCAGTTGAAAGGAAACCACATCTCAACAACTCATAGCGTTGGGATCTTGGTCACTGCAATTAGGAGCAGAGAAGAAAAAAAATCCCATTCAAAGTCTCTGGATGGATGGATATATCCATAGTACATACTATGTATGTGTGTTTCTATGCACATAAACATATATACATATACAATATGCCAGTGGTGGGATTCAAATATGTGAACAACCGGTTCTCTGTATGGATGCCGCTTCCGGAAGTCCATTCTGGGCCTGGGCAACAAAAAATTAGCTACCGGTTCTGCCGAACTGGCTGAATCCCACCACCGCAATATGCATATATACAGTATATACACACACATAACCATACATGCAAACACACACACGCATGCAGACACAGTTGTGCAATTCATCTTTATCTATAATCCATCTGCAATTCATGTCAGCTCCAATCCTAATTTGTTGAGCCCTGCGGCAATGGGAGAATAGCAAAGCAACAGGTGGAGATGACCACTGGGAATTGTAGTCACAAACCTGCTCGTGGGCAGTCTTGAAGTAATGGTTGTTCATCTCACTACTGGGGACAGCGGAAATATCCAAAAGCACCAGGGGCAACTGGGCAGCCCTTTGTAGCATACCACTGCCTCACATAGGGGAGGAGGTTAGAAAAGGTACACTAAACATTGCCTGTCCTACAATATCTGGCTAGCTAACTGCAGCTGGTAGATTATCTCTTTAGAGGTCAAGTATCAAGAAAAACAAATCAAAGAAAATTCGTTGGGCATCAGAACATCTGCATGTTGATAGCTGGAAACAAGGTGTCAAGGCCTGAAAGATGAACAGGCTTCGTAGCTGTTGAACTTCGCCATTATTGCATTGACATCACAGCACTCAGTGAGACCAGGCTTGCAGATGAAGGCTCAGTTGCAGGGAGCAACAAGGGGATATACATTATTTTGGAAAGGGAGACCACAGGCTGAAAACAGGACTTATAGAGAAGGTTTGGTGGACTTTTGGGGAAACATGGCAAACTGAAGTCACTTTCACAGAGCTGATAACTGCAGCAAAAACAAACAAACAAAAGAGTTGGTGTATGGACTGATTCCTCAACACTCTTCTCTGGACCAAGGACAGGACAAGAAACACCCATAAGTTTGCTCCATTCAGAATCTCCCTATGAAGATAGTAAAATAGTGATCTCCAGCAGGCTTGGGAGTTCTGGGTAGCGGTGTGCAGTAATAATTTTGCCTACGTCACAGTCCATTATCTTCAGATTGGACACTGGGTTTGCCCATTTCCTCTCTTAACTACTACTTCAGGAAGTTGCCTATAACAATAACAATAACAAAACAACAACAACAACAATAATAATAATAGCCCAGGTCCTTGGTAAGGACTCAATCGGTAGACAAAAATGCCAAATCCAGTCTGAACATCTGGCTGACTGTGCGATGATCAATAATAATAATAATAGTAGTAGTAATAATAATAATAATAATAGTAATGATAATAATAATGATGTTGGAAGGGACCTTGGAGGTCATCTAGTCCAACCCCCTGCTCAGGCAGGAAACCCTATACCATTTCAGACAAATGGCTGTCCAGTCTCTTCTTAAAAACGTCCAGTGTTGGAGCATTCTGGAGGCAGGTTGTTCCACTGATTAATTGTTCTAACTGTCAGAAAATTTCTCCTTAGTTCTAGGTTGCTTCTGTCTTTGGTTAGTTTCCATCTGTTGCTTATTATTTATTTATTAGAGGTTAAGAACCTTCCAAAGGTCAAGTTTTATTATGCCAGAAGAATACCCTGGATGAAAGAAGTTTTAGGTAAATTTAAGGTTTAAAAAGAAAAAAAAATACTTTAATTGTTGGAATACAGCAAAAGGCAGACTAGAATGTTGATTTTGGAATGTTAAGGGGCTAGATGGACTTGAAAGAATATTTCCTGTGGGATGTTTAAAAATTTATAAAAGAATCTATGAAAATTTTGAAAATAACGGTAAGGAATCCTCCCATGGGAAAGTTTTGCTGATTGGAAAATAAACAGATGATAAGAAGGGACTTTGAAGGTTGACTAGAAGGAACCAGAGAGAACTAAAGATTATAATTAAAGGAGATGAGACCCATTAATACAAGGGAACAATACTGTTTGATTGTAGAAGGAATAGGCATTGCAAATTTCTAGATTAGAAAAGAAAGCACCATTGCAAAAGGCATCTGTTTATTCAGAAATTTACTCATGCTTTCACCAGGAACCAATTCCGTGGAGAAAGGTTTTCCACGGACCAGGGAGTGCATGGTTTTGTGTGCTGCCTGCATCCCACGGATGGGGCTTTGCTTGTTTCTGCAGACCGGTTGCTGGCATGCCACGGCCTGGTACCGGTCCACGGACCGGTGCTTGGGGACCCGTGGTCTAAGGCGCAATGCCCAATTTCACATGTCCACCTGTTTTATCCTACAAAATTATCCAGGAACTCAGGATCATATTTCTCTTTGCTTTTGCTCTTCTATAAATATTTCTTTCAAACTTGTAACCAAAAATCAAACGTTTCTTTCAAGTCCCTGTTATTTGTTCACTAGAAGAAGGCTCAACTAGGAAAAGAGCTTACTAGTATATATTCATTATTTTCTTGTGAAACTAGTTTTGACTTTTTGACTTTAAGGTAGTAAGGAAATACCAAGGGTCATTGTGGGAGATGAAATTCACTCTTTGTTGTAATTAGAACCCTCCCCCTTCAGTGCCTGTGTTAACATAAATGATTCTGCAGAGTCAACTACTCGTGAAATACATGTTGGGATTTTCAGCTAGACTTTTAGCTATCTGGCTGCTAGCCAGTAAAAGTTGAAAGGAAGAGGCAGGAAGTAGATATCATCACTTAAAAGTAACTGTGCTATAGTTAATCTTTGGGGAGATTAGGATAGTCCTAAAATAAAATGGTAACTGGGTCATTTGGATGGTGATAGGAACCCCCAACTATTCTCTGTTCTGCTTAAATGCAGAAACTGTTCTGCTCTCTTCTCCCTTGCTAGTCAGCAGCTGACCTCAAACTTTATCCTTTGCCCATAGTTGCATTTCTCCTCCTAAATAAGAGCATTCATTTCCCTTTGTGACCCCATCTAAGGAAGAGGGTGTGATGGGGGGGGACCGGGAAAGGGGGGGTCAAAACTTGCATGATGGCAGGTGCTGCATTGCTAGGCAAGCCCCACCCCCTTTGCATATGTGTGAAACATTAATACATGTACAAAAGAGGCAGGGTTTGTGTGGCAATGTCATGTCAACTATCTTTGCCTATTTAGATCACTGCTTTGCAAGAAACTGCTACCCTTCATATATGTATTTATTAATAAGTTCTACCTCCCCCCTGGATCAAAACATCTTAGGGTAAAATACATTCAATAGCAATCCAAAGTCTAGAAAAACTCTTATCCATAGTAAAACATCAATAAGAACTGAAGCAGACTAACCTGTATGTAATAAGACCCAAATGTTTGTATCTTAACTTGGTCCTAAAATAAAGCTAACATCCAAACTTTAAGAGAGGCTTTCCATAAGCAATCTTAACATCTTATTAGAAATTGTTCGTGCTGCACAAATATTCCTTTATAAATATTATATAAAAGCTAACTAAATCACTTTCCTTTATATCTGTTGGGCAACCTGTGGACCATGGGCTAAATATGCTCTATGATTCTAGCTTGATGCTGAAATTTGATGGAAAAATGAGATGTAATATAAAATCTCACTGGAATTAAGATTGACCTCTATTTTAGGATTGACTTTTTTCAAAAACAATACATCTCTCATCCGGTTCATACAAATAAACCAACCAAACTACTATACCTGAAAATCTGTAATTTGTCAGCCAGGTTCAATTGCTTGACATTGAGGGGTTTCGAGAGACAGTACTAGAATCAGAAACTGCATAAATATTGACCAGTCTTAGCACAGAAGAATATCCATTAAATATCTATACTTAAATATTTAATGTCAGTGGAGTATGTTTAATAAAAAAACATGCATAGACATGATAAAATTTAACATTTTGATGTTGGGACTCTGGAAAGAGTGTAGAGAAGAGCAACAAAGATGATTAGGGGCTGGAGGGTAAAATATATAAAGAATGGTTGCAGAAATGGGATAGTTCTAGCCTAGTGAAAAGAAGGACTAGAGATGACATGATAGCAGTGTTCCAATATTTGAGGGGCTGCCACAAAGAAGAGGGAGACAACCTATTTTCCAAAGCACCAGAAGGTAAGACAAGAAACAATGGATGGAAACTAATCAAGGAGAGAAGCAACCTAGAACTGAGAACAATTAACCAATGGAATGGCTCGCCTTCAGAAGTTATAGGTGCACCATCACTAGAGGTTTTTTTTTTAAAAGAGACTGGACAGCCATTTGTCTGAAATGGTATTAGGGTCTCCTGCTTGAGCAGGGGGTTGAACTACAAGACTTCCAAGGTCTCTTCCTGCTCTATTATCCTATTATTCTTTTAAAATGAACTACTTCAATTGTAACTCTTGCAGAAGTTTTGAAAACTACTTTAAAACCTTGAAGCCTGTCATCCATTGATCTGTGCTTAACCGATATTAAACATTAAATTTGCTTTGAAGCCTTCCTTTAAAGAGGCTGATTTCTTTGCACGTACATATTTCAAGGTACACGTAATCGTAATTTGTGAAAAGTCCTTTTTGTATTAGAAAATGAAGCAAGGAACCAAGGAAGGGAGGGAGGGAGGGAGGAAGGTTATATGTACAGTATATCATGTTGCATGGTTACTCTTTTTAAAAAGCTGATGGCTTTACAATTATTAATCATAGCTACCAAGAAAGCTGAACTTTCTTCACATCTCTTATTCTTATTGCTTCTAAATGGTATCATTTTAAATGAACCCTTTATTCATTTATTTCCCAAATCAACTAGAAATAACCCTGTCAAAAAAATACTGGTTTTGGTATTCTGTCAAACCATGACACCCATTCATGGACAGGAAGAAAAGCCCTTATCTATTTCCTTTAGAGAATGACTTTAAAAAAAAAAATCATTGACCATTTCACTTGAACTCAAAAGGAGAGAGTAGGCTGACAAATATCCCACCCAAATGACTTCTGATGGTTGATAGGATAATATGTAGCCCCTTAGGACAAGGGCAAAGACAGCAAACTTATCATCCTTTAGTTTAGTTTCACATGGGTCAGTAACGGCGCCAGGGGTGACAGAGAATGCCAAAGTGTGGGAAGCAAGACCTAAGAGCTGGAGGAGGGTAGTTTTTATGGTTTATCTTTTCTTTCGCCATGAAAGCTGCCTAGACAGCTGAATCACATTGTTGATCTGGTTCACTGCACTTCACACTGACTGTTCCTGTAGGTGGAAAAAGAGAGAGAGAAAAAAAATACTTATGGGTCACTCTTCCCAGTAGCCTAAGACTCTTTATCCTGACTTGGCTGAAGGAGAGGCATGCATGTTTAATATTTTAGCTCTCAAGTTCATTTTTTTTTGAAGGTCAGCTGTGAGGAAATTATAAGTGGTTATGCTACATGTCCTTGGAAGGCACAACAAAACAAAAACATGAGAGGGGATTTTGCACACTTGAAGGCGAGCAGTTGTATTCTAGGAACAGGAGAAAAAGAAAGCCGCAGCAAAGAGAGAGAAAAAAATCACTGAGCGAGAAGGAAAATGACTGTGGACTCTAGAGCATATTAATAAATGAAATGAAGGCAGGACGGAAAAAAGCAGGGCTTTTTCAGAGTAAGGATCATACCATGTATACCTTCTGAAACATGAAATGGTGACTTTCAGCTGTAGTGCTTGAAAACTTTTAGACAAATCTTGCATACTGAGGTGTTTTATTTTTATTTTTTTAAAACAAGTTTTATTAATTTTCCATTTTTACAGAGCTTCGGTATTAAGGAAGCAACATGGTGGTTGGGTAATACATAGCCCAATAACACGCTTATCCATACATATATCAGTTTACATCATCAAAAATTTCCTCTCTGTTTCCCTTAGTTATTATACCAAATTCAAATTAATAGATTGCTAGTTATAACTCAATCATTTAAAACATTTATCAACAACTTTTAACTTATATGTCTCCAGATCCTGTTTTTAACTTTTATCTGATTTCAATTACAATATTCCAGTTGGCTTAATGTCCATAATATTTAAATTTCGGATAACCCACGGTTCCCTTAGTTCATTACAAAATAATTATCATGTCTAAAATACACTTATTATTTATACAAATAAGTTCTTAGTTTATTTCACAATCATATTCTACTTCTCATTCTAATATCATCGCTTACTCATAAAATAACCTTTATCCTCTAAATCCATCTTCTATTTTATAATTCAAAACTATTATTTTAGTAACTAATTTGTTTCCCTTATAGATATAAATCCTGAATATTAAATTAAATAATGTCTTTAAAATCTCCTTATCTCATTACGTGAAATTTAAAGCTCTTCCATTAAATGTCACATAAAGAAAACCATTTTTTAAGTCTAACTCTGGCCTTCCTTTTGTGCCAAACTGGCTTCCATAAAAGAGCTTTTAGATCCTCAGGTGGATCTCCCTTCATTCCTGCATATCTCATTTGAATCAAGGGAGACCATCCAATCATCAGCCTATCAAGGAAGCTAGTCCCTTCACAATCATTAAATTGTTGGCCAAATAGTTTAAATCTCCATATTTGACTTAATATATTTGTCATGCGTTCAGGCTAGTCTTCTTCTTCTTCTGGTTTCAGCTGGTTTAGATGAAAAGTCATGTTCAGTGTTGTAGTTGTTTTTGGGTCATCTGGATTGTCTAGATTCTCAGTATATTGTGTATGTAAGTCCTCCGCAAGTTCCGTCTTAGTTTTGCTTTCTTCAGTTTCTGTTGCTGTTGTAGAGTCTTTAAATGAAATCAAAGTTTGGGTGTCGGAGTTCTGAGTAAATTGTAGCTGATGTTCTTTAAAATCCACTTTGTTGTTAATTCCTTCTTCTTCTGTTGCTTTTTGGGTTGTAGATTCATCTATTGAAGTTAAAGCTGCGTTTTGTAGCTTTAAGGTGGCACGTATATCTTTCGTTCTACAATTCGTTAGCTCAGTAGCCTCTAAGATTTTTTCAAGTATAAGTTTGAAATTAAGCTGTGGGTGGTGTTCCTCCAGTTCTGTAATGTTTACGAATAGTCCTTTAGTGGGGGCTATTTTTAATAAAAGTCAATAACTGTCCACCTCCACTATAAAGTTATTTTCACCACCCAGCTGTTTCAAGTTCTTATCTTTTTGTTAATGTCAAGGACAAGTTTTAGTCTCAGAGGTCTCCCAATCAGAAAAAAAAATGTTTTTCACTTGCTGTACCAAATTTCACCACAAGATGTCCCCAGTAACATAGAGTGAAGCTTTTATCCAGTTCAGA
The DNA here is from genome assembly GCA_023970755.1 of Azemiops feae. Classification (NCBI taxonomy): domain Eukaryota; kingdom Metazoa; phylum Chordata; class Lepidosauria; order Squamata; family Viperidae; genus Azemiops; species Azemiops feae. Next base: position 88,932 of record JALGBA010003981.1, read on the forward strand.
GAAGGAAAAAAGCAATATTCCCTTTTTTTCCCAGCTTAGCAAAGAAATAAAACAATACGTTTCTGTAGAAATGCAGAACTTTTAGGGAGACCAGATATCCAGAGATTACAAATCCAGGTATGTGGTCATTTAGTCTTGTTGTCCTTTTTTGTTTTGTTTTGTTTCTTAGCTTTATATTCCCGGAGTAGGCAAAAGCTGCAGAATTAAGCTGGGGGAAGAGGGTATTTCCAAGGGTTTTTACAGGAAAATAGTTGGGAAAGAGAAAAGGTAAAATAAAGTCTCACCCAACTCCTCATCGTGCTTGGTGGTGCTTTGGGCTTTTGGCTGGTGCGACTTAATGAGCGGCCATGTTAATGGCCGCTCTTTTCTTCTCCGGTCCTGAGGAGCTGCCTCGGATCAAACGGAGAGGCTGCTGCCACTCCGTGATCTAGCGAAGGTCCTCCCCGACGGTGGTTGCCCCTCCAGGGCAACTTTCGACCCTTTCCAGGGTCTCCCGAAAAAGGAAAGGGAGAGCAGTCTCTCCGCACGTCCGCTAGCGCCACGATCCAGAACCGGAAGCCCGTGTTTTATTTTTTTTGATCCAGTTTGATAACTAACAACTATGCTAGTCAAGACCTGAATCTTCCTTTTTTAAAAAAAAAAAAATCTGGAAGCTCTTGCCTAATAAATTCGATCACCATTTATCTTTTCCTGCATTCCTGTTATGTTGACAGATTACAACTGCGCACAAGATCATTTAAAATGACCCTGTGAATCATCATATTAAGACCCAAAATCTAAAAACTTGACCCTATGATGCTGAACTGGACAAAGGAGATAACTTCCCAAAACAGAAGTTAGTGAATGCTCATCAGTTACACGTCTTAATCTCATAGTTTTAATGCAATGTGAAGCACACTTGCTACAGCATGTTATATATGGAGGCTTTGTGTTTTGTATATTTAAAATTAATTGTTTATATGCTGATTGAAACCTAAAAACCTTTTCCCCCCCCAAATTATTATGGCATTGCCCCAGCTTTCTTAGGCAGGACTCAGTAGCGATTGTTTCTCAGATTCAGTCTACTGACCATAAAATGAGTTATTTTAACTCACCAAGTTTACAAGGACTGTCAGTGGATGTATATATTAAGAGTATGTCAGGCAGGAATACAGATAGTCTTTAACTTACAACTGTAATTGAGCCTGCCAATTATGATCATAAGTCATGACAGCCGTAAAATGGGTCATGTGGCTAGACCTAATTTTATGACTTTTTTTGCGGCAGTTATCATGCCAACCATTGTTCATTATGAGGCAGGGTCTTTTTCGAAACTGGAAGTAAATGAAAGTTGGGGGGGGGGGAACATAGTAAATCATGGTCACATGACTGTGGGACACTGCAAGTGGCCACAAATGTGGGCCAGTTGTCAAGCACCCCAAAAGCAATAATTAACAAGCAGATATTTAATTTCCTTTTGGAAAGGAAAGGAAAGGAAAGGAAAGGAAAGGAAAGGAAAGGGAAGGGAAGGGAAGGGAAGGGAAGGGAAGGGAAGGGAATGGGGAAAGGAAAGGGGAAAGGGAAGGGAAATTAAAGGAAAGGAAAGGAAAGGAAAGGAAAGGGAGGGAAAGGAAAGGAAAAAGGAAAAGAAAAGAAAGGGAAATACTCCCAGTACAGTGGATTTCTAAACTTTCAGCCCATTCCTATATATATATTAATCAAGATTTCAAAAAAGACTTGCACCCAAGTTATGATAGCCACAGATCATAAATAGACAATTGGCCATTGTGAAAGGCCAGGTTAATGATAATTTTCAAAAGCAGTCCTTGAATTTTTTAATATTTTGAACAATGCAAAATGTTTGGTCTTGTGCAGTCTTGTGGTAGGTAGTAAATCTCCCTTTTGAGCATCCTCTTTCACAAAAATATCCACCACAGCCCCGTATGTTAATTAAACGTACTTGACTTCACTTGTAGCAGTATCTTGGAATAAAGATTATAACTATTTTGTAACAATTGGCTTTCATCCTCCCCCCTCTCTTGACCATGTATAAAATATGATCTGAATTGATGTATTTTTAACGATCAAATTATACTGATAGGAGATCCCCTAAAGGGAATGATACAGTACAGTAGGACTGTAAGTTTTGACATGGTTTAATGAGCTGCATGCTAACTCCACCTGAGTCATTAACAGTTTTGACAGTCCTTGTGAACAATGATATTCTCTGCAAGGACATCCAGGGTATTTTGTAATAAAGGTTAGGCCCATATAAGGTTGAGTTATTTCCCTCTTCAACTTCGTTTCCCCCCCCCAAAGAGACAATAGTTAAGGCACTTACTTCTGATTAATAGTTTAAGTACCATTCATTTAAATAAGCTCTCAAAATGATCCCAACACTAGATTGGGTTGTCTATTTATGCCCTTATTTAAACTGACTTTGATTATCTTCATTACTGTATCCATAGGATGTTCAAATATACAAATATACATACAGATCCTGAAAATTGCCTTTACATAGTTTGATTTTACCAGTGCATTCTGAATTAAAATCATCTTATTAAAAATGTTTTACAACTGAACATTGGTTATCATATTACCAGTCATATCCACTACAAATTATAGCTGTAAATTTTTCGTCCATATCCCCAGTCACCCTGGAAAAGGCATTATGTACTTCTATTTAGGTCTCTTGGCCTGGAGTTGAGATTGAGGCTCTGAGGTCTTCTTCTGGTGTGCTATTTTATATGCAAGTGTATAGTGGGGAAAGGAATCAGAGAGAAAGAAAGAAAGAAAATGGCCTCCACCTTAATCCTCTGGCTATAGCCTTCTGCAATGGAGGTGCACAAAATGTTTTATGTCCAATACATTTCAAGCTGGAAGCAAATGTTCCAAACTTGAAATGGCCACTTTGAAAATTCTAAATTCAAAACAAAACACATGTGTTCAAAAACGATTTTTAGAGGTTGGAAGAAATCTACTTGACCATTCCAGCATAATGTTTTGAGTGGGTTATTTTATTCCCAATTTATATCTTCAATGCTTGATATTGAATCTTCTGGAAATTAACCACAACTGGACTGGTTGCACCACATGGAGGCCATGCCCACCCCAGCTCCAGCAATGTAAAAAAAGTCACGATATGTCGTGACACATCACATGACACGGCGAGTTTGACACCCATGGTCTAACAGGTTTTTTTAGGCCCAGACATATTAGCAGACCTGAATGAAATGTCTGAAAAAAAAACTGGTACAAAGGTGATGCTCTTTGAGGAAAAAAGCTTCTTTCTAAAAAAAAATCACCTGGAAATAATTTTATCAGTAAAGCAGAGGTCGTACACTGTTGCTATATCCCAGTTCCATCCTGTTATCAACAGGGAGAGGGGTCCAGCGGGATCAATGGGTCCTGTTGCTTCTCTAAATTGCAGAGGGGATTGTGTTTACATGTGCGTCTTGTTTTCCCCCTTTGTTCATAGTTCCCAGCCCACCCAAAAACTCTTGGAGGGCAGATGATTAAAAGTTCTTGCAAAAAAAGTATCCGACTTTCCTTACAAGCAAGCTGTCTTAAGAGAAAGCATCAGGATTCCACACATCAAGCTTAAAAACTTGGAGTCCTAATGGACGATCACTTAACCATTAGCCAGCAGTGTGCAGCTGCCACCAAAAAAGCTAATACAATCCCGGGTTGTATAAACAGAGGCATAGAATCAAGATCACGTGAAGCATTACTACCACTTTATAAAACCCTAGTGAGACCACACCTGGAATACTGCAGGTATTGTTGAGAGTCTGGAAAAAAAATCAGAAAAGAGCAACTAAGATGATCAAAGGCCTGGAGTCTAAAACATACGAAGAACGGCTGCGGGACTTGGGTTTGGCTAGTCTAAAGAAAAGAAGAAATAGGGGAGACATGATAGCAGTGTTCCAGTATTTGAGGGGCTGCCACAAAGAAGAGGGCATCAAACTATTCTCCAAAGCACCAGAAGGCAGGAGAAGAAACAATGGTTGGAAACTGATCAAAGAGACAAACAATCTGGAATTAAGGAGAAACTTCCTGACAGTGAGGACAATTAACCAGTGGAACAGCTTGCTCCAGAAATCGTGGGTGCTCCGTCACTGGAGATTTTTAAGAAGAGGTTAGACAGTCACTTGTCTGAGATGGTATAAGTTCTCCTGCTTGAGCAGGGGGCTGGACTAGAAGACCTCCAAGGTCCCTTCCAGCTCTATTCTATTCTACATCAGATGAGTACCGGCTGCATTTGTGCTGCATGAAAAGGAAAAAGGCATAGCTAACTGAAGCAGCCCTAATTTTTAAAAACAGATTATCACCAAACAGCACGAGTACATTTCAAGCTAGAAATCAGGCCACTATGACAGGGAAGACATTTTAATGCTGCAGGCAGATTTATCAGAGAAAATGTTCAGGGTGGGGGAAGGGTGGTAGAGTGGTAATAGGAGGAGACAGCAGCAGTCCTGGAATGTGTGAAGAATAATTATTTGTTGTTCAAGAGAAATCCAAAGGAAGTGCCTTAGGTTTTCCCTGAATATTTTTAATAGGGAACTTCAGTTTCTCTTGTATGGAGATGAGGATGCTTATACGTCAAGCAAAAACAATTACTATCCAAATACAATAAGTGAGGGAGCAGGGGAGGGCAGTAAACTAAATTTATCTGATGTTGTACAAATTGAAAAAGCTATGAAGAGGAAAAAGAAGTAAGCATTATACAATATAGTTTCTTACCCCAGGTGTCACGCATCTGTTTCTGTTGCATTGGAAGACAAATAGTGCCATTCGTGAGCACACACTTTGCTGGTTTTGTTTTCAAAATGCACACAAAATGCACACAAGGAAAAAGAGGGACCAGACTCTGTAGTACCTTGTTTTTTGTTTTGTGTTTGTATTTTAACCCCAAAGTTTCATTTTTAAAGTAATGATAAAATATACCACCCTTCATCAACAATACTGTTCTCTTAATAAAAGCTTGCACTTGGAATCTAGTTTAAACTGATTGCATGCAGAGACTGCAAGCTCTCTAGTTAAGATTTGATGGTTTTTATTCTATCCAAAAAGAAGACTTTTTAAAATTTGAACTGGAACGGTCAGCTTAGGTTTACCAACAGTATAGTAATCATATACTATGATTACTATATACATGATCAAGAAAATGGCTATTGGCAAGAATGAATGGGAGGAAGAAATGCTATCCTGAAAATAAAGAAACCAACAGATTAGAACAGGGGTCTTCAAACTTGGCCCTTTTATGACTTGTGGACTTCAACTCCCAGAATTCCTCAGCCAGGCACGCTGGCTGAGGAATTCTGGGAGTTGAAGTCCACAAGTCATAAAAGGGCCAAGTTTGAAGACCCCTGGATTAGAAGATAGATAGCAGGGCTCAAAAAGCCCTTGCCTCGTGGAGAATATCAGAGGTTAGCAAAGTAGCAGAAATGATAAGGACAATGGGCACAAAATTAAAAAAAAACCTTTGGAAATAGAAAGGTCACATAATTACCCTTTTTCTATGACTGCCTCGGAGTCACTTGTCTATGGAGATTCTCGATCATTCAGATCATGGTTGTCCCAAAGGTGGCGTTCTAAAAGGCAACTGGACTTTCTTGGTTTTTTTTTTCATTGTTTCATTGTTTTTCATTGTTTCAATATTTGTTTCTTATCCAAGAAACTTCTTCTGACCTGAAACAAAACATTTTCAAGGAAACTCCCCCTCCCCCCAAGAAAGTTCAATTGCCTTTTGGAAAGCCATCTTTGGGACTCAAGAGTCACTTGAAATGTGGTCTCAGATTCTCCTGACAGCAGTTTTAAATATAAGAGAGCACTGATCATACTTGTTGATGTCCTCAGAAAGGAGGAATACAGCTATTGTGGGACTTCTTGATTTCTCAGTGGCCTTCAATCCCATTGATCATGCTTCAATGAATCAGGAAGTTGGAAGTTGGATGTATGGCGTGCAGCATTTCTTCTTCTTCCTTTGGTATCAATTCAAATCAGCACTGGTAGATGGAGAAAGGTTTAACTCTAAAGCCCTGGTTTACAGGGTTCTTTTGTGGATTGCCTCAGTTTACTACTCTCTCCCATCTAAATGCTACTTGAAACCACTGGGTAAACTCATTCATCAGCACAAAGTGAAGCTCCATCAAAATCTTGATATTCAGTGTATACCTCTGCTCGTGGCCCACCAAATGAGGCTGTTAAGGTTCTTTGCCTATGTGTCTGGAGGCTGTGGAGGTCTGGAAGGGAACAACATTCACTCTCAGCCCAGCAAGACCAAGATATTGTCTTTTGGACCACTTTGAAACTGGATCCAGAGTTTTCCACCATTTGCTCCTGCTGGGAATTGAAATTATCCACTCACAATCAGTGCACAATTTGGGACTCACGGCGACTGTTTAAGAAACAGGGAGCAGCTATGGCCAGAGAAACTTTACACAACATCACCTTTTTTTTTCCTAAATAGCACCGACTCCTAGATCAGGAGTCCTACTTATGGTTTAGTCACTTCCTAATTGGACTACTGCACTGTATATATGACACACGCGACACAGAGTCAGGTTATTGTCTCTCCAACCATGTCTGCCCATCCCATCCACTTGCAGGATGGGCATGCTTTATGTCCCCTCCTTGAGGTGATGGATTGGATTGGGTCTAAGAGGCATGGCTTTTCTGGGAAGTGCCTGCCCTTTAGAACAATCTCCCTTCCCTTATGAACTTTGGATGGCTCTCCTTCCACCAGCCTCTGGGAAGTTTTTTAAAAAATGGGGATTTTTTCCAGGTGTTGATGCAGGGCACTAGATGAGCCTGGCTTCTGGAGGTGGAGTGCATGTTTGGTGGACCCCGGCTATATATTGTCTAGCATCTGTTGTTGTTGTTGTTGTTTTAATAAAGGCAACTGAACTATCCCCTCAACTAAAGAGGCTTATTCAGCCATTTTTCTGTGCAGCCCAAAAAAATGTTTACTTGCTTCCCTATTGGCAAAGCAAGGGCTTTTTGTTACAGTGTTTTGTTTTTCTTTTCTGCTAGCTCTGTGGCTCTTCATTCCTGCAGGAAACACGGATGTGTAATACAAATTCCCTTGGTGACTCCCATTCCCTGGCATCAAAGATTTCAATGCAATGCAACCCTCAAGAGCCTCACATTACCAAGCTTGCCAGCCATAGCAATTTAGCTTGGATAGCCTAGAATTACTTACTCATTTTGGTGTTGCATTTTGTTTGCTCTGTAATTTTTCTTCAGACCTGTGGCAGCTGTTGTTTCTGCTCTGAATATTGCCTGCCATACTAAAAGAAAAAGGAAAAAGAAGTGCTTCCTTCTTCTGCCACAGCTGCAACCAATATTTATGGGGGGTTTTCCTCCTTGACTGTTGTTTTACCCTGATTATCTCCCCCACTGTCCCCACAGCCCCAAAGAAAAAGGCACACAATCCAGCTAAAATATAGTGACTATTTGGTTACAAAAGAGATGTTTCAGTGAATGGGACTTAGAAGTATTATGATAGCATATACATGTAGTCCTTGATTTATGATCCCAATTGGGACTGCAGTTTACACAAATGGTCATTAAATGAATAACACCTGATTTTCCGATCTTTTTTGCTGTTTTTGTTAAGTGAATCTTATGGTTGTTAAGTGAATCCGGCTTCCTCCATTGTGGTTACTTTTTCAGAGTATTCATTATCCGTGCACAATTAACCAATACATTTTGCTAAACTCATATGAGGCCCCTAACCCCCCCCAAAGTTGACTTTTCAAGAGCATATAGATTAGAAAAAGGAGAAGCGCTATGAAAAAAAAGTCATCTGTATCATAAAAGAGTTGTCAGTTTTGCAAAAATCATCTATTAAAGGTGATTTCCTGGCATTCGCTTTTCCCCCCCCCTTTGTTTAAAATAGAGCCTGTAATTCTTGGGCTAATTTTAAAACCATTACCTGGGAAGGGATCACCTGGGAAGGGCCTAAAGTTTCTGAAGTTTGCTGTTTGAGGGGGTCTGATAGAAAGAGAAAAATGAAGTATCGGAGAGAAAGGTTCTCTTTCCTTATGTTTACCATTGGCTACAGTATAGTTGCTTTAATCCCATTTCAGGGTGGAGTCAGAATTTCAACCCATAGTCTCTGAAAATAGCCAATACAATGAAATATGGCCACATTTGTTTAAGATTTAGGATAATCAAAGAAAAATCTTTACTTTCTGAAGAATTGGAAAATTAGAACCTAACATTTAGTACATTTACAAATAGCATATGAAATAATAAAATTGGATGATGTCATTATAGCCGGCATCTAATACAATACTAACAGCAATTTTTAATGTCACTCTGCTGAATATTAACATAGTAACTGTCAAAGGACCATACTGTTTTATTGAGATATCACAGTTCCAAATTGTTTTGGAAAAATTTATTACTTACATGTTATTATTCAGAAGGGAAAGTAACTTTTGCTTTTAATGATCAAAAACTACAGGTAGAATATGAGCTTTTCTTTTTCTTTTTAACAAATTCAAAATGGCTCTGTTAAATTTCTTTTCTTTTTTTTAACTTGGTTAGAATCAGCTGACATCCCTTAATAATTAATAAGGTGATTTATTGTTGCAAAACTGTCATCTCAGTTGGGAGCAAAAATTATGTATATAATATATATAACAAATAAACATGATTCAATGCACCATTTTTCTGTTATGGGCACAAATGGATTTTTTCACGACAGACTTTTAGCCATCCTCTTGAAAAGGCAACTGGTGTTTGAACTGCTATCTTCCTGACAAATGAATTCAGGTTTCTGCTGTTAAATTGATAATGGGCTTTTATTACACTAACATGAGGACATTTTCACCAAATCTATCAAGAGTCAAATATGTAAGTACAATACAAACTGTTTTATTGGCACATTTCCCAGGAATCTGATTTATCCCTTACGATAATGAATAGCAACACCACTGCTTAATCGGACAACATTTGTAAAATGCTCTCTTAATGGGAAGGCATTCAGCCAGTGCCAAGTGGTTAAGTGACTTTAAGTGTGAAATTCTGAGCTGGGGCAGATGAGCGAGTGCTAAGTAGGTGAGACTTTGGGTTGTAGTATCTCCAGTTGGCCTCCCCTGAAGACAGCCAAAAGATTCTCATTGATTTGGATAAGAGGTAGGTCATCACCTTAATTGAAATAGCTGTGTTCTTTGTATTAGAGTCTAGTTTGCAGGATAAAAGGAGGAGGAAATTCTGCATGTGCTCGTTTTATCTAATATTAGTGAAGCAAGAACTTTTCATGAGGGATTTTATCGATGTTTTAACTTTTATGATGATCATTTAATCAAATGTCTAACAAAAATATAAAATGTGCTGTGGTTCAGTCATACCATTACAACTGGTAGGGAAATTATCTTGGAACACTTGAGGGAGAGATGCTGCCTAGGGAACTGATCAGCTAAGAGACAGCATCACCTACAGCTACATAGTGGGTGGAGCATGAAGCTCAGGAAGGACCGTCCTTAAGATCTCGGATTGTAAAGGTGACAGTAGGAGAATTATATTTTCAGACTGGCAAGATTATGTTAATATAGTTTTACAATAAAGTGAATTGTCTTAACCGCCCATGTTTCCTGTCTGGTCTATTGGGTAAGGTTGACATCAAGTACTGTACTGTTAAAAGATTTCATTAAATAAGACGATGAAGGCCAGCAGCCTTCAAATTTACTGAAACAGTAACATTAGCTTGAAAATAGGTACTTTTTACACATTTGATTATTTATTTATTTTTACTGCAATCATTATTTATATAAAAATGATTTTTCATTTCCATTGGAACATTCTTCTCATTGAAAATATGGAGGCTGCCAAGAGAGAATATTTCTGGTAACAAAAAAATTGTCATTGTTTGTTCCGGCGTTCTCTTGACTACCTTGATGCCTTTTTTTTATTTGGCAGGATATTAGGGGAAAATGATATTTTTGTTAAAAAAAATATTCCTCCGAGTATGGTAATGCTAAAAGAACCAATTTGGTGTAGTGGTTAAAGCATCAGGACAGACACCAGGGAGACTGGGAGTTCGAGTTCTGCCTTAGGCACAAAGTCAACTGGGTGACCTTGGGTTGAACATTTTCTCATTCCCTAGGGAGGAGGAAAGGACTTCTGAAAAACCTTGTCAAGAAAACTGGAGGCATTTGTCCAGGCAATTTCCGAGAATCAGACAAAAAAATAATGATAAATGTATGTTTACATTGAATGAGGACTATGCAAGGGTCAGTGATGCTACCTATTACTGTTACGTTCATCACACAGGCAGCCAGATGTTCAGATAGGATTTGGGATTTTTATCTACCTATCGAGTCCTTCCCAAAGACCTGAGATAGGCAGATGTGGAAGTTTGGCGAACTGAAGGTTATCGTCGCAGGATGTAAGCTGTTCCAAGCGAAGTTATTTTTATTCATAGCGCTCTTAGTTAAAATAATATTTAATAAGTTATTTTCATATAATGTTTAAGGGTCAATGAACAATCTGAAACTTCATGAAGGGGTTGATGAACTGAAGAGTTTGGGGACCTCTAGTCTAAACTGTTTCCCACTATTTCTAAGAAGAATGTCTACGGAGATTACTAAGAAGACATTTCTGGTTGAATACAGCAACTGCATGTCTATGGCATATAACCAAACAGCAGAGTTATAATGTGCATATTATGTAATATGCACACACATGGCACACACATACGTACACACAAAAATGATTTAAATGCCATGTATATGAGGGCCAGAGTCTTCAGATATTGCTCTCTGCACAGTCATTAGCACATTTTTATTACAACAGGATCATTTTTCTCAGTTTCAAAAATTGATTGCTTTTGTGAAAAGAATTCAGTAATATGTTTATTTCAGAAGTGGATATTAAAGGCAAGAAACTGATATTGCTTTGTGATATAGTGAATAGATAGCTTACAATAGCTTTTATTCAAAGTGAATCACACACGATTAAAACTTAGGATTTTACTATTCCTTCTAAACAAAAAGAAATAAAAAAAACACCCAATAAATTGCGGGTGCAGAAGTGACATTAAATTACTTTGTCAAATAGCATAAAAGAAAGGATTATTTCAATAGAATGTTTCTGTACTTTTGCTCTCATGATTTGGTCATATTTTTTAAATAGATTTAATCCTGAAAGAATATAGGTAGTCTCTACAATTTATATATTAAATTGCCCAAGATTGTGTAGAACATGTTCACTTCTCTCTTGCAATATAACGAAGACTCTCTATAATGTTTATATAATATGGTACCAAGGGCCAAGACATTCTGCAATTTTCACTAAAAAACATTTTGCACATTGCAATAAAAGGCCCATAATGGTTGCAACTGCTATGTGAGAATCACATGTTCTTGCTCATATTTCTAAGAATGAGATCCCAACTTTGCACCAGAAGTGAAATCTGCCATTCTGTTCTGTTCTGCATGACTTTGCAGTTCCTTGTAGCAGGACTGAGGAAAACCTGTGGGTGTTCAGTACATCTGAACTGCTATTCTTTGGCTAAGTCATCATCTATTTCAGTCCCAACTTCCCAGTATCAGTTTATGTTCTCAGTTCCAGCTTTCTGCATTTTGCAACTCATTAATCACATAGCTGCCCAAACAGGGTCCTATTCTGAGACAATGTGCCAAAAGATTACTGAGATATAGTTTTTTTATTGTCCACTGCTAAAAAAAACAATGGACCACCCGATTAGCTGCCGAAAGAAGATTGCACAGACTGACCACAAACGATGGTATGACGAAGTAGCAACAGTGATGCATTGGAATATTTGCAAGAAATGCCACTTGCCTGAAAGCAAGAACCATAAAATAGATAAAGTATTACAAAATGAAGAAGCTAAAGTGCTCTGGGACATTAGAATTCAAATAGACAAGCCCCTGTCACATAACACATTATTAACAATTGGCAATAAGAATGACAAAAAAAAGTGTGGGTAGTGGTCACGGCAGTACTTGGAGATAATAAAATAGGAAAAAGAACTGAAGAAAACCACATAATACAAAGACCTGCAAATGGAAGTAGAATGTTTACAGCAAAAGAAAATGAAGATGGTATCAATAGTATTAGATACCTTAGCTGCAATTCCAAAACATCTGGATCACATGGGCAGCATTGGTGTTGGCAAAATTGCCATCAGACAACTGCAGAAGGCAGCTTATTTTGAACAGCTTACATCCTGTGACAGTACCTTTAATATTATTAAACAACAATATCTGCCTATTTGGGGAAGGACTCGATTGGTAGACAAACATCTGGTTGAATGTGGAACCAATCACAATAATCTATTAAATTACTCGTCAAATTTGCAGACGACACCAAGCTGGCAGGAATAGCCAACACTCCAGAAGACAGGCTTAGGATACAGGAGGATATGGACAGACTTGAACACTGGGCACTATCTAACAAAATGAAATTCAATGGTGAAAAAAGGAAGGTTCTACATTTAGGCAAGAAAAAACAAATGTATAGGTATAGTATAGGGGGTACCTTGCTCAATAGTAGTAACTGTGAGAGGGATCTCGGAGTCCTAGTGGACAATCATTTAAATATGAGCCAGCAGTGTGCTGCAGCTGCCAAAAAAGCCAACACAGTGCTAGGGCTGCCTTAACAGAGGGATAGAATCAAGATCACGTGAAGTATTAATACACTCTACAATGCCTTGGTAAGGCCAAACTTGGAATACTGCATCCAGTTTGGTCACCACGATGTAAAAAAGATGTTGAGACTCTAGAAAGAGTACAGAGAAGAGCAACAAAGATGATTAGGGACTGGAGGTTAAAACATATAAGGAAAGGTTGATGGAATTGGGTATGTCTAGTTTAATGAAGAGAAGGACGAGGGGGGACATGATAGCAGTGTTCCAATATCTCAGGGGCTGCCACAGAGAAGAGGGAGTCAAGCTATTTACCAAAGCGCCTGAAGGCAGGACAAGAAGTAATGGATGGAAACTAATCAAGGAGAGAAGCAACCTAGAACTAAAGAGAAACTTCCTGACAGTTAGAACAATTAACCAATGGAACAACCTGCCTCCAGAAGCGGTGAATGCTCCAACACTGGAAGTTTTTAAGAAGAAACTGGACAGCCATTTGTCCGAAATGGTATAAGGTTACCTGCCTGAGCAGGGGATTGGGCTTGATGACCTCCAAGGTCCCTTCCAACTTTATTATTATTATTAAATGTATATGCCACCATATAATTCTGGGTGGTTTACAATTGTTACCAAAAAACGCCACACAAAATAAACAGGACAAGATAGCACAACAATGGCAAAAAATGAAAGAAAGCGGTGTCGGTCATTCTTGCCAAAGGCCTTAGCAAAAAGCTAGGTGTTAGGGCTCTTCAAAATACCAGTAAGGTGATAGCCATTCAAATTTCAGGAGAAAGCTGATTCCAGAGGGCAGGCACCGGTACACAGAAGGCACACTTCTATGGTCCAGACAGATGGCTTTGTTTAATCCTAAAATGTCTACTTTGAGAAAAAAAGCAGAGTTAGAATATATGCACAAAGATGCTTGTGTATTCAGAGATGGCCTAGCATATTTCATTTGTAGTCTAAGTATTGATAAAGTACTCTACCACCTCAATCAGAGTCTTTATTTCAGTTCAGAATTCTAAAATTCTACATCTTCCACTGCTACTTGAAAGCCAACAACTTACTGTTTATCAGAACGGGTTATGATATCCAGGGACAATCCCATATTAATCTGAAAGAAAGATGACTGAATTTATGATGACTTTTACCACCAAAAAAGGGAATGGCCATCATCTTCATGGCCATATGGGACACTACACATACTCATGACCTGTTTTTCTTGTTACCTTCTGGGAGGAGGCTTCGTGGCATCCGCAGCAGAACACCCAGATTCAGCCATAGTTTCATTCCATACAGCATTAGCCTTGTGAACTCTCAAGCTTCCTCCTTCCGTTATATATTCAAGATGGACAATATTTAATATTTATTTGTTATGTATATGTAGGGGTATGGGTCTATACATATATTGTATATAGTATGTTTTAGGTGTGTGTCATGTATGTGTTTCACTTTGAGAGCGGGCAACTAAATTTCATTTTTGATGTGTGCCGTTGTGCCCACAGTAAAAAAATGACAATAAAGGTTATTTTATCTTATCTTTCCCAAGAATCTAAGTCAGACATGTCAAACTCGCGCAATGTATTGGGACGGTTTTGCCATTGGCAATGGGGTGGGCGCGGCTTCCGGATGACGTGTCCGGCCCGTGGGCCGGCATTTTGACACCCCTGATCTAAGTCAATTGTCCCTTTCCAAAAATAAGTTATTGGGGGGGGATTAATATTTTCAAATAGATATAATAATATCTACTTAGTATTATGATAATAAGGTATAATATATGAGGTGGGTAGGTGAGGGTATAATGCACACCAGATATTAGTCAAGCTTTTCATGTTAGAACAAATATCACTTACTTTTTAAAAATGTATCTGTTTGTAAAATACAGGTAGTATTGATCAAGGGATCAGATCAGACCTGACAATTTTCATATGGATATGTTTAGACATTTTGTGCCAGACCATTTTTTTTCCCCGGTCTCTGGGTTGGAATTAAAAATGATTCTGCCACGGATCCTCCTGGGAACAAATTTGGATGTTTTGCTCTCAGTGAATCCATAATAGGACAAATGCTAGCAAGAATGTAGAATTGCTAGCATCTATCCTTTCCACAATATACAGTGGAAGCAGAAGGGAGCATGCTTATTTTTAAAAAGGTGAAAAGGTGATTGAATGCTTCTTGCACTTTTTAAAAAGATTAGAGCAGCATTGGCCTCATGACATCATTTCTGCCTTTTCTGGAATGACTATGCAATGGTGCAATGTTACAAGATCACATGGCTCATTTCAGGAAGCACCAAGGAAATAACATCTAATTTATAAAATTGTTTGCAAATATATATCCCAGAAGCATTTCTAGGCAAAGAAATTTGCAAAATTTCAGAAAGGTAGGAGAAATTATGTTATGATGATGAGCTGGGGAAAAAAATATTGAAAGCTTTTTGTGTTCTGCTTAGTTGGCCTAGAAAGCTAGAAAAGGTGAAATAGGATGTAGACAGATAATGGATGGATACACAAAGCAACAGAGGGAGAGGGACTTGAACATGTGCTACTTTACAAGCAACCATCCATTGCTAGACGCTTCCAGGTATTCCTCTTGCTTCTCTATTGACCACTGCAGCACCTGTAATACAATCAGTGGTGGGATTCAGGCAGTTTGCACCACTTCGGCAGAACCGGTAGCTACTTTTTGGTTGCCCAGGCCCAGAATGGACTTCCGGAAGTGGCATCCACACAGAGAACCGGTTGTTCACATATTTGAATCCTACCACTGAATACAATCCTTCAGCATCCTTTTCCCAAAGGGGTTTGATTGGAAGCTTGATGAAATAATTCATTGTGACTAACAGTATGAAGAGCTGTTTATCCATATTATTCTTCCCTTGTCTTTCTCTTCTATCCCAGACATTTAGTTATGTAGACAGTGTGGGACATTTCATAGAATCATGGGGTTGGAGGGGACCTTGAAGGTCTTCTAGTCCAAACACCTGCCCAAGGTAGGAGTCATTTGTGACTCTCAAACTTCTGAACTTCTAACAATGTTGGAATAAATTTCAGATAAATTCTTTTGTTTTTGATACTCACAAATAGATTGGGCTTATTAGTCTGCATTTGTTCAGCTGAATTTGATGCACCCCACTGGTATGTCTTAACTATTTTCAAGAAGCTTTAGCTTTGTGATAACAGAAAATGCATTTTTTCTTTTTAAGGCACGAAAATCCCACACAAAAGAGCCAGCTGTAGTGTAGTGATTAAGGCACTAGACAGCAGGAGACTGTGAGTTCTAGTCTTGCCTTAGGCATGAAAGCCAGCTGGGTAACTTTGGGCAAGTCACTCTCACCCAGCCCAACCCACCTCACAAGGTTGTTGTGGAGAATATAGGAAGAAGAAGTAGTATTGGATGTTATTTATAAAAATAATAAAGGGGAGGTTTAAATAAATCTTTTAAAAAGTGTTCAGAGATGCTATTGAACCCATGAAACCTGCTTTGGCCATATCTGCACCTAACCTTTTATATTTTTGCATGAAGTAAAATAATTTTTAAAAACTCGAAGCTGCCATTCTGCAAAGCAAAACACTATCATCTTTATTTCCATGAACATATCTGAGTTTCCAATGACTTCTTAAGCTTGATTTAAAAAATAAAATTGCAGGATAATCTCAAACAATCCTTTGTCTAACACAGTAACCTCTCTGTCCAGGAATAATAATAATAATAAAAAGAGAGGATATGTAGAAGAAAGGAGAACCATTTTGCAATATGTAGGAAAAATATTAAGTGGACATACCGGTCCCCAAGTTAGGGATTTCTGCTTTTACAGTCTTGGGAAAAAAATTTTAAGGTTACCAGGCCACGCTTTGCATTCTTAAAGGCATTTAATGTAAAGGAATACCACACATATAAGCAGAGACAATAGGAATGGTTATGTTGTTGGGGCCTGGACAGCACTTACTAATTAAAAACCAGAAATCTCTATGCAATTTGGGCCCCTTCTTGGAAAATTCCTGTAGATGTTGGTCCCCCCCTTTTTGGGGGGAAGGGATTATCTGTTTTTGGATGAGCTGTACGTACTGAAATGCCACTAGCCCAAACTGGGATAAATCGTAATGAGAGCAATCATTATTCAAAAGGTTGCTTTATCATCCCCTCCCCTAACAGGTGTATTAGTATTTTGCGTTGTTTTTAACCGAAGATGACGGGGCAAAGTCCTGATGTTTTCTGCTAGGCATGAAGAGAAGCGGAACAGCTCATTTCCTCCGCTGAGCTCTCTCCGCTGCCGTGTACAACATTTATTTCAAAGCACGCCACAGCTTAGAACTGTAGTGATCCCCATTAATATAAAATCATTGACCTCTGCACCTGCTGGTGCAACTAAATTACATTCTGCTGCTCAGCCACCGCCACATATGGGGCCAGCTCTTTTAGTCATGGCCAGGTGGCCTTGATGTCAGCACAGCCCCTCCCCTGGGTAAGGTCTGTCTTTAAATGAGAAGGCTGCACTTTCAGAGAGCTGGATGAAATTTTTGTGGGATGGGGATCTTTTGAGAGGTCTGATTGCAGGTAGGCATTCAGTGTGCTAAGAGAAGGAGGGGGTGACTTAAGGATTGCTATGAGTGCTTTAAAAGGGGGGGGAGTATTGTGTGCATTTGCTGTTTTTTGTTTTTTTTTACTCTGTCTTGTTTCTTTCAGCCTTTGCTCAAAGACCGCATGCACGTTTTAAAAGAGCTTTAATGCCAAGTGTGTTTCCAAAGTACCATCTGCGCTAAATTGGGATACGGAAAAGTGGTGGTGGTGGTGGTCCGTCTTCACTTTGGTTTCTGCCAGAACTTTTAGTATTACTGCTTATTTCATCATTTCTGACTTACCCTTTCTTTTAGCACCACCCAGCCATCTCTGAGATGATCTAAAGCTTATCATTATGATTATATCAGCACGGCGAGGGTTGGATGATTTAGAAGATGCTGTAAGTGACTAAGGTGGGATACTGAGTGAATTTGTAGGCACCTCTCACAACTGATATGGAGCATCGTGGAAAGGCAGCCAAGGCTTCATTATTTATTGTGTGTGTGTGTGTCTGTATTTATGTACACACACACACACACTCAGGAAATGACACTAGTGGTAAATCTGTTTTAGGCATCAAGATATCTTGGCCAGCCATGGATACTTTGCACTACGTGCTAAATTTTGGACCTTTAAGAAGGAAAGAAGAAACAAGGATAGAAAATAGGAAAGAAAGAAAAAAAGAAAAGAAAAGAAGGAAGGAAAAGGAAGGAAGGAAAGAAAGAAAGAAAAAGAAAGAAAGAAAGAAAGAAAGAAAGAAAGAGAAAGAAAGAAAGAAAGAAAGAAAGAAAGAAAGAAAGAAAGAAAGAAAGAAAGAAAGAAAGAAAGAAAGAAAGAAAGAAAGAAAGAAAGAAAGAAAGAAAGAAAGAAAGAAAGAAAGAAAGAAAGAATGTTCTAACAGTGCTTTGTGAAATCTAACTGCAGGATCAACAACTTACTTCTGAAAGCAGAACCCAACAGAGATCTTCCTTTGTACACGGATGCCCTAACCCCAGGAACAGTCCTGCTAATTTGGCTTTTCTCTTAATCTCTGCAAAATGGGCTGAACAAAAGCGAAACTATGCGCATGCTAATGGCTCACTTTCTCCATGCTTCTCCTCTCTTTCTGTGAGAGTGTGTGGTGTGTGTAGAGCTGAGCTGGAACAAAGATACACTAATTATTCTCCATTAATTTGTCTGCTTGAATGGTCCTAAATACCAGAGTGATTAATTAACACAAGGCAGCGAGGGCAGGATGTCACACCCTTCTCTGCATTTAAGTGTCGGCAAGGTTATGCTCAAGTGTTGACAACAGCATATCTTTAATTTTCTCCAACAAGAAAAGTTTAGTCAGTACAATTAATTTGAGTTTGGCTGGGCTTGCAAGAATGAATGTACACTATGGAATAATATTGCTGCTGGGCACATGTATTTCTCCCCTTTCCCCTCATCCTTAGGGTATAGTAAAACTTTGGGGGAAGACAATTGAGTTGTGCTTTTCTATAATTGTTTCAAACTGAGTTAATTACTATTGTGAATTTTGCAGTTAAAAGACATATAATAGGTAAAAATTATTATGCATAATGATTTCAGATGATATAAATGAGAAGCAACTAAAAATGGAAGAGGAGGAAAAAAGGGAGAACCAAAATGTAATATTATCCCTTTTTTATTTTTATACCGTTTCACTAGTACTTGCACACAGATGTATTCCAGTGTCATTTAAAAATTATGGACTACCTCCCAGCAATAACCAAGCAAATTATATCAAGCTCACCTGATATTAACATCAAGCTATTCATGCCATATTTCATCCGAGATCATGATTCATTCGCATGCTTTACCCATATACCATGCTTAAAAGACAGTTGGTAAAGAAACAGATAGCAGGAAGTAGTATCCTCTAGCAATTACTTTAATAATAATGGCAGAACATTTGTGTATATTTAACACCTGGAATTTTCTTTCTTTTTCTGTCCTAACAGGAAAAAACAGGCCTGGCCTACTCTTATTCCAGCTTTGCTCAGAACAAATATATTCATCGTCAGAAAGTAGCTAATTTGTAATGGTTTTTTTTTTCTCTTTTCTTTTCTTTAAGGCTTGGAGCCTTTTCTTCTGTTGCCTTTGAAATCCATTATTTGAGAAGTAAATGTGGAAAAGGTTGAGACTGAAACCAAGGGAGTTTCTAAAGAGGCCTAGGATGACCAGCCGATGCCATCTCCTCCAACCTTCAGGATATATATTTAAGAAGGCTTTCCCAAGTGCATAGAGAGGAAGAGAAAACCAGCCCATTGGTTCCTCTTCCCCGGAATGAATCCTTCTGCCAAGAACATGTTGTGTTAATTATTAAGGAAAGGAATTGCCTTGTGGTCAACCATCTTCGATCTAATACCATTTGCTTTTCTAGCCAATTATTCTCTGGGCAATCTGATATCCCCCATACGTGGGAGGAGGAGGAGGAGGAGGATAGGGGGGAGAAAATGGCTTGCACTTGGGATCCAGAAAAAAATTCCCAATGCTTCCCCCCCCCCAAGTTCCCTGCCTTTCTTAGAAAGCAGATTGAACTTCTAATATCAAAACCTCCTTACTGAGAATTTGAAGACCGACCACAAATCCCATAAGATTTATGAGGATTGAGTTTTATCTCAAATACATGTATGGCTGCCTAGTCTTCAAGCAACATTCTGGTGCATAATAATTTTGCTTGACACCAAAAAAATTACAGAGTTGTATCAAGCCTTCCGTACACATCACTCCAGAATCTTAAGTATGCATAACACTACGGTATGGCATTGGTAGGGATCCACAAAAAATAGCAGTGTGGTTTTTTTTTTTTAAAAAAAAGAGAGAGCTAAAGATTACTGATCAAATCACACATATCCATACTGTATATAAATTTAGAATTAAGCATCTGAAAAACATTTTTTTTTCCATTTTGCAGATGGAAGCATTGTGAGGAAACTAGACATACACTGGGCAGTTTAATTAATAAAGTGAACCAGATTACAAGGCAGTCTTCACATTGAATCTATTTCTATAGTTTGTAAAAAAAAAAAAAAATAGCCCTTACCTGAATGACTACTTCTATGGCTGTTTTTCTTCCCTTAATAGAAAAAAAGATCTATTATGCATATATGAAGCTTGCTAAGAATTGGCAATAGCACTCTGAAGGAGTCAATGAAGATTATCTAAATGATCACCACCATCAGCCTGAGCTTCATGCCATCTGCTCCTCCTCTCTTTAATGATCACTGATTCACTTCTGGTGGTATTGGAGTGCACACTCTGGAGATAATCTGGAGCTTCAGGGACAGCCCACCACAATTATTGCTAGGCCACCACTGTTCGCGGAGGAGAGTCAATGCCAATAGGGGTCTAAGCTGTTGGATTCATAAATATGTTGGCCATTTTATTTTTTTTCCAAAAATATAGTCTCTAGGACTGAATGAGTGAGGCATTATAGTTTGCTGCATGGTCCTGCTGAAGCTGTGGCAGTGGCCTGGAATTTAAGTGTGGGCGTGGCTTTGGACTGGATTGTGCCCATGCAGCCTCTCTTGACTCATTGCTCCCGAGCTTCCCCATGATTTATGGAGGAGTTATGGGTTATGAAAAGGACCAAGAGATGCCTAGAGCACCGCTGGAGGAAGACAAGGAATGCACATGACTTAGAGCTGCTATTAAGGTCTACCTCATGGCGGTAGGAGAGGAGTATTTCTCCTCTCTTATTGCATCCTCAGAGTGCCACCTAGAGGTCCTGTTTTGGATTGCCTGTTCCCTCCTTAGTCAGGGGGGGTTCGGCCGATCTTTTGCAGGGCCAGGCAGAGCAGTTTGTTCAGCACCTGATGGACAAAGTCACTCGGATTCATTCCCAGTTGGACCTCATGTGTGGAGATAGTCCATGTGAGATGCCCAGGGAGAGATCTTGTCCTGTTATCTGGGAAGTTTGATCCATTTGGCCCTGATGTAGTGGACAGGGCCCTTGATGCTATCAGTGCCACCACATGTCAGTTAGAGCTTTGTCCCTCCTGTATGGTGAAAGCCTCCAGGATGGTGACTAGCGGGTAGGTCAAGACAGTGATTAATGCATCACTAGAGGAGGGGGCATTTCTGGACGTTTTTAAGCAAGCCCTGGTTCATCCCATCCTTAAAAAAAGCCATCACTGGATCCCGCCTGCCTGGACAATTTTCATCCAGTTTCCAACCGCCCATTCTTAGGGAAGTTTGTGGAAAAGGTGATGGCCTGGCAGCTGCAGAGGGTCCTGGATGAAATGGATTATCTGGACCCCTTTCAGTCAGGACTCACGCCTGGTTATGGGATGGAAATGGCATTGGTCACGTTTGTTGATGATCTCTGGCGAGAGCAAGATGAAGGTAGTGCAACCATCCTTGATCTCGATACCATCAACCATGGTATCCTTTTGGATTGGCTCAAGGGACTGGGGCTGGGTGGCACAGTTCTGTGCTGGTTTGGCTCCTTTCTCTGTGGTAGGTCCTAATCAGTACTGATAGGGAGTGAGAGGCCCAACCCTCAGGGCTTGGTACTTTCTCCACTCCTTTTCAACATCTATATGAAACTGCTGGGTGAAATCATCCATCACCACAGGTTGAGGTATATATTATATGCTGATGTCATCCAAATCTACATTTCTACTCTTCGTAGACCCAAGTGATGTGGCCACTCTTTCATGGTGACTGGAGGCCGTGGAGGCCTGGATGGGGGACAACAGGCTTAAACTGAACCCTGGTAAGACAGAATAGTTTTGGGTACGAAGAGCTCTGGGATCCGGGACTTTATCATCTTTGACTCTGGATGGGATTGCACTGCTCCAGAAAGACCCGGTCCACAACTTGGGGATTCTTCTGGACTCACAACTCCTATTTGAGGAACAGGTGGCAGTCGTGCCTAGGAGAGCCTTTGCACACCTTTGTGTTATGGCCTTTCCTGGACCAGGATTCCTTGCGCTCAGTCATTCAGTCCCTAATTCCTAGTCATCTCATGGCTGAACTATTGTAATGTACTCTGCATGGGGCTACCCTTGAAGAGCATTCGGAAGCTATAGCTGGTGCAGAGTGCAGCAGCATGGGTAGTTTTGGGGCCCCCAAAAACGGCCCCTGTGACACCACTGCTCCATGAGCTGCATTGGTTACGTGTCTGCCTCTGGCTGCAGTTCAAGGTGTTGGTGATCACCTTTAAAGCCCTTCATGGCATGGGTCCAGGTTACTTGAGGGACCATCTCACCCCACTGGGATTGACCCATACCACTCATCCCGTCAACCCAATAATAATAATAATAACAACAAAATTGGAAGGGACCTTGGAGGTCATCTAGTCCAACCCCCTGCTCAGGCAGGAAACCCTATACCATTTCAGACAAATGGCTGTCCAGTCTCTTCTTAAAAACTTCCAGTGTTGGAGCATTCACCGCTTCTGGAGGCAGGTTGTTCCACTGGTTAATTGTTCTAACTGTCAGGAAGTTTCTCCTTAGTTCTAGGTTGCTTCTCTCCTTGATTAGTTTCCATCCGTTGCTTCCAGCTGGCGGGGTCCAGGAGGAAGGCCTTCTCAATTGTTGCTCCTGCCCTCTGGAACATCTTGCCCCCCAGTGTGAGGTTGGCCCCAACCTATCTTGATATAACGTTGCCAGTCAGCTTAGGGCCCCAATGGGGGAACAGCACAGTGGCTGATCAAGTAACAACAGATCCCACTTCCCCCCATGTGTCTTTGGTTTTAATGTTCGATTTTAACTTTTTATGTTTTAACTTATATGTAAATGTAAGACACCCAGAGTTACCCTATGGTAAGATGGGCAGCCAATAATTTTTATAAATAAAATAAATAAATTATAGTTAAAATTGTGTTTAGGAGTCCAGCTACATAAACTAGACCTCTTATCAACATTGATATACTCTTGCTGAGTATGCAACGTGGACATTAAGAGGAAATTTAAAATGGCCACAAAACAGGTGAATCCATCAAATATAGCTCGCTGCCTTCTCCAACCAGAATCAATCTGCCCAATATGATCATTCAAGGAGAAGCTGTTGGCAGTTTCCTATTTCTGTGAAGGGGGAGGGGGCAAAGGACAGGAGGTGAGCATTTTAAGTTTTAGCTTCAGTCTTATGGAACAGCCTTACCTCAGAAGTTGTATTTGCTCCTTCTTTAAATGCATTCTAGAAGATGGTAAAGATAAGAATTCTGCCAGAGGGCATTTGGTAATTAGTTCCCTATTGATGGTAACAGTAGTGATGATTATGATGATTTTATGACTCAGTTCGATGTTGATGGCTCTGTCAATTTTATTATTGATGTTGATGGTGGTGATGTTTTAGTGTCTTAATTTATGACCTTGATTTATTACTGTGGCTGTTTTAACTGTTGATGCATTGCCCTGAATATTTTCATACTTCTGGACCTGTTGTAAACTGCATGGAATTTCTGCCAGATTTAGTGGGATGCAAAGCTAACTAGCAATCATGGCTTACGGCTTTGATCAGCACTTCTGCTAGGTAGTTACACCTGAATGCTGTACTTAGTGTTGGAGCCCCAATGTTGCTAGAGGGTACATGAGGTGGCAGAGAGTACATTTAGGAGAAGCTAAAATGCTAATGGTCCCATCGAGAGAATCTGAATCTTTACCTATCTTCTATACAAGACTGGGAACAAGGTCTGTTTATTTGGACTATATTGCTTACATGTTTTAAGGCTTTACCTAACAATATAAAATGTCAACATGTAAAATGTAAAATATATTGTACGTGTTGTAGTCATGATTGACTTATTGGACTTGTATCTGATTGACAACTGATTTGAGTTTGGAATGACATAGCCTAGTTTCTCTCTGAATGAGAGGGTTAGGATTTCATTTCACAATGATTAATGGTAATAAAAAGCATAAATGGAAACTTTTATTGAAGCTGAAACTTTAGAAACATGATTGATTTTGATTGATTGATATCCTACCTGTCTACTATATTTGCATGCATAATGGCTGATAACATTTAAAACAAAAATGCAGAGTTTAAAGCAGAGCATTATAATCAGTAAAATTAAAAAGCCATTAATGACTAAACTAGGCAATTTTTTTTACCATTTTTCCAAATACTGACAAATGAAACACGTATGGATAACAATCCTCTGGTAGTGGGGTTATCTTCAAAAGAGTCTCTCTTGTGATCTAAGTATCTGAGCTGCTTCATAGTTGGAGAAGTGATCCATTAAATAGCTGCTTAGGACTTTAATGGTCAACACCAAGATCTTAAACAGTACCTGTTAGGCAGTTGGGAAAAAGAGAAGATCTTTCAATATGAGCATCATGTATTCTCTGTACATTATACTGGCTTATTGCTAAGTCACAGAATTTTGCAACTACAACTTTGAATTTTTTTAAAGATATATTCTATGTGTATGTGTCATTCTTTCAAGATAGACCTAGGAAACCAAAATCATATAGGCATTTTAAGGAAATAGTTAATAGAACTGTGCAAATCTGAATGTGCTTTCCTCTCTCTTCCTTAATCTTTGTGAATACTAAGCAAGGTGTTGTCTGAGATGATTTCTCAGGCTACATATCTGCTTCAGACTCAGACCATGTTTATCAGACCATCGTCTTGGTAATGGTTCTTCCTCCTGTCCCTGAAGACCATTCTGTCTTTCCTCTACAGTATGAAATATAACCAAGGCATGAGTTACCTTCACTAAGTCCTAATAACTGAAGAATGATTATAGTTGGTGCACTTCAATCCCTGTGTATCTAATGATAACTAATAATCAACAAGTATTCCTAGATTACAAACTTCCCATTAAAGGGAAATCCATCCAAAATATATTTCTCCTCAATCTCATGTCACTTTTCCTTTTACCAATGGTATCTCTGTTTTGGTTACATTTAGGGTTCCTCTAGTTCAGGGGTGTCAAACTGCCGGCCTGCGGGCCGGACGTGTCACGACGAAACCGCACCCACCCCACTGGGGAAAAACTTCTGATATGTCGTGCGATGTCATGTGACGTTGCAAGTTTGACATGTCTGCTCTAGTTCTTTTCATTTATCCAACTATTAAAAATTGGCAATGTTCAAGGATGGTGAATACTTTTTTGAAATTATATGGATAGGGAACAAAAATGCTGCATATCATTGGTATCTATCTAAGATCGGGAGTTCTGATGTTGTTCCTGGGATCTGTTGGAGCCACTCTTCCAGCCAAGGAGTCACAACAGTGAGTGCTCCTACCACCACTTTGCTGCTTTCAGGTGCTGCATCCATTTTGCATTGGTGTTACATGTCTTCTCTTTCTTCCATATGTTCCTCCAGTACTGTTCAGTTTCTGCTATTGGTACTTCTGCTGTTACTGTATTTTTGCACTGCAGTTGGGAGTACATCTTTGATGGTTCTTAGAATAGGACATTTACCTTATTTGCCTCTGATACTCTACTGCAGGGGTGTCAAACTCGCGACGTCACGTGACGTCGCGCAACGTATCGGGCCGGTTTTCCATTGCCGGCAATGGGGTGGGCACGGCTTCCACGTGACGCGTCCGGCCCACGGGCCGGCAGTTTGACACCCCTGCTCTACTGTTTATCCTTAGCCTAGGAACTAATGCTGTGAGACTTTATTAAGCTGTCTTGATGGATTCAATTGGAGTCAGGCTCTTCTAATTTTTCAGTAGCCTTATCCCCCAATCTTCCACCAGCTGATTATATTTTCTCTGAGTTGCCTTGATCTTAGCATCTAACCTCATTTTGTTTGGGGGGGGGTATGTACTGCTGTTCTTGATTGTGTGATCAAGCTGTAGCATATATCAGTTCATTGGTTTGAATTATTATGGTAATAAAAACTGTTGTGAGGGCTGAATTGGCATCTCCTAGTATATTTTCTGACGGTAGTTCTCTACTGAGCCTTGCTAACTGGTCTAAGGGGCTGATTCTAGAAAGTTTATTTATGATCTTAGGCCTGATATCATCAGCTGTGTTCTGTAATGAGGAGGGTGGGAGTGACGTTCCAGCTTCAGGAATTGGCTGTATATTCAGTTATTTTTCTGAGTATTCTTAAGGATGGGATGAAATATTTAGTTGGTCTTTCTCAAGTTGCGAGATCAACTTCCTCTTCCTCTTCACCATGTTGAAGCATTGAATAACTAGTTATTTTCTCAGTGTGAATGCAGGTCTTCTCTCCCTCGATAATTCTGTTATATGTTTCATATATCTGCTCTCATTAGGTCTATTGCTGTAGTAGCATTGCATCAATACCAGGTTCTGTATGGTTTGTTCCAGTAGCACATCATCATCAGGTTATCCTGGTTCCCAGCATCTGATAGAAACCTTCTTAATCTGGGTGTTGTTTAGCTGGCATGACTCTCCTACTTTGTGTCATTTTCATATTTGAAGAAAGTAGTGTGAAATATTATAGGGGAGCTTTGTCCAAGAATTGCAACTGGTAATAAAGGTACAAACTAAGGTTCAAAACCTGGATTCAAAGGCAGTGCTCTGAACAACCGGTTCTCTGTGTGGATGCCGCTTCCATAAGTCCATTCTGGGCCTGGGCAACAAAAAATTAGCTACCGGTTCTGCTGACGTGGTGCGAACTGGCTGAATCCCACCACTCTCTCTATCTCTCTATCTCTCTCTCTCTCTCTCTCTCTCTCTCTGTGTATCAATTTTTTTCAAAAAAAAAAAGGGAAGATAAAAACTAATACAAATTAGTACAAAGTAAGAAAAGAAAGAAATCAAAGAGAAAGAGAATACTCTTGAGAGAACTGGAGAATTAGCAGCACTTTGATCTTTCCATCTAATTTTTCCATGTAGGTCTGGCATGTCAACCTCACGATGTCATGTGATGTCACACGACATATCGGGACTTTTTCCCCATTGCTGGCAATGGGGTAGGTGCAGTTTTGGCGTGACGCATCCGGCCCACAGGCCGGCAGTTTGGCATGCCTGATGTAGGTCATCCCCTAAGGCAGGGGTGTCAAACTGGCAGCCTGCGGGCCAGATGCATCACGAGCAGGCCATGCCTACCCTGGCTCTGCAAAGGCAAAAACATCACAATATGTCACAATACATCATGTGACGCGAT
The DNA here is from genome assembly GCA_023970755.1 of Azemiops feae. NCBI lineage: Eukaryota > Metazoa > Chordata > Lepidosauria > Squamata > Viperidae > Azemiops > Azemiops feae. The sequence continues at coordinate 116,133 of JALGBA010003981.1, forward strand.
CGAGTTTGATGCCCATGCCCTAAGAAGAACAAAGCAGCTTTAGCACCAGGACCCAAACTCCAACTCCAACATAGCTGTATAACTATTTTCTAATGCATCTGGAATTATGAGACCATTATCTCCTTGATCACCTCACCCAAGAATGGAATATTTGAGACTAACCGATAGTTACAAAGATCTCTTGGGTCAAAGAGGGCTTTTTCAATAAAAATCGTAGAGCTGCCTCCTTTAAAAGAGAATCCATCCTTGAGGTGGCATCTGTCATCTTCCTTAAGAACGTGACCAGTCCTGTCCACACTGATTTAATTATCCAGAATGGGCACGGATTGAGCAAGCAAGTGTTGACCCTCACCTCTCCACATACCCTGTCTACCCCCTCAAGATCTACAAGCTAAAAAGAATTTATTTGAACAGGACAAGCAGTTGCCAAGGTTACTGTGACCTTCCAAACATGGGTCCAAGTCAAGGTAATGCAATCAATTTTGTCTGCAAAAATCAATAACAATTGCTCACAGTGAGCCTTTGACTGTTCCAGCTGCTCTCCCCCAACATCCTGGCAACTATTGCTAGCCTTTGCTATACAACTATTGCTAGCCTTTGCTATACAAATGCAATGGGGGTAGAAAAGTGAGCATTCTTTGTTCCATCCACTGCCCTAGAATAGCATTTTTAATGGCCCTTAGGATGATCCCCATTCAATCTTATCAATCCTGAGAGTACCTCCATTTCTGCCCTACCTCTCTCTCTATACACTTTGTTACTCTCAGCATCATGGCAAATCCAAAATGTCAATTTAGCTCTGCCAAAGAGAAGTGGGCAAATGAGAGCATCAGAGTCAATTGCTTAAACCAGGGGTCTCCAAACTTGGCAACTTTAAGACCTGTGGATTTCAACTCCCAGAATTCCACAGTCAGCATGAGGAATTCTGGAAGCTGAAGTCCACAAGTCCTAAAGTTGCCAAGTTTGGAAACCCCTGGCTTACACTATCTATGAGTTCCATAGGTTAGCCAATGCTTCTGCCATGTAAGTAACAGATAAGGTAGGAAGCTCCTCAAGCTCATCTAGGAAACCATCCAGTTCCAGATCAGATCATTTTAACCAGGACTCTATCATTGCAAGGGTTTATAACAGCTCCCAATTTAAAACTGACCATGAAATGATCTGCCCATGACAACAGAGTTATCAGAGGGCTTCTCATCCTGAAATCAACACATCTACAGAAATAGATTATCATTCTTATGTGTGCTTTGTTACATCTGTGGGACCATTTTCCAGTTGGGTCAAGTAATAGTTGCCATCCTGAATATGAACCATTCCTAATTGGCAGTGGGCAGCAGCAGAGTAACCGAAGTCTAGGGTAGTTCCCCACCATACCAGAGATCACTATGGGAGCAAAGGAAGAGCACCAAGTTGGATACAATGTTTGTATATTATCCCAGCTGCTCAAAGTTGGCAGTCTGTTGGCTAGAGCATCTGGAATTCCTGTAAAGTACGGTCATACTACCTCTTTGCCTTACAACTTATTTTATCACGGAGCTGGCAGAGATCAATTCCTCCCCCCACTTCTATCAGCCAGGTCAGCACTTAATCCTGGATTAAATCCTAGATAATACATGCTTTACCAGGAACTGATTTAGCATTATAAAGCCCACTTGCACTGCCACTTTGACTTCATTGGTTAAACTGCAAGGGAAGTCAACCAGCATCCTGTTCAACTTGCTTTGCAATGGCCGTATCACAGTCTCTCACCATACCACCTGTCCAGTTATTATCTCAATGTTTATACCCAGATTGTGCTCTATTCCCCACTCTTCCTGAGATATCCAATTAGACCAAACATCTTCTCACCTATTAAAGCTCCTATCCTCTCAGTGCCCATTTATTTAGACAGAGAGGATGCTTTCCCCCCTCAACTTTACACAGTGACCCCATAGGAAGGAACTTTACTTGTATAGAGAGAGTTGGTCCTGCAAAGATTGTTGAATCCCTAAAGAAAAAGGCAGATAAAGAAATGGGCAGTAGCTATAGGAGAAAAATTCTCCCTTTCTTCTTATACAATCCTCCTAGCATGGCAGATGTTGCTCTGCAGCCTCTCTTCCTCTAAATTTGAGGGCAGACATTTTAAGGGAAGAAAACCCTTTTGTAATAATAGCTTTTGAATGAAACTGAAAAAGACACATGCAAACAAGATGTATGTATGCACGTATGTATGTATATAAAATCTCAATATTTTCAGACAAGATTTGCACTCCAAGTGCCCATTTTAAGTAATACAATACTGCTAATTTTTCCCTCTTGGTATTTTCGGCTTTAATCTTTTAAGATGCTGAAGTTATCTAAGAGAATTCCCACTGGATTTTTTTTTCTTTCCCATTGTTTAGATGACTAAGTAAAGCAATTACTTTTTTGCTCTTCTTTCTGTCAAATATTTTTTTTCCGTTTTGTGCACACATTAGTTACCCAACAATTTTGCTTAATAGGCATGTTTTATTGTAGCCATTTTCCTAATATCTCTTGTTTATTAATATTTGTTTTCTGATAATACCTGAAGGACAGCATTTCTTTAAAAACCATATCTGTGGGAAAGAGCGCTGTGGAGTGTTCTAAGCAAACATTTGAATTTCCTACTATTTCAGAGGCCTAATCCTGAGCTATTAGAATAAGCCCAAACAGATGCTATGCTAAGTAACTGCCAGGTGATTACAAGAAGACGAAGGTCAAACTTCTTAATTTTGTAGTTCTTACTCCTATAAGGTGCATTATTCATTAGGAGTGACAAAATGAAGGCCTGTAGAAAGGCATTTCTATTAGCATTTTCTTGTCTTCATAGTTTAAATAATTGGGAGGGGGAAAGAAACTAAGTTAATAAGTAGCTATTAATTGCCTTGGGAATTGAAGAATTTTAACCTGTTGTATTATTATAAAGATAGGACAAATGATTGGGATTGGTTTGTTTTTACTAATCATCTACATATATCTTTTGTAATGCATCTCTCTCTATCCATAGCTAGGGCAGCCAGATTCCAGCTCACAATGGACAAGGAGGATAAATGTGGCTTTGATGGGGACTTTGACAAGGGAAAGGAAGAGACAAAAGAGAGAGGATCAGAAGAAATTCCTGAATGATTGTTGTTGTTTCTTAAGTACTGCTGAATGACCATTGTATATGATTGGAGCTCTTGCTGCCTGCTGAACTAGCTGAGGCAACTTCAGAGGACACACCAGAAAGCCAGTTTCCAGAGAGCAAATTCAGTTAGTGAGCAAAACAGGAGAACAAATGAGGGCCAGTAAAGGAGGAATCTGGGAAACCAAGCTAAGGACAGCCAATCAGGTATTGTGGGTGGGCATTTTTTCAGCAAAATCTGCAGGGTATGACTTCAAAGTGAAAATAAAAACAATCCTTGTTTATCTGAGAGAATGCTCTTAAGATCTGTCATGACATGTCATGTTTATTTTCCTGTCTGAAGATGGCAAGAACTACACCTGCTGCAAGAGCAGGCTGATTGCTCTCTTGCAAGAGAAGGTCAAGGGGTTAAAGAGAAGGTCAAGGGGTTAAAGGTTATTAGAGAACCCTAAATCGGAATCAAGAATTATTTGTCTACTTATTTATGCTGCTCATTATAAATAACCTCGATGGGTAATTTAAAATGTTAAAAATATGATTATCAAATTTACAGGTGACCCAAAGAAAAAGGGGATATAAACTGAAAGAACAAACAAAACCAGTTAGAGGAATTCCAATAGGAACAAATGCAAAGTGTGTTTGAAAAATCAAAGCCATATATATTGGGTGGATGAGATGATGCTGGGCAGCAGTACACACAAAAGAATCTGGCTGTCTTGGTGGATCACGAAGCAATATTGCAAAACATACCAAAGCAAATACAATTGCAAGTTGTATCCAGAGAGGCAGAAAGGCCAAATGAAGAGAAGTTTCTATTCAATTCTCTTCTGCATTGGACAGGCCATGAGTTTCAGAGTATTAATTACCTAGCAGCTAGAATGAGTGATGTGGGCGTTAAGAAATTTGCAAGCATCATACTTAGGCTATTAAGGATCATCTCCTCCAGGCGGAATCACCTCTGCTTTGAGATCAAGCAGAAAGGGATTGTTTAGGATCCCCCTCTCAAGAGATCAAAAGTGCATGGACTTTCCTCCTGCAGATGCATTAATAATTCTCTTTAATATCTATCCACAGGACCAAGAAACCATTAAAATGCTTCTGTTTTAGCAGGCTTCTTCAGACTTTTTTTTTTTCTGGTGAGGCTTTCTTTTAATTATTGTATTTCAAGTTTGTAATCAGTCCTGGGAGCTATAGTGGTATATATATTCTAATCAATCAATCAATCAAATCTCTTCCAAATGAAAACAGTTGTTTTGGGAAGCATCTGATCTTGGCCAAGAGTTATTATGTATTGCCATCTTCTGGAAAAGCCAGAAGTATTTTCTTAGTCAACTTCTTGTAGAATCTTCTTTGCCTGACTCAGTTCACTTGCTGAATTTTTCAGTTTACATTTATGCTATTTCAGGTGGAGGTCTATGATGTTTCACAATCACTCCCTAAAACATAAGAAGTGAGTATGACAAATAGATCTATCAAACTTCTGTCTCAAAGGATGTGGGATTGCTGTTTAACACAGGTATAACTTGATGTACTCAAATAGGATTTCTTTCTGTATAATTTGTGAAAGTGGGCTCATTTATTTGTTCAATATAAACCTTAATAGCAATGTTATTCAGTTCTCTTGTAGTGAGCAGAGCTGTGTTCACTGTATGAATTTGATGAATACTAACAAACATGATATAACACACCTCCTAGAGATGATAGAATTGTATTTTCCCCTAAAATAAAAACTAAAAAAATAATAATTCTTCATTACAACTCCAGGCAAGATTTTTTTTAAAATCCCCCCCCCACACACACACACAAAGTCCAACCAGCTCCCTTTAAACATTAATATAAGCTAATGAGAATATGGCAGAAAACAGATATTTCTTTCAACATATGCTTTAATAAAAACAAAGCAGAAGAAGTTGCATTTGACAATCAAATGTCACCAAAGATAGATTTTTTTTCTATAAAAAAACCCTTAAAAATGTCAAGTAAAATAGGTGTGAGATCTACACAATGGAGTTGCTCATGATTTTGCACCACTACATCAGGGTCACAGAAGGTGTTTTATTAGCGCAGTCAACAATAATATCGTGATTTTATTAGTAAGAAAAGAGTGAGAGACTACTAATTATTTTTCAGCCCGAGGGGCATTTTTCCCCCTGAAATGACTGTTAATTTGATCATTGTCGTACAGTTCACAGATTTACATGAACTTATTTCAGTGTGACACATGGTTAAGAACTATGACTGTTGCTTTATTAATGGCTTTCAGCGAATGCATTAAAAAGTGCTAACCATGTGGGTGTACTGGTTGATATTGATAGTATTCCGAAGGTCGAATCCGTTTGGAAGGAGCTAGCCTGCAGCCCTTTCTGTCTGGTATTTTCTTTGTTCATGCAATGGGATGTAAAGCCAGAAAGAGTGAAATAAAATTCCATGGAAATAAGAAAAAGATTGTTGTCTTAGAAGAGGTTATGGTAGAAAAATTTACCTCACCTTCCATTTCAGAACATGATTTCCAAGCGTAAGTGTATGTGTTAGGCAAGGTTATTCCCAACTTGCTTACTTTCTGGCATTTTAGAAAACATTAAAGATTATTTTTAAATTAGATCAAAAATTCTGGCAAATGTCCCATTTATCTTCTAAATATTTTCTTTCCTCTGTGCAGTATTATATTTTCTTTGATCTAATGTTTACACCTTTTTATCATATTTTTTTTTATTTCTCTTTATAAAATCTATATACCTACATGTGCGGGGTGTCTTTGAGCACAAACATGAAAGAGTAAGGCAGAGTTGTGTAATGCTGTACTCTAGCAGCTTTTGCTACTGTACAATACCATCGAGTCGTATGCATGCTCCTGTTTTTGGTCTTAATGTTGTACTTTTTTTTAATGGACAATGATTTGCATTGTATTATGTGGGTTCTTGCAAAGAGAATGCTTCTTAAAAAGTGATGGGCTGTAATAATTGAACATTCTGTAAAACAATAATAGTAAGTAGCATCTGCAACATTCCACAAAACCAAAAATTAGAGGTGCCATTAAATCTGAATAAGCAACCTGATATATTCAAGAGATTTAGGACTTCAATTTCCATCAGTTACCAACAGGCATAGCTTCTGCCAAAGAATTGTGGGAATTGATGTTCCAAATATCCAGAGGGCACCAAAAGTGATAGAGTTTATAATTTAATTATTCACCTAGTACAAAATAGGTTTACCAAAGAGGCTCTGAGCTGAAAACAATAAGGGCAGAGTTAAAGTAATCAGTAAAAGAACTTATAATCCACACCAAGAAGATTATAACTACAATTAATGAGAGCTTAGATTGCAAAACTGGGAAAGGGCTGTAGTATGTTGCCACTAACTAAAAATTTGAATTCAAGATTAAAGATAGAATTATATTTTTACATAGGTAAGAATTCCAAGCATTTTCCATCCCTCATTCCTTCCCTCCCAATCTTAACTGTTCTGTCCTTACTACACGTTACTGTGTGTGCAGCTTGACATGTAGCTAAACCTACCTATCCTCCAATACAGGGGTCTTCAAACTTGGCCCTTTTATGACTTGTGGACTTCAACTCCCAGAATTCCTCAGCCAGCGTGCCTGGCTGGGGAATTCTGGGAGTTGAAATCCACAAGTCAGGCCAAGTTTGAAAACCCCAGCTCCAATAAAACAGACCGTGTGCATAGATCTGAATGCTTTATTAAAGGAACAGGTTGTGTGAAATTGGGAAAAAATAGAAATACATATAATAAAAATCCAAATACAAAATAAGTAGTATTGAGTGGACATAACAATTACAAATATAGATAAATCTAAATCTTACCAGCAATGCTGTGTGTATGGGATATGGGTTTTGTTCTCAGATGACCATGTGCCACAGATTAGGCTGGATTCTTCCTGGTGCTTCTTGTTGTTGTTAATTGCGAAGTCGTGTCCGACCCATCGCGACCCCATGGACAACATTCCTCCAGGCCTTCCTGTCCTCTACCATCTTCTGGAGTCCATTTAAGCTCACGCCTACTGCTTCAGTGACTCCATCCAGCCACCTCATTCTCTGTCGTCCCCTTCTTCTATTGCCCTCAATCTTTCCCAGCATTAGGCTCTTCTCCAGTGAGTCCTTCCTTCTCATTAGGTGGCCAAAGTACTTGAGTTTCAACTTCAGTATCTGGCCTTCTAAGGAGCAGTCAGGGTTGATCTCCTCTAGGACTGACCGGTTTGATCGCCTTGCAGTCCAAGGGACTCAGGAGTCTTCTCCAGCACCATAGTTCAAAGGCCTCAATTCTTTTGCGTTCAGCCTTTCTTATGGTCCAACTTTCACAGCCATACATTGCAACTGGGAAAACCATGGCCTTGACTATACGTACTTTTGTTGGCAGGGTGATGTCTCTGCTTTTTAGTATGCTGTCTAAATTTGCCATAGCTTTCCTCCCCAGGAGCAAGCGTCTTTTAATTTCTTGGCTGCAGTCCCCATCTGTGGTGATCTTAGAGCCCAGGAAGATAAAATCTGTCACTACCTCCATTTCTTCCCCATCTATTTGCCAGGAATTGAGAGGGCCGGATGCCATGATTTTGGTTTTCTTAATGTTGAGTTTCAAGCCAACTTTTGCACTCTCCTTCTTCACCCGCATCAAGAGGCTCTTTAGTTCCTCTTCACTTTCTGCCATTAGAGTGGTATCATCTGCATATCTTAGGTTGTTGATATTTCTCCCGGCAATCTTAATTCCAACTTTTGATTCATCTAGCCCTGCCTTTCTCATGATGTGCTCTGCATATAAGTTAAATAGGCAGGGCGACAGAATACAGCCTTGCCGGACTCCTTTCCCAATTTTGAACCAATCAGTGGTTCCGTGTCCAGTTCTCACTGTTGCTTCTTGACCCGCATATAGGTTTCTCAAGAGACAAATAAGATGGTCTGGTACTCCCATCTCTTTAAGAACTTGCCACAATTTGTTGTGATCCACACAATCAAAGGCTTTAGCATAGTCAATGAAGCAGAAGTAGATGTTTTTCTGGAACTCCCTAGCTTTCTCCATGATCCAGCGTATGTTGGCAATTTGATCTCTAGTTCCTCTGCCTCTTCGAAATCCTGCCTGTACTTCTGGAAGTTCTCGATCCACATACTGCTGGAGTCTAGCTTGTAGGATTTTAAGCATAACTTTACTTGCATGTGAAATGAGTGCAATGGTGCGATAGTTTGAACATTCTTTGGCATTGCCTTTCTTTGGAATTGGAATGTAAACTGACTTTTCCAATCCTGTGGCCACTGTTGAGTTTTCCAAATTTGCTGGCAAATTGAGTGTAGCACTTTTACTGCATCGTCTTTTAAGATTTTGAATAGCTCAGCTGGAATACTGTCACCTCCACTAGCTTTGTTGTTGCTCAGCTTTCCTAAGGCCCATTTCACTTCACATTCTAGGATGTCTGGCTCGAGGTCAGTGACCACCCCATCGTGGTTATCAGGGATGCTAAGCTCGTTCTTGTATAGTTCTTCTGTGTAATTTTGCCACCTCTTCTTAATCTCTTCTGCCTCTGTTAGGTCCCTGCCATTTTGGTCCTTTATCATGCCCATCTTTGCATGAAACGTTCCCTTCATATCTCCAATTTTCTTGAAGAGATCTCTGGTTCTCCCTATTCTATTGTTCTCTTCTATTTCTTTGCACTGTTCATTTAAGAAGGCATTCTTATCTCTTCTAGCTATTCTCTGGAATTCTGCATTCAATTGGGTGTATCTTTCTCTTCTCCCTTGCCTTTCGCTTCCCTTCTTTTCCTCAGCTATTTGCAAAGCTTCCTCAGACAGCCATTTTGCTTTCTTGCATTTTTTTCTTTGGGATGGCTTTAGTTGCTACCTCTTGTACAATGTTGAGAACCTCCATCCATAGTTCTTCAGGCACTCTGTCTATCAGATCTAATTCCTTAAATCTATTTGTCACCTCTACTGTATATTCATCAGGGATATGATTTAGTTCATACCTGAGTGGCCTAGTGTTTTTCCCTACTTTCTTCAATTTAAGCCTAAAATTTGCAACAAGAAGCTCATGATCTGAGCCACAGTCAGCTCCTGGTCTTGTTTTTACTGACTGTATAGAGCTTCTCCATCTTTGGCTGCAGAGCACATAGTCAATCTGTTTTATGTTGTCTGAACGTCTGGTGCATGTCCATGTGTAGAGGACGTCTCTTGGGTTGTTGGAAAAGAGTGTTTGCTATGACCATCGTATTCTCTTGACAAAATTCTATCAGCCTATGCCCTGCTTCATTTTTTACTCCAAGGCCAAACTTCCCTGTTATTCCAATTATCTTTTGGCTTCCTACTTTAGCATTCCAATCCCCCATGATGATAAGGACATCATTTTTTGGTGTTGATTCTATAAGGTGCTGTAGGGCTTCATAGAAACAGTCAATTTCATCCTCTTCAGCACCAGTGGTTGGGGCATAGACTTGAACTGGTTGCATGGTTTGCCTTGGATTCGAACTGAGATCATTCCGTCATTTTGGGGATTGTATCCCAGTATTGCTTTTTCTACTCTTTTATTGACTATGAAGGCTACTCCATTTCTTCTGAGGGATTCTTGCCAGCAATAGTATATCTGATGGTCCTCTTAATTAAATTCACCCATTCCTGTCCATTTTAGTTCGCTGATTCCTAAGATGTCGATGTTCAGTCTTGTCATCTCTTGTTTGACCACATCCAGTTTGCCTTGATTCATGGATCTTACGTTCCAGGTTCCTATGGAGAAAAAATCTTTACAGCATCGGACTTTCCTTTCACCACCAGATGCATCCACAGTTGAGCGTCCTTTCGGCTTTGGCCCAGTCGCTTCACTCTTTCTGGCGCTACTAGTACTAGCCCTCTGCTCTTCCCCAGTAGCATATTGGACACTTCCGACCTGAGGCTCATCTTCCAGCGTCATATCTTTTTGCCTTAGTACTGTCATGGGGGGTTTTCATGGCAAAGATACTGGAGTGGGTTGCCATTTCCTTCTCCAGTGGATCACATTTTGTCAGAACTCTCTGCTATGACCTGTCCGTCTTGGGTGGCCCTGCACGGCATAGCTCATAACTTCATTGAGTTACGCAAGCCCCTTCGCCACGACAAGGCAGTAATCCATGAAGGAGCCTGGTGCTTCTAGTTCCCTCCAAATGCTAAAGGAAATGGAATCTGGCTTCCCAGCATGCTCTTGTTCTGGGAGTGAAGGTTCAGGGGTAAAGGGGTTAGGTTAGCTTCAAAACAATAGATTGGTATTTTCTCCCCAGGCCACTAGATGGGGCTAGAGAGCAACAACAATATATATGTACAAATTATATGCTGGGGCATGACACTAACCTTAAGCCTAAATTTCCAGTCCCAGCCCTTGTAAATCTTCCTCCAATTAGTAGTGCTTTTGTTCTTTCTCAAACTTAAACCTAAATTGACTGTGTCTAAACCCTAGAAAGTGTTATTTCGTAACATAACAGCTAAGTCAGCTTAATGTTATGAATGGGAGCTGTGATGGAGGATGCAGCATCCTGTGAGCTCAGATAAAACTCTTTAACTTTCTTTCATCATTTAGCTTACTATTCATGCAGTCACAGAACTTGCATGCTGATTTGAATTGAAAACAAAATCCATTTTTAAATGAATCATACAGTGAATGTAATAAAAGGAAAACAGAATAATAAAATAGCAAAATAATAATCATTATGGTGGCTGTGTTTAAATATGAAGGTCGTGGTCTGCTTGAAATAGGTGTGGATTCAGATGTTCTTTTTATATTTGGTTTTGACTCCCTGAATGCACAAGGTGCAAGGGAACTGTTATATAAATCCACCCACTAACGATTACTGCAATCAACATGCTGTTTTTGGAGTTACTACAGTGGTAGGTATGGTTGTGTAATGAATGGTAAGAATCATTTTGTGCTTCTGATATCATTCATATGTCCTGATTAATTCTTCACACATTTTTATACAAAGAAATGAGATTGGGGAAAAATGATTTTAGCTGAAAGTCTAGGTACATTTTGCTATTGGGGCTAGGCTGGGAGTTGGTTGCAATCTGGGACAAGCTGCCAATTGCTATAACTTCTTTTATTCTCTTCCTAATGACAAAGAAATGCGTATGTCATGGTATTTCTTTTGAATATTTCACATGACATTGTCCAAAAGGTAGATATCTTATGATTAAACATAAAATATTAATGCGGAGAAATAGCTGTGTCACATTCAAAGATAAATCATGACGCTTGTGATAACTATGGGGAAAAATATAGCTCCCGTTACTATTTATTAGAGATTCAGAAACATGCTTTTGGCCCCAGTCCATCCCATTTGATGTACTTGGGTGTTATTTAAGCAATCTAAACTTCTCCTTGGCTTCTACTTGCTTTATCATATTAACCTGATCCAGAAGATCATCTCCTATACTAAAGGGCTGGTTAGCGCTTAGTACTGAGTATTTAGTATATTGTACCTACATACATGGAGTTTCTAGTACTCTTATAACCCTTCATCAAATATCCCTTCTGCGGTTTTTTCCACATTATGAGGTCATTATGAGGGAAGAGTCATGCTAGGAACAGTCTTCCAGGGTTTATTAAACTAATACTGTACCAGATCTACAGTTTCTACTATAAAATAAACAAAATACATTTAAAGAGGGCAGCCATGCAATCCCAGGTAAAGATGCAGCTGCAGACAAGGGCTATGGGAGTACCTTTGCATGCCTCGTTCATCTTGATTGCAAAGCAGTGCTCAGTTATTAGTATTTTTAGAATCTTGCCAAAGCATTATCTCCCAAAGAAAAATATTAATTTGTCATCAAGTAGTTTGAGAAAATCCACTTGATGGATTGACTGAACAGAAATTAGCTATGCAGAACTTCTTCACTGATGGACAGATCAATATTTTGCATGTAGCTCAGGTATCTAAATTAGACACCATTTGTTTCCTGAGCACGTAAAGTGGAGAAAGTTAACCAATGGGTTCAGGACTTCCCACAGCAAGGGATTAATTTGTGCTGCCACGGTTCAGTCTCTAGGCTCAGTCCCTAACATAATCACAAGCCTTCAGTAGGGCTACCTTGCTGCTCCTCCTTTTTCCTAAAATGCTGTTTGCTACCTCTTACCAAAAGCTGAGCAGAGGAGAACTTCCTGTTGGAATCCTGTCTGCCAATGTCTGCCTTCCTGCTATGCATTGCTAGATCAATGCTCCCCAAATATCTTCCAAATATTGCAATACTAGCTCTGTTCCTTGTGGACATAATATCTTTAATTGTGCTAAAGTATCATTGGAAATTACTAGAACTGGTGACTGCTTTCTCATCATTTTGATACAGGAAAAACACATGAAAACTGAAGTGCATGTCTTACTATAGGCTTAACATCATTTCAAAGGCAAAGAGGATCCCAACAAGGTAGCTTTGGCTGCCAAAAAAGAGAGAGAGAGAGAGAGAGACACGCTGGCTGAGGAATTCTGGGAGTTGAAGTCCACAAGTCATAAAAGGGCCAAGTTTGAAGACCCCTGCTCTAGTTGTTGTTAGTATAGATTCACTTTCTCCAGATATGCCTGGCTGATGAAATCTATTCCTTATTGCTTCAACTTATTCTTCCAGTTTCAGTTCCTCCTTAATAAGAATTATTTCCTTATTAATTCCTTAGTAAACAAATTATTATTTACACACTGTAAGTTTGTCATTAAGAATCTTTTGTCATTTTCATTTTGGCCTGATTAGATGGACATTATAAGTAATATTGATTGGTGTTTTGTAATGGCATAATTTATTTAAACAGCAATGATTATAGTAATTTCCACAAAAGGAGCGCAAATACCACACAGTAGCCAAACGTACGCCTTTCCCACATTTTGTATTTTGTAAAAAAAAACATGTAAAAGATGTTTGATTTTTGGATTGTTTTAATTGAAACTATTACATCGGGTTAGATTTGAAGGTAGACATTGCAAATGATTTGGCAGAAGGGCTCTGAATCTTGTTGAAACATAACACCCTTTCTGCAATTCATAAGAGTCTGGCTTTTTTTTTTTTTTAGGTTCCACACAAACCTGATAAAAAATAATGCTGCTACTTTAAGAGGTTTAATGAATACATCCCTTAAAGCTGCAGCTTCTTCTTTTTTCAGATCCATGTGAAAAAAAAGCCGAGCTTCTTTAATAAATAGCTCACCTGAGGCCCCAAACTCTTCTTCTGAATCATTTTTGAAATGTGCACTGCCCTATTATTAATGACAAGTTGCTTTACAGGTGAGTAAGATTCACAATGCCCTGCATTTAATTTCTTTCTTTCGGATAGCAACGGACATTTACTGAAACAAGAACAACCTTCGGATAGCAGTAGCACTTAGACTTATACGCTGCTTCATAGTGCTTTACAGCCCTCTCTGAGCAGTTTACAAATGTCAGCATATTGCCCCCACGAAACTGGGTACTCATTTTACCGACCTCGGAAGGGGATGGCAGGCTGAGTCAACCTTGAGCCAGTGGGAATCGAACTGCAAACTGCTGGCAGTCAGCAGTCAGCAGAAGTAGCCTGCAGTACTGCATTCTTCTAGATCCTGAAGAAGAGACACCTGGAGACTTGGATGTACCTCAAAGCACCGTATTGGCCTGTTTACAATCCTATGCATTTTTATCTGAGATTAAATCCCATTGAATATAGAGGATAGATAAGCATGGTGCATTGGGTAAAAGAAACAGCTGTTATCATTGCAGAAATGTCATTTCTGAAAATATGCCACACTTTTTAAATACTTTTCCAAGAAGAATAATGTTGACTGTAGCTCCTTATTGTAAGCCATCTTGACTGGTTTGGAAGTGCCTGTTGGAGGGAGCTCAGTGTGACATCATGTGTCTCTTACACAGCGTGTCAAAAGGAGCTTCTTGCACCCCTGGAGAATATAGAAATGAACATAGTTGCTGTTATATTGAAAAAAAGCATCGCAGAAGCGATGCACCAGCTGTGCCTTCCATTCACCCTTAGAGGGCACACTGCAGCCTTATTGGTTTCAATGAAAGAAACCACTGGTGTAAATTAAAAGAATCATATAGCGATGCCTAGAATACAGTCACTCAAATATTTATAAACACCTTTAAAAAAAAAAAAAAAGTGGATGTGTATGAAATGCTGACTTAGGTTGTTGAAAATCTGACCACAGTGAGCTAAATCATGCTATCTGTGCATTTCAAAGTAGGCTAGTTGTAGAGGATGGAAGTGAGAGTTTTAAAACCTATATGCAGCTCAGGGTCTGCACCAGGTATTTGCAGTTAATATATTTAAGAGTATATGCACTTACACATTTTAGAAATGAAATGTCATCATGCAGCCAAAAAAAAAAAGCCTCGTGTTGCAAATATAAGAAGTATATTACAGTCTCTATAGAATAACTAGCCTGGTTGCCCAAAAGAATAATGGAACCTACCTAAAATTTCAGAGCCAAGACTAGGGATATAATCTGTGTTTAGTACCTTCTCTTTAGATTTAATATTTTGAACTCTCTCATTTCTAAAGCAGGTCTCTGACTAGGCACTTTTTTCAATTAAGCCAAGTAAGCAAATCAATCCCTCCTTGGCATCTTTTCAGAGTCTGTTCATAACTAGTGACGTGCCCAGTGATGGTCTTAATGTACGTAAAATAAATATGCTTTCTGCCCCCCACTACATTCTTGATCATTATAATGCACGGGTGTCAAACTTGCCACATCATGTGACGTGTCGCAACGTATCACAACTTTTTTTGCATTGCCGGAGCTGGGGTGGGTGTGGCCTTCGCATGATGCAACCAGCCCGCGTGCCAGCAGTTTGATACCCCTGTTATAATGCATGTATTTTATGCCCTATTTTGGAGATACTTTATGTCTGTGAATGCTCTGTGGATGACTGTGGGTTGTCTCTTTTCATTCTTGCAAATTTAGCACCGTGATAGCTCAGGAACAAATGCTCCTGTCTTGTGAAGCATAGTGGAGAAAAAAACAACAATCTCACAAAATGGAAGACATATCTTTTTTCCTCTCGTTCCATCTTTTAAACCTGACCAGGATCAAACCCAGATCATCCTTTTGCCTATCGGACTCCCTCCTCCTCCACAAGTCCTCCTAGATCAAAGACTAGAAGCTTTACTAGCTCATAGTACAGCAATATTCAGAAGGCAAGGAAAGAAACCAGGTAAGAAACCCCAATCAGCTGATGATCTTCTGTTTTTATAGCTTGGTAACCTGACTTCAGATGGGTCTTTAACTGAGCTGGTTTCTGACTGGTGAAGGCTGTGTGGATTATGGTCACTAAATCATGAAGCTCAACAGATGCTGGTCGTGAAATATACACCAATATATTAACCCTAGGTACACTGACAAGGGTCAGCCAACTTCTCCCAACTGGCCAGAAAATCAGATTCTAGTATTTCTCAGTCTGCAACTACTATAAAAATCTTTGCTTTGCTTTCCCATTCTTTCTTGTAAAGCAGGTACCAATGATGTTCATTCTTCAGACTGAATTCATGGCAATAATGTTTGCCACAAACTCTCTGGTGAACTTAAATGGGCTAAATGGGCCCTTGATCTTCCCAGTCTTGGTCGAATACTCAAGTAATTACATTGAGCTTATTAATTAAACAAATTGTGTATATTTAGTCTGCACTTGATAGAGCACTGTCCTTTTCAGTGCTTTGGCATGGGCCCAGAATACCCTTTGGGATGACAAAAATCTTAGCCAATATAATATAGAATTATTTCTGAAGTTATTTTCAAAATAATGTTCAGATTTCATCCAGTTCTAGAAGGGGAAGAAAAAGTATCTGAACCTCAAATTTCCTTTGCTGGGCTCCTGTTCAAATAAAGAAATAAGGTTCTGCCTGGATTCTGACATCCAAATGGTATTTCCATCATGGGAATAAGGAGACCTGTTTTAGTCCTGCCACCATTCAGCATTCAATAGCATCTTATATGTTGGTAGATGATGTGTAATAATTATTAGTTTGGCTTATGTTAATCTTTATCTTTTGAAGGCAACATTAAGTCAATCCACCTAGAACTAAAGGCTGGGTGTTACTATAGTAACTTTACAGCCTGTTTGGCTGTGACAAAGCCTCTTCATCTTGTCCATTTCATGGTCCTGTCTTGACCTACTCCCTCCCAGGGTTTTATTATAGTGTCCTTTAAGAGTATCTGCAGGAGCCACAGCTGCTGTGCTTTTATAGTAGAAAAAAAAGCTTTTGCTGTGTGAAAGATTCAGCTCTAAGAGGTCTTGTGGGCTATCTGCTCCACGTGGTGTCGAAAATAAGGCAAAACAATGCTAGGTTTGTTTAAAATTAATGAAACCAGAAAAATTAACGAATTAGTAGCAGAACTAATAAATTAAGCAGCTAATATGCCAAGCACAGTTCAGGGATCTTATTTGTTTTTTTTTGTTGTTTTGTTTTTTAATGGAAGCATTATAGAGATACATGAAAATATCACACTTTTACAGTTTAGCAAATTAGGAGTCTATGGAATAAAAAAAAAATCTAATAACCATTTACAGACCTAAGGTTTACTATTTAGCAACTTTTGTTTTAATGCTTCATTTTCGACTGACACAGATGCACAGTAGAGAGAATTTTTTTCCAAAAATGTAATGCAACTGATTTAGATAGAAATAAACTAGATAATACCTTGCTTGACATCAGTGATTTTAATTGAGAAAAAAGTACTGCAGGTCTATGTGAGTTTTGAAATATATAGGTATTAAGTGAAATACATTTTACATGTTCAAAGTGCTCTTTTTCATTGTCAATACAAAACTGCAGTGTGGCTGTTAGTAACAAGTAGTTGTCTAAGCTGCTCAAGGCTTAGCAGATCAGCTGGCCTATTTAATGATTTGTCTTAATAATGCAGACAATTTAACTTCTGCATAGAATGCTTACTGACAGCCACTTTGGCAGTTTCAGATCTCCCCAGTGCTTCACTATGAAAACATTTGCTGTTATGCTTATTTTCATTTTACAGTGGCCAGATTCACTCCACACATCTTTTAATTTTAGATATATTTAATTCTATAACAATAGCAGCTCAATGGTCCGTTTGCCCTCTCTTCTATCTCTCTATTTGAATATCCATGCATCAGTAATAACAGTAAGATTTGGCAAGGCTTATTCATAAGGATTTGAGCAGAGCCATTCTCCAGTTGTGTTAATTGTTGCACTGGGAGGCCAGTGAATGGTGAATGGTAGCTTGTTAACTTGCTAAGCAGCTGGTCAGCAGGATAGTTTGATTCCAGCAAGGCTCTTGACACCTCTGCCAAGGGTTATTGATACCACACACATCCCAGCTGAGACAGATTGTTTTAGTCCTGCTTCATATCCATAGCACAGTCTGTAGTTAGAGAAATAGTGATTGACAGCTCACACCTCCTGGGCCTTTCTTACTACCAGACACAACATCTGCTATGCCCTGTGGAGCAGTCAACCAACACACAGTAAAGAACTGTTTCAACTATTGTCAGAGTTGATTTTTTTAACCCTTTTCTGGACATTCTCTGGCAATGCATACATAGGTATTGTTGTTGTCACTTTCTTCTCTCATCCATCCCTCCCCCAGTTATATTACACTGCACAGTTCTGGACAGTATTGAAAAAGGATTCTAATTGCTTTAAATAGTCCTATTACAAATGTTTATTTAGGGCCACGGTTGTGAAGTTGCTTAATAAAATCAGGCAATATGGTCAGATTCCTAGTGGCATAGCCATAAACAAAACCATTTAGTATTGATTAATCACAGGATATTTAATTACACAAGAAATGATCAATATTATACACTAGGAAAAGCGTTGCAGTGAGTTATGAAAAATATGATATCTAAATTGAAGATATGGGACAACATTTGTTAAAGGACTATAAGAGATAGCTAAAGATCAATATTGGACACCCAGAGCAGAACGAACTTGGAATCTGCTTTTCAACTACACTATGTTGATTCATTTAAATGATTCTTAAATGAATTTTTTTAAAGGCTTATAAAACATAAAATGCAAGAAAGTTGTCATTTGCTTTTGGTATAAACAGTGCACATAGAATGTTTTAAATATTGCCAAAAGTAGTAGATCGATTGAAAGAGGTGATTAAAAAACAACAACCCTGAATTGTCCTATGGAAGATTATAAAATATCTGACAACTGCTGTTAAAACTTACTTTGCAATAAAACTGCAATTTTACTTACAGGTTTGCTAATTTGTATCCTTTGTGGCATGAGGCTAATGATATGAAGTCTTATGTCTAATGATAAAATACTAAGGCAGAAATGTCAAGTTCTAGGTTTATTAAATACATAACCATAGGCTGTTATACAAAGTGTAATCATAGCACAATGCCAAATCTAATAACTGAACAGTATTCATCATATTTAATGAAGGCATTCCAGTAGTTAACTAGTAACTGGAGAACCAGGGGGGTTACAAAATATGTGTTACAGTGCATGTCACAGTGCAAACTGCAAGCTTTCATTCTTAAATCTGAAGTCAAATGAAAACATATGTGTGTGTATAGATGATATAGATATGAGATATTTTATATCTATATAAGATTTGCATCATGATATCATGATGCACATTTTGTCAGCTTGGTTTATAGTGAATACTTATGCTGATAATTGCATTGCACTTGTGTCAAAAGCACCGAGGCAATTCCAGGTTGAAAGGTTTAGCCGGTGACATCACTGTTGCCCGAGGGATGCCCAGCTGGGGGCTCCTTTCATGTCCCCAGCAGGAGCTGGAGTGAAGGACAGAAGCTCACCTTGTCCCACAGCAGCACTCAGGTCTCAAACGTGGGCTTGCTAACCGCCAACCCAGCGTCCTAAGCACGCAAGCCACCATGCTCCTTTGTATGTTGATAATATAAGAGTGTTGTAACAACAGCAAGAATTGCAAAACCCATGTTAGCAGATGTGAATAATATTTAAAAAACTTCATTTTTGATATTAGCAAAATATCAAAGTATCAAAAACTTCATTTTATCCTCAATAAACTGTGGATGATGATGCTGGCACTATAAGAACTTTGGGCTGCTAATATCTGAAGATGTGGCCTATCAGTGATTACTTTTGGCCCACTTTGAAATATCTAGAGCTATGAAGCTCTATTAATTTTCTTAAGCAGATATGCAGATTGTAAGCCTTATATTCTACTGACTGAATCTGCAGATTGTGGGGGTTTGCCTATTAGACATAAATTTATGCCATTCCTTCCTCCAATCCCATCTCTCAGCTCTCCAGGTGATTGTGGGCAAGTTTATCCATGGATGCAAGAGAATAAAAATGGAACAGGTATCTGAGGTCCAATGTGTTCACCCGCTAATGTTTCAGCTCTTCAAAGTATTGGTTAAAACACAACCACTACATTTTAGTGATACATGTTTATAGCAATAAATCACAGCTTCATGAATTTCAGTTTTCACTCGAGATAGGCTAAGTTTGAGGAAGTGCCTGGGAGAAGCATCAAGAACTGTCTAAAATACTAAAAGAAAAAATATATGTTCAGTTGCCATTACTTAACTTCCAAATATCTAAAAAGACCGATTTTGTATAACTTCAAGAGTTTGAATAAAATTATGCCATCTCCAATTTCTTCAGGACCATTCAGCTAAAAAAGTATTTTAGACCATACATCTTTGCAGCTTCTGATGCTGGTTTTTCACTGTATTATCATGTGTCAGAAGAGAAATTTGAATGGCTGTGATATTTGTGTTTACAGTGCCATAAGGATATGTTATGCTAGAGAGGAATAGTGTTATTTATTATAGCAATGTAATTAGCAGTACTATTATTGCTAAGCATTGCTATAACCTCTTGTCAGCATCATGTAACTCCACCATAACTCACTGCGTGTTTTATATCCCAAAAGGAGTTATTGACTGGGTTTACATGATGCTATCAAACCAGTACTTCCGTGGATTAAATATAAACCTAGTGTTTCAGTTAGCCTTGCATCTGTTGCTAAATATTTCCCCTCATCTCTATATCAAGACAAATTCTGACATCAGAACAGAAACAGTATATTGTGATCCCCAGACAAGGAATCTTCATCAAAATAGAATCTCGAACAAGCTGCTGTCGAGTTAACTGTGTCATAAAAGACATTTTCTGATGACCTATGGGTTGTTATTGTTGATGTTATTGTAGTAGTACTTGCAACTGTTCTTCACCAATAAGCAAATTCAATGTTTTACATGTTGATAAGAATAAGATTGATTATTATTTTGGGAATTCATAAAGTGCTATTCATCAAAAGAAAATAAATGGGGAAAATGATCATATATCTACAAAACAACATAATAAGAATAATGAATCAGAATAGAGCTGGAAGGGACCTTGGAGGTCTTCTAGTCCAGCCCCCTGCTCAAGCAGAAGATCCTATACCATTTCAGACAAGTGACTGTTCAGTCTCTTCTTAAAAATCTCCAGTGATGAAGCACCCACAACGTCTGAAGGCAAGCTGTTCCACTGGTTAATTGTCCTCACTGTTAGGAAGTTTCTCCTTAATTCCAGGTTGCTTCTCTCCTTGATTAATTTCCATCCATTGTTTCTTGTCCCTCCCTCTGGTGCTTTGGAAAATAAATTGATCCCCTCCTCTTTGTGGCAGCCTCTCAAATACTGGAATACTGTTATCATGTCCCCCCTAGACCTTCTTTAGCCAAACCTAAATCCTGCAACCATTCTTCTTTTGTTTTAATCTCCAGGCTTTTAATCATATTAGTTGCTCTTCTTTGCACTTTTTCCAAAGTTTCAACATCTTTTTGTAATGTGGTGACCAAAACTGGATGCAGTATTCCAGGTGTGGTCTTACTAATTATGTTGTTATATAGAATAAAAATATTAATTGAAATTAAAAAATATTAATTAAATAAAAATAAAAATAATTATTAATAAAATTACAACTCAAGGCTTCAATTAGGAATAATTAGTCCAAACCCAGTTCACAACCTTCTAATCTAATGCTGAAAAGTTACTAATGACAACTGCACCTCTATTGAAAGGTAGTCTACAGATGGGGCGGATATAAGAGCCGTGGTGATTCAGTGGTTAGAATGCAGTACTGCAGGCTAATTCACTGCTCACTCCAGGAGTTTGATCCTGACCAGCTCAAGGTTGACTCAGCCTTCCATCCTTCCAAGGTGGGTAAAATGAGGACCCAGATTGTTGGGGGCAATAGGCTGACTCTGTAAACTGCTTAGAGAGGGCTGTAAAGCACTGTGAAGAGGTATATAAGTCTAAGTGCTATTACTACATGCAAGAATATTGATCTACTTACTACATAATGAATAAAACCAGATTTATTTAGGGAAGGGAATTCTTTGAGACCCTGATGCTCAAGTTATTTTATATATTTTTAAAAACCTCTAACCCTGAATTATATTAGGGTGTAAATAGGCAACCAATGCTGCTCTGTGAGAATTGATCCAATAGTATTTTGTCTGACAGCAAAATTCTGATGCAAGAAGTTACAATTACAGTTGAAGTTTCTGGGTCATCTTCAAAGATAGTGTACAGAACTTTACAACCAAGAGTGTATCAGAATAAGAGATCATCACAATAAATCAGCTAAAAAGTCTTAGAAAATAACATGTACCTGCAACAAAAAGAGGCTGACAATCCTGTTCCCAGGCAGGAGAACTACTGACATATAATGTCATGGTGATACAGGTAATCCTTGACTTACAACAGTTCATTTAGTGACCATACAACAGCATTGAAAAAAGTGACTTATGACCATTTTTTACATGACCGTTGTAGCATCCCTGAGGTCATGAGGCCACCTTTTGCAACTTCGGACAAGCAAAGTTAATGGGTAAGCCAGATTCACTTCACAACCGTGCCACTAACTTAACAATTGCAGTGATTCACTTAACAACTGGGGCAAGAAAGGTTGTAAAATGGGGCAAACTTCACTTAACAAATTCTCATTTAACAGCAGAAATTTTGGGTTCAATTGTCGTAAATCAAGGACTGCCTGTAGTGAATTTATAGAACTCTATAGGGTCTAGACACCAGAATCTTGATAGGGTCTCCTGGCATAAGGAGGAATAAGAGTTTAGCATAGGAATGTCACCCCCTTCTAAATCCCAAGAGGTACAATGAGCATGGAAAATAAAATGGAACTTTGTGGGATCCTGTAGCGTATGGAGCTGAATCCAGCTTTCACATTAACATTGACCCACTTCATCAACATGTCTTTTGTGCCATGGTTGATGGTATAAAAAAAAAAGATATCAAAAATGGTATAGAGATTGTCGAAAAAGATATCGAAAAAGCCATAGAGATTAGCATTCTCCCTGCCACCTTCTCAATGGACACAATTTATCACAGGGACTAATGCCACTTTAATACCAAAACCTGGCTTAAAGACAAATCCAAAGGCATCCAAGTAATATGTATCATCTTAAAATGACCTACGTTAAGCTACAAGCTCCTTCTGTGAGAATTTGCTAACAGGATAGTATTTACTAAGTGTTCTCACTTCCAAAAAGGATTTCATAAAAACTAGGTAGAAAAATGTGATAGGAAATTCCCTTTTTAAAAAGGCAGTAATTAATTACTTTTTGAATCCATCCAGTTAATTCTTATCCACTAGGCTTAATCGGTAAGATGGAAAAGTTTTAACAATGTCTGTGGTGTTAGTGATCCCAGAAAAGTAGTATCCTTACAAGAATTTTAAACATGCTTAATCACTATTATTTAGCTTTTCATCTATGTAAGAGCTAGCGGCATGGTGGCCTAGCGGTGAAGATGCTTGCCTCCCAATTGAGAGCTTGAGAGTTCAATCTTAGGCAGTGATGTTTCTCTCTCAGGGCGCAAAGAGAGAAAATATCTGCTGTGAATTCCACATAAGTATCGGGAAGGACATCTGGCCAGTAAAATGCTCACTTCCATTCAGTCTCCTGATAAAAGGGATTACAGGGTAATGAAAAAAAGGGGGGGGGAGTCTGTGTAAAAGCTAATAAGAATGTTTGTTCTGTGGAACACAGAAAAAATAAATCCTAACTTAACTGACCATAGAAAAACATTAATAAAGACAGGAACTTGGTAAGGACAACGGAGACTTTTTAGCCTGAGTCCAGCGCAAAGCACATTTCATAGCACAAATATTAGAATAAAATCAAAATGGTTGAGGGTTAAGTTACTGGAAAAGACTCAGATCATTTAACCAAAGGAAGTTTAAATAAATAAATAGGCAAAATCTGTTATAATTGTTGGTGAATTTAATCTAGTATGGTAATAGAAATAAGTTTTGTTTATCAAAACAATTAAAAAGTAGTAGTAAAACACATTGTACAAGCATTATACAGATAGTCCTTGTTTAGCAAGGTCAACTGGGACAGGCAACTCATCATTAAATGAAGGAGTCACTAAGTGAAACCCCAACTATGCTTAAGAGTTTATTTCAGTTTTCCTTTGCTTTACAGACCTACTAATATCATAAATGCAAGAATTGATTGCAAAGGTTTTTTTTATCACCATTATAACTAGAATGTTTGCTAAATGAGGAGTGACTAAATGAGGACTACATGTATAATTATTGCACACTTGTGCAAGGCCTGTGAAAAATTGAAAGATTATTGTAGATCCTACCAACAACAGGGGATAATCCCACTCCCCATTCCAATGCCCAGAGATTAGGAGTACACAGATTATTGTCCAATTTAAAAAGGAAATATTCACATCTGACAAGTTTTAAAAGAATTAAACAACATCAATAGAAAATATTACTTCTCCTAACACTGAAACTTTTGTAGGCATCATTCACTAATGGATACATTACTTATATAATTATTAAAATAAATTATTCAAGGGCCTTTAAAAATATGACCTAGAGCCTTTATATATTCAAGAGAGAATGCTTATAAAATGCCTGAACCATTAACAGCAAAAGAACAAGTCAGAAATAGACAGATCAAAAAATTGATTCAAGCAGCAGCTCTTCTTTCATATGTTTCACTGATAATTATCATTATGAATCAAACTGAAATATTCTCAACAAATGGACTTAAAAGCCCATAGAAAAGGAAAAATATTTTTCAAAAAAAAAATCAAAGAAGAAAATGCAGACGTTACATGATTTCAAGAGAAATATATTTCAAAAGACAATGTGAATCTGCTGGAACGTAACCATTTAGGTGAAAAAAATTGTGGCTTGTGGAAAGAAGAAGAAAATGGACTAGAACATCAGAAATGTATGGGGAACTTATAAAAACAAATTTGTGATGTTGAAAGATGTATTATTATTATTTCAATTACAAAATTACAATTGCTTTAATTTACATTGGAAACAATAGCAAAACAAAACTATGATTATTTTTTTAAAAAATCACTATTTAAAATTGAAGAAGGAAACATTTTCATTCTTGGAGATATGAATCATTTTTATATGAATGATTTCTCCCCACTATATCTATGGAGATTCTCAGTCATTCAGGTCATGGTTGTCCCAAAGGTGCTTTTTCAAGAGGTAACTGGACTTTCTTGTTTTTCTTTGAAGACGTTTTGCTTCTCATCCAAGAAGCTTCTTCAGTTCTCAGAGCTGAAGAAGCTTCTTGGATGAGAAGCAAAACATCCAGTTGCCTCTTGAAAAAGCACCTTTGGTTTTCCCCACTATCTTGATAAACCTAGTTTACTAATTTTAGTATCCTATAATATATTATTCTTTTCTTTTTCCTGTGCATTCAGACATAATTATCTTTTAGAAAAAAAAACACCTTATTGTTCTGTAACAAAACTTACTCAAGGAAAGACATGTAGTCTCACTCATTATTAATGTAATTTATAGAAATGGAAGTTGCAGCATTTACATATGCAGATAGTAATCCAATAATTGCAAGATTGTGCAGAGAAACCTCTGACTTGAAAAGGTGGACACTGAAAAGCCCAGTGTTATTGGAACAAAATATTAAATTGAAATGCATTAAAGAGCTTTTTCCAAACTAATTTAACTATTCATATTAAGGGATTCTTGTAAAGCTTTATGTCAGGATTATTGATTACTTAAAAAGCACAGATAGTCCTCAACTTACAGCCACAATTGAGCCCAAAATTTCTGTTGTTAAATGAGACATTTGTTAAGTACGTTTTGCCCCATTTACGACCTTTCTTTCCTCAGTTGTTAAGTGAATCACTGCAGTTGATAAGTTAGGAAACCCAGTTGTTAAGTGAAGTGGGCTTTGCTTGTCACAAGTTTGCAAAAGGTGTTCATATGACCTTGGGACACTACAACCGTCATAAATATGAACCAGTTGCCAACCATCTGACTTTTGATCGCATGATCATGGGGATCCTGCAAAGCTCGAAACTGTAAAAAGTGGTCATAAGTCATAAGGCACTTTTTCCAGTGCTGACGTAACTTTTGAACAGTCACTAAATGAACTGTTGTAAGTCAAGGATTACCCATACAATGATATCAAGTACATCATTCTTCATGGAAAGTGGCTTTTATTTTTTGGTCGAAAAAGATGGAAATGATGCAATTCATTCAAAATCATGCAAGTCCATCTTTTTACTAAATGTAGATTATAAGATTTTACACCTACAAAGAAATTAAATCGCCTTTTACTGGATATAACTCATCTTGGACAGAGTTAATTGCCCCAAAGAGGCAGGTAAAACATAATACTGGGTTTATTTTGAATCGGTGAAGCTTAATGTTGGGTATACAGTATCTTGAATCACATGGATAATATTAATCAGAAAAATAATGAAGAGGTTATTTTTTTCTTAATGTGGGGAAAGCTTCTTGATCATTTGGAATTGAGTTTTCTATTCATGGCTTTGTGGAAGATAAAGATAAATTATGCCTTAAATTTTCTCACACTGATGCAGAATATTCGTAATAAACAAGAATCCAAGATACTGGTAAACAGATTATCCTCTCTTCTTGACATTAGAACTGCTGGCAAAAAGATACAGCAAGATAATAAAATTTTAAGAATCAAAAGGACAAATTAAGGACATAAACTAAACTATATGCTGCTGATGTCATATCCACAATTACTTATGCAAGGGGTTATTTAGAATGTATACACCATCATAAATTGGTATCAAGATACTGGATTAATAAGAATAAATAATTACATGGAATTTACCTGAAAAGGAAAAGCAATATATGCACCAAACAGCAATGTTCAATATTATTATTAAACATATTAAATAATTTGGAATTCATTTAACAAGAAAAAGAAGAAGACCTGTTTAGGAATAATTCTTCGCAAAATATCATTTGTGAATATCAAAGTAAAAAGGAATATTTTACCAAGGGTTAACTTTCTATCATATTATTCTATTAGGAATTGAAGGTAAGATATTGAGTGATTGGCAAAGACCAATAACTAACTTCAAACAAAAATACTTAAGAATTAAATTTAGTATTTAATTAAATTTAGCATTTTGCAAATGGTAAAAGAATAAGGTAGATTGATGAAAGCAAACCTCAAATTATATTGGAAGGAGCAACTTGAAGGAGCTACTAAAATACTGAAGGAGCTATTAAAATACAGATTAATATGCCACTTGATAAATTCATTGTTGAGTAAAGATAAGATACACTTAATTATACCACCCAATCTTCCATCCTAATAAGGTTGGTTATCAATTTTATCCAGCATATTTTGATGATGCAGCTGCTTTAGAAGAAGAATGTTAAGAAATACTGCCATGATAGAATAAGCTTAATAATGATTAAGTTTCTTCCAAGTTCTCATTAAGTTAGCTATTTGTTGCTGCCCTGAAGCTTAAAATGTTTGTTCCTAAGAAAAGTATCTGATGTTTTGGCAGGCAGAATGTTAATAGAGGCATCATATACTTAACCAATGGCTCATTGTTACCATTATTGTGTAATTCCTATTGGAAAAAAAATTCTAGTTTCTGTTTAATGATGGTGATGTGCATTAGTTTTGCAGTTACTATCAACTAATTAGAAGTGAAAAATGGTTTGTCTTGCACACAGATTATTTTGCTTAATTAATTACAATACCGAATCATGTTTGCGGAAAAAGGGTCGAACAATGAAATTCACTAATCTTTTGATCCGATATCATATTATATTGTGGTTAGGTATCCATTTTCCTCAGAATATTTTAAAACTATGATGCTGCTTAAGAGGAAAAAAAATAATCAGACCAGTAGCCCATCTAGAAAAGGATCATTTCCTTCTAGGAAGATGCCAGAAGATCCAAAATATCTGGAATATGAACGCCATACCTTACTTGCTACTCCCATATTTCCCATATACTCCCAAGTTTAATCAGTGTAGTATTTCAATGGATTCCAGAAGTCAAAGAATACTCAATTTGAATACTATATGAGAATGTGCTAAAAATGAAATTCTGAATAGTTTTGACAATTGACTTCATTATAATTGCACTTAAATTATCTAGGGATATTACAATTGTTAATAAACCATTAGCTAATATTTTCAATGTCATAACACTTTCTGTCTGCCATAAACCAAGATATTCATTTTGAAATTAAGTTCACAAAACAGTTTATCCTATTCCTAACCAGTGGATGGTAGCAAATATTATCCTCAGTTAATTCACTTTTACCCATCCTTGGTCCTATACTTGTGATGGGGAACAACAACTTCTATTTTATCCCTACCCACCACTCTACTTCTCTCACTCCATAATGTACATAATATAGACACATTATGTCTCCATTCCTAGCTTTTATGATTATCTGGGTGATAATGGACATATCAAAACTTTTGAAGTACAATATAAAATATTGAACATTAATTTTTTTAGCATAAAGGGGTGAAGATTTATGTTCAGTTGAATGGAACCCTAGAATTCTTGATTAGCAGAAGACAAAGAATACAGGGGTTAGATCTGTCACTTCCCTGATCAAGATACATCAAGTTGACCAAGAGACACTGTTTCAGACTATATAAAAAGTCATGCTATTCAACTGATTGTGTGTTACTTTTCACTGGGTAGGGTTTCGGTGGAAGAGGAAAAGGCAGCTATCACATTATCAAGGGAAATTTCCAGCTGAGAATCAGTCAGTTCAGAACTTGGAGCCAGAAGAAGAAGTTAAGGGATGAAATTTCCCCATTGTAGAAAATATTCAAAGGAAGAGAAGATATAACAGAGCTAAAATCATAAAAGGCTAAAGGTGAGATGGAACTCTAGAGAGTTAATCTTCCAGAAATGTTGCATCTCCAGAAGAAAAGGAATTGTGGGCAGTCTGTGCAGAAATCCCTGAATCCCTGATAGAAAAAAAAAATCAGATTGCCTTTCTGTTATGTTAGCTTTTTAAATATGTGAGAAGAAAATATCACTGGCTTTTGGCTTAAAATGAAGTACTATTGCAGCAATGTAGGGTCCTTTTTAAAGATACTGTAAAAGTTTAAAACAAATATTAAATAACATTTCTTTTTGTACCAAAATTGCAAAATAAATCTCCTGTTATTGCATTGCAAGCACTGAGGTACTTCTGGGTTGAAAGGATTAGCAGTGACATCACCATTGCCCAGTGGATGCCCAGCTGGGGACTCCTTTCATGTCCCTTGCAGGAGCTGGAACAAAGGACAGGAGCTCACCCTGTCCCATGCCAACACTCGGGTCTCGAACACAGACTTGCTCTTTGTCAAGCCAGACTCGGATCTTAATCACATATGACCCATGCCCATATGTTCCACAATAATCTCCTGTTATGGCATTAAATATTAATATATTTACTTTAAAAAAATTTAAATTTTTGTTTGTGCCATGGCTTAGCAAAATGATCAATTAATAAAAAGTGAATATTTAGGAATGTGAAGTTATTTGCCTCTTTTAAAAAGAAGTATATTTATTGTTTGTTTGTTTGTTTGTTTGTTTGTTTGTTTACTTACTTACTTACTTACTTACTTATTTACTTACTTACTTATGTATTTATTTATAATATTTATTGGCCGCTCATCTTACCATAAAGTAACTCTGGGGGGCTTACAGTTACATCTAAGTTAAAACATAAAAAGTTGAAATCAAACATTAAAACCAAAGACACGTGGGGAGGGCAGGGGCAGAAGAGGAGAGGTGGGATCTGTTATTTATCAATCAACCACCTCCACTGTATTGTTCCCCCACTAGGGGGAAGCCGACTGGCAAAACCACATCTTTAGGCCCTTACAAAAACATTGGAGGGTTGGAGTCAACCTCACATTGGGAAGGGGCAAGATGTTCCAGAGAGCAGGAGCAACAGCAGAGAAGGTCCTCCTCCTGGATCCCGCCAGCTGGAATAATCAGGCTGACGGGACTCACAGCATGCCTCCTCTGCTGGCACAAGTGGTACGGGTCAATCCCAGTGGGGTGAGACAGTCCCTCAAGTAACCTGAACCCATGCCATGAAGGGCTTTAAAATACCTTGAACTGCAGCCAGAAGCAGACTGGTAATCAATGCAGCTGAGAGAGCAATGGTGTTACAGGGACCATTCTTGCCCCCCCAAAAAACTACCCATGCTGCTGCACTGTGCACCAGCTTTAGCTTCTGAAAGCTCTTCAAGGGTAGCCCCATGTAGAGCGCATTACACTAGTCCAGCCAAAAGATGACTAGAGACTGAAAGACTCAGATTGTGCAGTTTTTTTTCCTGAGATTGTGCAGTTACTCTGTGGGCTTTAGAAAAGACACAATTCCTTTAAAGGGATGCTGATAGCTATGGAATATTTACCCGTTTGAAGCACATTCTTGGCTTCAAGTAATTCTTAAACAACGAAGCAAATGTACTGAGGTACTATACAATAGTATATAGCAGATTACGTATTTATTACTTATTCATATCAACTGTTCCAATGTGAACATTCCTTGATATATGAGTTCTTGGTACCCTGAGTTTAGTTGTTTACTTAATAGACATTTCATTGTCAGCTAGGCACTGATGATGACAACATTATCACATGATGAAATGTCTGCAAGCAAACACCTAAGCCTTGAGCTACAGATATTCTCTTCTACTGAAATCCCTTGATATTCTAGGTTGGTATGAGAGTTGAAGCCCAAAATATCTGGAAAGTTTTAAGTGGGGTAAGGATGAAGTTTAGATCATTACAATTCATTAATCAATTCAGAGATCTGTTAGAAAAGAGTACTAGCGTCGCAAGAGGGCCGATATGAGGCCAGTTTTAGCTAACTTAAAGAATTGCTTAAGAAGTGGAATCAGAAATAAGTAACAGATAGAGAAACAGCTAAGAATCAGTCCCAGAGTAGATTATTGAGGAATGGTTGGTAAAGTTGACAGATATTGCTGAAATGGATAAATTGATTTCTTTGGTTAGAGAAAAGACATTACTTATATTTATTGGTTGCTGAAAGCCTCCTATGAACTTTCTGTATAAAAATGAAAAAAAAAATGAAGTTATGATTTTGATGATTAGATAGGATAGGTTACAAAAGGAGAATAATGCGATATAACTTTAGAGAGAGAGGTTAAGATATATGTGTACTTATAACTGCTGTGAAGGATGTTGGAAACCATTTCACATCTTTTTTCTTTCTTTTCTATTTTTCTTCACTTTTTTTCCCTTTTCTTGCACTTTTAGTTTTTCCTTGGTTTCTTTCTTTTTCCGTTCTCTTCCTTACTTCATATACGTTTTTATCTTTTTGTTTAGAAGTTTCAATAGAAATATATTTTTAAAAAATCCCTGAAAAGTTGGAATGCTAATTCAAATGTTCAACATGAAAATAAATGTTATAATCTTCTGGCCACAATTTTTTTTCCAAATAAACAAAGCCTCTGCAAATGTTGCCTATTCAAATGAAGCAGGGGGAGGGGTTTAAAACTAAATTAAAATAGAACAAAATGGCAGCATATATTCACACTCACAAGAAGGTCAATAAGCTGATTGATAGGCCGGTGAAGGAACTGCAGCAAGGAAACAGTTCAGTTAGTTTCTACAATCCAGACTGTATTTTTTAAAAGGTATTGCTAATCCATTGAAGCATGGACATATTTTGCTTAAACTCGTCTAAAGTTAAGACCATATGACTATAGGAGAGGAGTACATTAAGTAGTAAGTTTGGAAATGCATTTTGTGTGTATATTTCTAGCTATGTTTATCTTTATTTCTAGTTAGCTTTATCTCTATATCCACCAGTTCCTGATAAAACCCTGCCTTAAACATATACCTATCTCTAAACATAAACATAATTTAAACTTGCACAATTCACATCCTAGACATTATAGACATATGCCTGCAATTTGCCATGGAAATTCATGACAGAATGTGGGTGTCAGTTTATTTTTCATATATTTTACTAAGCAGCTCTAAGTCTGAACTACTAACCATGCTCATCCTTTATAAAAATGATTTTTGTTCAAGGTTGTGGATAGTATGATAAAAAAATTATTTTAACATAAAGAAACTATTGAAAACAAAAAGAACTTTTTGGTTATAAAATAACATTTTGTTATTAACAGTTTTACATGTTTAAAGAGCATTAAGGACCACTTCAAGCAAGTTCTAGTACATGATTTGTGCAAGGTCCCTGAATCTACAAACAGTAATGCAAAACTACAGTTTCTAGATTCAGAAGTGTGCTAAATATAACACAAAACTAGAACTGTATTATAGGCATCTAGTGAGTGACTGATATCACATATGGATCACCAATTTCTGGCAATAACTATCTGGGAACAAACATCTAAACTAGGGTAGACAATATGGTACCCATGAGCACTGTGATAGAGTTAGTTCAAGCTAAAAAAAAGGGAGAAATTTAATTAAATAATTAAATATGAAGCAGACATGTTATAAAACACAGCATCAATCCATGCCATCACATTGTTTGCAGTGTGTTTTTTGGCCTCCAGCATTCCTTGGTAGTTCAGCTTTGGATAAATTAGCCTTTTGTGATTGGTCATGCCAACCATGGAATCCAATAGGCAAATTTCCTATGGCAGCTGCTTTATTTATATAATCAAATGCTTTCAAAATACTAATGTGCTTGAGCCCCAAACATTGCCTACCCTTGATCTAAATGGCCTATTAAATGCTTTAAGAACAGAGAGTTTTCTAACAGCTGCTTTATGAATGGATGGGGAAATGGCAGATATTCAGTTTGACAGATTATAAAATTAAGAATGCAGAGCTGATAATTTTGCAGATCAGATCGAGAAATTGAACTGTTTCCATTCTGTAAGAATGCACAAAGCAAACCTCATTTTCTATTGGCAAAGAGATATTTTTCATGGAGGTAGAATTTATTCATATCCCATTCCTTGCGAGTAATCGAACAATTTATTATTCAGCTAACAGTCCTTCATACACAACTTAGTAAAACTATAAATACTTTAAAGACAAAGCTAATATATCACAACTCCACGAGCTGTGAGCTCAGAATGGTTATGGTATATAAGTATATACAGTAACTGACGAATTTAATCCTGATCCTCAGAGCAGACAGACCTTTTGTAACAGAATTTATTTCTGTCAGACAAAGGATAGAATTCATAAAATCAGACATTTCCTCAGAACTAATTTCTATACATGTATTCAACTGAAGGAACAAAAGAACACCTCAGATGTTCACACTTATTAGAATTAAAGAAGCAAAGCTGCATCACTGACTTAAAAAACAGAAGCAACCTTACTATTACTAGTGTATATGAAAGTGTGCACACAATTCAGGAGACCTAAGGCAAGCCATGTATGGATAAACTGAACAACAATCTCACTTTTATTTTAGACAAAGAATATGGGCTCTAGTACTTAAGGCAGGGGATCTATAGCCTAGCAAGCTGGCTTAAAATTAGCCAATGTATTTTGGGATTGTTTACATTGATTGATAATAGGGTGGTCTTTCTCTAGCACTATTTCACAATTCAAGGACACAGATCTGAGACTTTTTGCATGCAGTCATGAGTTCTACAACTAAGTGAATGGAATTATGGTACCCTATTCCTATTCAGGTGGAGTTTTTTTTAAAGCAATCTGGCCTTGAATGTAGAATGATTTGCACTGTCTTAGAGGCTGATTAGAAGCTACAGTTCAAGTTATCACTTTCTTCCCTTTGATGTCTTTGGGAGAAAAAAAAAGTCTGCGAGCAGAAGGAAAATAATTAACCCTCCCCCTTCCTTATTATTTCTTGTTTCCTTTTTCTTTTTTTTAAAAAGGGGGGTGGTTTGTCGTCCTTGAAAACAGAGTTTCCAGGTCTTGTGGCTAGCAGCGGCAAGCAGTTTCAAAGCTGCAGATTCTCTCCCAACTCTATCACTGTGGGAAATCTTCTGCCCATCTTTTTCCATATAATTGAAATGTTGATTTGCAAAGGGGAGCAATGGATAACAAATCCAACAATTTGATACCAGATTCTAACCTGCATTTGGAAAAGTAGCTGTCCAACAAAAATATCCAGGTTGGCTGCTCTTTTTTGTAGGAAATGCTGCTATTTGAAAAGCTGAGGAAATCTTTAAATATATATTAGTTATCAGTGAGACCCTCCGTTATCTTTTGTCATGGAGAGAATACATTGACTTTGCATATACAGTTGAAGGCATAACGAGATTTTTTAGCTAGATAAACTTTTAGTTGGATAAACTTGCCTATTTGTGGCATCAAAGTGATTAATTGACTGACTGAATTACTGAGTGTGTGAGAGAGACATACCAGAGAGAACGATAATATCTTTCATTAGAAGAATTCAAATTTATTAAAATGTTCTCTGAGCTTTTGAAGCATGCAAGTTTCACTGTTATATATAGATGTTAGAAGCCCAAATAAAATTACATGGATTCATTTTTTTTTTACATATTCAGACTTTGGTCATCATTTGCTCTTTTGCCCCGAGAAGAAAAGAGATCTCTAAATAGGCTTTGTGAAGGCTATTAGCATTCAGGTTGATTTGTCAAAAAAAACCCCAAAAAAGTGATGACTTTTCAGACTAAAATTAGTTTGGAAAGAAACTGAGAAAAGGTACTATTTAAGGATTTATTTGATTGAATTTATACAGCCAGTTGAACCAGCTGTACAGTACCTATCATCTGGATTTATATTATGTTTGATTGTTTTGTTCATAAGCAGCATAAGCAGGGTAACATCATATTCTGTTGTACTAATTGGCAAAATAATTACATTTTTTGCTATCTGTATCATATAGATAGCATTTCTGATGGCCATTTCCAGCCTTCTTAAGACTGCACACAGGTAAGTCTCTATTAATGGGGTTAATTAATCCCATGAAATGCTGACATTATTGAATTCACATGATTCAAATTTGCACTATTCGAATTTGCACTATTTCAAATGATATTTCCGTGGAAAATAGGGTAATTGGTTCCAGCTTGATGGAAATAAGCAATTAAATTTCTTAAACAATGCTTATTGTTTATCCTCCCTTACTATTATACAATGTTTCATTAATAAACATACGGAAATTATGAAATTATAAATCCACATCCAAAGCATATCTGCTACCTCCTAGATGCTACTTCAAAAGGAGTCTCTTCTTTTCTGAGCTTTTACCAAATGGAACTTTTGCCAAGCCAAAAGGACTGAAAAATAGGTTTATCTATTTTGGCTTATCTAGTACAGCTCTCCCTATGATCTGAATCCCTAATCAAGGAGAATTGTAAATTGCTCAGACTTTCCAGCTAAGGAAGCATGAAGAGAGTAGGGAACAGCACAGTGGGCACTCTGTCCTTTAACTATTTTAAAACCTACATTCGTTTGTGAATGGCAGAAGAGATTTGAGGAAAGGGAATTCAGTAAAAACTATTGTTCTAAAATGTTTTCTTGCTCACGGTTTTAAGTGAAAGCAGAAGCATTCTGTATTCCTAGTACTGGATCATGCCTGAAACCATAAATCTCATTTAGCTTCCTTCATATAAAGCTATTTCCCCTTCTAGGATATTGGAAAATGCAGATATTTTATCACTCTCTCTTTCTCCCTCACGCACACACATTCACATACATACACACTGACCATTAATATACAAATAATTTTTGTATAGTCAGATGATAATCTTAGAGGAATGAATGAATGAATGAATGAATGAATATATATATGTATGTATGTATGTATGTATGCATGCATGCATGCATGTATGTGTATATGTATATGTGTGTGTATATATATATACACACACACACACATACATGCACACACACACACATACACACACACACACATACATACACACACACACACAGACATATACACATATACATACAGAATACACAAACACATGCACATCTCTGTGTGTGTCTCTCTGTGTGTGTATCAGGAACTTGAATTACAATTTTATTAAGGCAATATTGATTATTTAAATATATTTTTCTCAGCAGGGAGATTTAGAATCAGCTGCACAATCTTATTAAAAGAAACTCTTGTTTTTTAATTATACCCAAGCTAATAAATTATCTAATTTCCTATGGGGATACAGTTGTGAAACTGAGGGTTGATGTTTCCGTTTGTTACTCTTTAGCTGAAACTTTCCAAACCCTAAATATAGATGTACCCCAATAGATTTCATTGAAATAAATGGATTATGGCATTGCATAATGTACTTAAAATCAAAGCATAATTTTATCTGTGTGATAAATTTATGAACTGTCTCTGTATGTTCACACAGGAATATATTCTTTGATATTAGAAGCAAACTTTATTTACTTGTTCAGGAATTCTCCTGCTAGAAAAGATGTTTTTGGGCAGCAGAAAGTCTGAAAGAAATCATTGCAGCTAAGATTGGATCCACAACTAAAGATAAGTCTAAGATGGTTATTATATTCACATATACCTCTATAGGATCCCATCTACAATCTCATTAATTGTGAAAGCAAATACGTTTTATATTCAGATACATCCCGCACACAATAATTTATTGGATAAATAATATGCAAAGTACAAAATAAAAATAAGAAATAGTAAATTCAGTGTATGAATTCATACACTATTATTCTTCTTCAGACTTTTTATCTCACTTATGATCAGGAGCACAATTCCATTCATTCACAACTTTCCCTGTTGTCTTCTTCCTCTCAGCCCATTAACTCTTCCTTCATATATCTCTTTTGTAGTTTGATCCCAATTTGTTCTCCTTAGAGGACCAAATTCAAGATACTTCTTTTGCAGTGGTCCTTCACTTTTTTCATCAATCCATATTCATTCAGCATTCATTCATTCTTGACCCTATTTCTTCTTGTTTTGCCACCCACAGTATATTTTAGATGTTTCATACGGTACTTGAAGAACATACATTATATGTTTTGAAAACAAATGCTTTATTATTTTATTTATTTATCTGTTTATCCATTCAGTTTATAGGGCTGCTTATCTCACATACATGACCTTAGGAGGTTCACAGACTAAAACAACACAAGCAATAAACAAACAACTTAAAATGAAATCATTACATAAACAATTAAAACTTAATACTTAATTTATGGAATAATACAATCCATACAATAACTAACAATATAGCCAGCTAAAACTCTCCATTCCACCAGTGTGTCCCCAGTCAAAATGGCAAAACCATATCTTGAAAACATTCCAGAAGGCCAACTGTTGATGGTGGGGGATGATGCTCCAAAAGGCACGTGCTATGGCAGAAAAGGCTTCCTACCTAGATCTTGTCAGATAGCATTCTCAAATGAATGGGACTTTTATCATGCTTCTCCTCCCAGGCCTGATGGGATACCTAGAGGCAGTTCCTCAATTAACCAGGCCCCCTTGTAGGACTTTATAAGTCATAATCAGCACCTTGAACCTGGAAGAACCTGGAAGCAAACTGGCAATCAATGCTCCTCATGGAGCAGAGGTGTAACATGCGCTGAATGACGAGGTCCCTTAATTGCTTGCACTGCTGCAATTTGCATCACCTGTTGCATCCAGATGTTCTTCAAACATATTACAGTAATTCATTCTCGAGGAGACCATGGCATGAGTGACTGAAAATATTATGTCAGACTATGCACTCAGATATCAAGCTACTACCATTGTTGCCCAAACAGAATGGTTTATTGTTAAATGTGTGAAAATACTTGTTTCTTAACTTTGAGTATAAAAAAGTAGGTCTGAACTTTAGATATAAAAAAACTAAAATTCAACTCCATAATAATAATAATAATAAAAAAAACATCAAAAAGCATGTGATTTATTGGGTAAAGGGCAAGATAAGCGAAAGAGGAAATGTAACTATTAGCTCTAAAACCATTCATGGGGAAAAAAAATGCTGTTAACATCTGTAACCTGGAGATTAGCTGAATGTAGTCAAAATCCAGCTGGAATGTTTTTAACTTACCAAAATACAAGTCATATTTTTGGTTTTGTTTTATAATTATTAAGTTGATGCTTTATTTTAGAATGAAAATTTCACCTCAGAGATGTGTGAGACATACAGTTGCAGCTTGCCAAGAAAGATCTTATGTTTAGTTCAAGAGTTAATCAACCAAGTGCAGGTTGAGCTAAGGACAAAATGTACTAGCTGGCGAGTTTTGCATTCAACCTTGTACAATAATACTGAGGCTTGAGGAACCACAGTTTTCAATCAACAGAGAGCCAAAAAAGTCACTTTATGGGGATTAGATCTTTGAGGCTTAGGGACAATTCAATTCAATGGTCAAGCTAATGTTGTGCCATCTCTTAACTGAAAGCTTCCACAAGGGAAGATTGGGTAATATTTTTGAGACAACAGCTGACAAAGAAGTGGGATGTAATGGACAGGTCAACCAATGGTCATCCTTACTTTACTTCTTTTACTCATTATTTGTTTGTTAGTTTTTATAAAACTTGTAATTAAAAATTATGTTTAAAAACCCCCGAGTATAATGTACATTTCATTTTATGATAATTTAGAAAAAGATGAGGTTAATCTGGGTAAAGATGAAGTTGCTTTGGTAAAAAAAATACTTTACAGTATCAGGGAGAATTATTGAATCCGTATTATAAATAAGGTATGTCATATTTCCAGCTAGTGTTCTCTACCTATTTCCCAGTCTGCTTAGAATATTTTCAATGGTAACTCTTGTTCCTTTATTTTGCAGTGGTCCTCAGAGAACAAGATTCTTGAAGTTAAGCCTTAAGGATTAGGTATATTTACACATTGCCTTAATAGTTTCCTGTTCTTTCCTTGAACACATGCATCTCTCTCAACAAGAGGAACAAGGTATGCTGGATAAGTTCACTGCTTTGATTTATTTGTAAAAGAAAGAAAGAAAGAAAGAAAGAAAGAAAGAAAGAAAGAAAGAAAGAAAGAAAGAAAGAAAGAAAGAAAGAAAGAAAGAAAGAAAGAAAGAAAGAAAGAAAGAAAGAAAGAAAGAAAGAACTTGGTGCTGACATGTTGAAATATGTTTCTGTTCAGTTCTGGAGAAGTGGAAGCTGGTCTACCCTGGATGAAGATGTTAGTTTCTTCTCTTGTTCTTCCAAGATGGGGTTTTATATGCTTCCAGTTTGTTTTCTTCAGAAGCCTTCCTGAAGAAACATTCATGTTTTGTGCATGAATTGTGCACATGATATTCATGCAGATCTCCTGGCTATTAATTTGTTCCATTGCTTATTCATGAGCTAGTTGTTCCGTTTTGGGACCGCCCCAATGCTGGATCCAGGGAATCAATCTACTGCACTGCATTTTTAGGACCATGGTTTTCTTTCTGACCTTTTCCTGAGCTTTGGCTTATAGATGAGTTGTAGAAATTGTCCTTTGTGGGTCCCATATTCATCAGTTAGATTCCTTTCAGTCTGATCCCCGGCTTTATGATTTTCAGTTTTCACAATATGCTACAGGTAGTCCCCATCGTAAATAATACATTCACATGACCACAGTTTTTCACTTAACAACTGTGGATTTGCTTAATGACCACTGGAAACTGAGTCAGTCACATAGGGGACCCTCTTTATGACCTTGACATAAATGGACATGACAGTGTTTCTCCTAGGAAATCCTTTATTTTAATCCTGATTTTGGAAACCAAAAGTTAAAATTTAAGGTTTCCAAATAGCATTTTCAAGTTCATACAGTAAAAAGTTCATACAATACATCCTTAAGAAATCCAGGCTTCAGATCCTTAAGAAATCCAGAACCCAGAATTTGAGATCAAAAATACTTTTTTGAAAATTGTTAAGAACCAATAAAGTTATTTTATACTGGCATATGTAGACTGTTACAGTAATAATCTAGCCACTACATTATTTACCAATTATAATTTCAATGAAATTATAGACAATGTTTCTGATGTGCATGCCAGTTCATCGGTAGAGGGAAATGACCCTTTCTCCATGTCTCCTCGGTCCCATAACTGAGTACATGAAGTGTGTCTGCTTCTTCCAGCCTTAGTCATACAATGATGAGCAAATAAAGAGTGTTGGCATTGTGGGGAGTGAGTGGACTCTTTTAATGCATCTCTACCACCATCTGAAACAGCACTGAAATCTCCCTCCCAAATTCTGTTTTTTTTTTTTTTTTAGTTTTGGCAACAAAACTATTTTCTGAAAATCCTCTTAAAAAATGTGTGGAAGCATCTTTTTTTGCTTTGTAGTGTTGGTGCTCCTTTACAAGCTGAACCATCCTAAGAGAGCTGTGGACACAGTGCATGTACTTCTCACAACTCAACTCTCCAATTTCCTGATGTTCTGCTATTTTTACGGGCTACGCGAAACCGCCCTTCTACCGAAGATAAAACTCTAGATGCCTGTGCATGGAGCGTACGCTTCTTCCTGATCTCAGAATGAGGATAAAATGCTGGCGTGATGAACAGAGGATCCCAGCAGGACAAGTATTACATCTCATTGCACTCATGGTGAGTTCAGTTGTGGATAAATCTGGAATTTAATAGGCTTCACATTGTTACTCTTCAATCCCGTTTTCGGCAATAACTTGTAAGGTTTTTAGGTAATGGCCTATTCCTACTGTTATATGTATTTATCAATTTTCCTCTATTTGGTGCTAAAAAGAATTGATTTATTTCAAAATCTTTTTATTCTTAGGATATTTTCATAACTACATTCAAATGTTTTGCATAGCACACTAAACTGCAGAAGAATTGCTTGTTGACATTTTGCCAGCATTGTCCTTGTGTGTATGTGAAGAAGAGGATGAGGATGAAGATTAGGATGTGGATGTGAATGTGGAGGAAGGAAGGAAGGAAGGAAGGAAGGAAGGAAGGAAGGAAGGAAGGAAGGAAGGAAGGAAGGAAGGAAAGAAGGTTGGTTTATAACCATCACTTGGACTGTAATGGTATGCCCATCATCTTTATAATATCATTACTGCAGTTATAATTAAGATATAATAAAAAACATTTTAGAAGTGTTTAATGTATTTTTTTCTCTAAATATAGTTTGGACTAAGCTTGTATGAATCCAAAAACAGCACACTTCCTGCATTAACTGGGTATTTAATATATTTTATCTTGCTATATATAACAGACAGAAAAATGCACACACAAACAGTACTATGTGAGCATGATTGCTTATCTCTATTATTACATTTATCTTCACTTGTGAGAAGAGATACAATAATTCACTTGTGGCTACGACACTTGTGAATTATCCCTCTTCACAAGAGGAGATATATGTCATAGGAGAGATCAGTTTCTATGTGTGCTTTTCCAAGCTTATAGGAGATTTATTAGAGGGTTATTGGTATCTATCTTGATGAGATACAGATTACTTCCTCAGGGGTAATGAGGGGATCCTGTTTTGTGCAGATAAATTTGATGTTGTTAGTACAACTTGAAACTTCCTTTTATATGCTTCTCTATAAAATAAATTCTAGATTTTAAAACTACACATAACCTGGCTTTAGGCTTGTTCAGATTCAAAGGGGTGGCAGTCAGACTCTATATGATGCAAAGGCCAAAAGAAAGATGGAAATCTGGAATTATCTTTGGTTTGTGGATATATAAGTGGTAGCATTAACTGGGATATTTTACTTCTGTGTTTAACAAAATAACAGAATAACAGACTTGGAAGGGACCTTGTAGGTCATTTAGTTCAACCCCTTGCGCAAACAGGAGACCCTATATCTTTTCTGACAAGTGACTGTCCAGTATCTTCTTGAACACCTCCAGTGATGAAGCACCCACAACTTCTGAAGGCAAGCTGTTCCATTGGTTGATGGTTCTCACTGTCAGAAAATTTCTCCTTATTTCTAGGCTGACTCTCTCCTTGATCGGTTTCCATCCGTTGTTCCTTGTCTGGCCTTCGGCCATCACATTCTGCCCATGTCGTTACTCTGTTGGCTCCTGAAGCTCTGAATGGGTACAACATCTTCCGCCATTTACAAGTATCGACTGGAAGCTTTTTCAGGGGAAACAAAAGAAGGAAGGGGTATGCCCAAGTAACCATACAGAGGTATATGTATGTGGGTGTGGATTTTCAAGTGGCTTATGTGGTGTTATAATCCCTGAAGACTTTGTGGCCATTTCCTGATAGAGACACTAGTGCTATATCTGGCATCTGATTCTCCCCCTACTCTCCCTTATTTATTTTTTTTGTAATGTTTTCTTTTTGTATGTATTTTATCCTACAGATAGGCTATCAGGTAGCTAGTATATTGATGCTCTCGATTTTATCAATTTGCGTTCTCATTATTGCTATTGTGTTGAACCGGGAGATCCCAACAGGCTAATGTAATAACACAGACAAGAGCAGAAAAGCTAATTAATTTGCATACAGAAATATTCAACAGCGCAGAACTCCCTGGAACGGGGCATAAGTGAAATGGGATATAGCATAATATTGTGCTTTTAGAGTTGGTAGGAGTATTCCTGTGGATTTTTAATCTAGCAGCAGAAAGTCGGGCTGAAGTACAGCCAAAACAAGTGGGGGAAAAAAAATCTTATTATAGATTCTTTAGGTATCAGCATTGCATAATGCCGTAATGTATCATGTTTCATTGTGGCACTTTCTCCCATTTGTCACTTTGTGTCACATCGCTATATCTCAAAAATAACAGCGTTTCTTCTTCTCTCTCTCTCTCTCTCTCTCTCTCTC
The DNA here is from genome assembly GCA_023970755.1 of Azemiops feae. Classification (NCBI taxonomy): domain Eukaryota; kingdom Metazoa; phylum Chordata; class Lepidosauria; order Squamata; family Viperidae; genus Azemiops; species Azemiops feae. The sequence continues at coordinate 158,157 of JALGBA010003981.1, forward strand.
TCTCTCTCTCTCTCTCTCTCTCTCTCTCTCTCTCAAGGAAAATGGACACAAAAGATCTGGCACTGAAAACAAGGATATTTCAAGGATCAGCATCTTAAATAAGAAGAAATTTAAATAAATATTTCAAGGCTCTTTTATCAGGAAAATGACAGTATTGGTTAAAATGATCTCCAGCCTAGCTTAGATATCTCCCCCAAAAACCCCCCATTGTTTTCTAGTTTAGCCTTTTCTTCATTACTAAATAATTTTGTTTTAAAACATAGTGAGTAATACAGTGTTTTCCTCATCAGTTCTAAGCATTCTAATTTCATTTAATCTCAAAATACTGTACCATATTATTCTAACACTATTTACTTCAAAAATAAGTAGCAGATGGGATTTTATTAACAATTATCTATGCTTATCTGTGCTGAATGATGACCTTAATAAAGATGTGATTTGATATGTGCTTATCTATTACGGTAAACTCAGTTACTGGGAAATAAATTCCATGAAATTCTATTACATATATATATATATATAGATAGATAGATATCCTACTATCAGGTCAATACCTGTGGGGGACATATTTTAAGGATCGCAATAATAGTTTCATTTATGTTTATGTGTGTATGTGTGTATGTGGTGTGTGCTCGTGGTTGCGTATGTGCGTATCTCCTGCCTACTATCCTGAGGGTCTTATTGATCTAGGATCAAAGTCCCGAGAAGAGACAAAAGGGGTGACTGCACTGTCTATGCTTGATAGGTCAGAGTACGTTCTGAACACTCTTTTTTTGTGCGATATCCTTGAGATACCAAATTGGGAAGAATTTTTTATTTTATTTTTATTTATTTATTAAATTTGTTTGCCGCCCATCTCAGCACAAAGCAACTCTGATCTAGATCAGAGGAATGAGCTGGCGATCTAGATCTATGCCCATAGTATCCATGGCAGCTTCAAGATACCTCGAAGAAATGGAAATGGGGGGGGTCATAAAAGACTGCCAACAAACTACATTGGAACATCTTATAGCAAAGGAGGTGTATGGATCCTATTGGGGGCTTATTTTTTTTAGTGGGGAAAAGAGTTGATAATTTTATGGTGTAATAGAAACATTTAAAAGAATACCGGTAGTCCTCAAATTACAATATTCATTTGTTCATTTAGAGACTGTTCAAAGTTACAACGGCACTGAAAAAAGTGACTTATTGCCATTTTTCACACAACCATTGCAGCTTCTCCATGGTCATTGAATCAAAATTCAGACACTTGGCAACTGACTCATATTTATGATGATTGCAGTGTCCTGGGGTCACGTAATCAGCTTTTGAGACCTTCTGACAAGCAAAGTCAACAAGGAAAGCCAGATTCACTTAATAACCGTGTTACTAATTTAACAACTGCAGTGATTCACTTAACAAATGTGACAAGAAAAGTCGTAAAATGGGGCAAAACTCACTTAACAAATTTCTCACTTAGCAACATAAATTCTAGGCTCAGTCGTGGTTGTAAGTTGAGAACTGATAATTCTTGGAGTAGCTACTAGTGAAGAGTCATCTTTTTTTCTGGAAAAAAAATGCAAAGTTTATATTATGGGTTGATATACAATTTCTAAAATCAATCCCATCACATCCCTCTTTAGGGGAAATAATGAGAGTTTTAGGACATCATTAGATACACCTCTGAGCATAATCTGGAATATTTAATTCTATTCTCTATCGCCATTGCATGAAATTTGAGAAGTAATATGTTTAATCATCTCCAATTTAGATTATGTAATTTTTATTTAGGAACATGTGTTCTTCTGACAAATATGTAGTTCTGAACAGCAGTACCAATATATACTAAGGAACCTATAAACCTCTACTCTCCATTACCATTTACTAGCTAGCAGTGATATGCGGCTAGTTTTTCAGGTCCTTCACTGTCCAAAATAGAACCAAATACTTGGATCACAACTCACATTGATAACATTGTAAGAGTTGTAGTTAATGTATCTGAATGGTGTTATGCTGCTTATTCCTGGTATAGGCAATTATTGGGCATGAGTGCAAAAGGCTCACCTGCTTTTTCTTCAAACAAAACAAGGGGGCTTTGTTTTTTCAAGTATAAACAAACGCACTTAAAAATCATTACTTTAAAAACATTTATCAATAAACAAGTCTTCCAAGTTAGATATAAATTATTACCGTGTAATCCCTCAAGCTGTATCTTCTGTTATTCATTTATGAGGAGGCAATGATGCAGGAGGTGAATTAACTATGTTTATTAAGATCATTTTGGACCCAACAGTGATCGTGAAAGAAACAAACTAAACATTTTACAAGGAATATATTATTATGCCTGGACTGCTCCAACTGCTAGTAAACACACTTCCACATATATATACACACACGTGTATCTATGTATATCTGTGTATCTGTGTATATATGCATATATGTATATATACAACACCCCTAAACACTTAATTGACCTACCATTCCTGGTAAGAAGACAAGTGTGTTTTAGCATGGATGTCAAAACAAACCTCCTGTGGAAAAGTCTCCAATTGAGGGCCTGATCCCATCTGATTTTTGGTGAAAAACTTCTTTTTAAGATTCATTTTTTTTCAAGGATGGCAACTTTGATGCATGAGCTAATTAAGCCTGAGATGTTTCATCCCATTCCTTTAGTTGTACTAAATTGCAATTACTTTAGAAATTCTAAATTCTCTGCATTCTCTTTGCATATACTTTGTTTCATTATGCTTATAAGAACATCTCTATTTATTACGTGTAAAAATATTGGTTTCATATTTTCAACCTCACTTAAAATGCATTTGTGCATTTTTTATTTTAAAGCTAATAAGTGAATGAGTGATACCCCGATTTTCATCTATTTCCTTCTGTACTAATCAGCTAATTTTTAATGTGTTTATTATTTAATACTTGTCTCGTGATGTTTCCATTTTGATATCCCTAAAATAAACCTGTTGCAATAGATGCAGATTTTTAAAAAAATCCTTATAGAAACAAAGTGCTTGTGTCCTTTGATCCAAATAATAAAATCAATTCTTACATAGAAACAAGCTGTGCTGTTAAGGCTTTAAACATCATCATAAACCATAGTGAGTCACTCAGTCCATCATCTCCAGGTACCAGATATTTCAGTTCTTTCCCCCAGCAACCATCAATCAAACTTTATAGGCTCACAAATGGCTTGGCCGGCAGTTGTAATACCTTAGCTGTATTCACACAGCAAATAAAGTGTATGCAAAAGTCATAAGCTGGTGAGTCCAGCTACAGCATGCCATGTACTGAAATAGATTTCCACATGTGAATAAGCTTTCCGGATTGGATCTGCACAACCAAAAGGATGGCAACCTATACCATCATTGGATGGTGCAAGGCAAAGAATGCATCAACTTTGATTTAGCTAAGTGGATCCGGATGAGTGCCAGCAGTGGCCAGCAACTGCATGGAATTAGCTATGTTTAATATGTTATGGTTTATAGCAATAGCACTTAGACTTATATACCACTTCATAGTGCTTTACAGCCATCTCTATGCGGTTTACAGAGTCAGCATATTTTCCCCAACAATCTGGATCCTCAATTTACTGATCTCAGAAGGAGGGAAGGCTGAGTCAACCTTGAGCCAGTCAGGATTGAACTCCTGGCAGTGGGCAGAGTTAGCCTTCAATACTGCATTCTAACCACTGCACTACCATGCAGTATCATGAGAAAAAGGTAAGATGCAATGGAAGAACTAAATACCTGTTATTTTGGTTCAGTGTTAAAGAATGCTAGAGAAGATTGTGACTTGTTTATGTACAAATCGTTTAGGTTGTCTCTTCAGAACTGATCAGTACCTGCAAATGTGGACATGACCTGCCTCTGAGACTTTTATTTTCTGATCCGCTATTATTGATTATGCGATAGTCTCTGCAAGCATTGCTAGCTGCCTGATATCATTTCCTTAGGAGCCAACTATGCCTGGCTATTTATCCCAACTGAGAAATGATTTGAAACCAGGCTTCATAGGACTTAGTCCAGCTGCCAAAAATGAAATAATTAACTGCAGAACCATTTCGGCTCTCTCCAGCTTAATATGCATTCAGTTCAGTGGTGTCCACAGTGGGTGGGGATTGAAGATTTGCCTTCTTGTACATGCGTGTGTTACTGACACATGCACAAAAAGTAACTGTGGATTGCACAGTCACAAGTGCCTTCTTGTGTGTGTTTGTGTGTGTGTTTTTTTAACTTTCCTCTGTGGATGCTCCTGATTCAACAGCACAAATCACCCAAGAAAATACACCTACTTTTGTTAGAAATGTGGTTGCTATCATTATGTCAGCCGTAAACTTTAGAAAGTATGGACACATTACTGTACTAGGTGATATTATTCTGAAGGCAAAACTTTTCTTCTGTCAGCTCCTTCTTCCTTTCCTCATCAATTAACCTAACTTTGAAAGTTTTGTCAGAAGAACCTTGTCAACTTCCTTTTTTTTCAGCAACCACCCCAGCACCTGTATAAAATGACAGCAGCCTCATTTCTGAGTGAAGCCTTTAAAGCTTAAGGATGGATTTTTGTTCAGCAAGAATCAATATCTCTTAAATGCACTGGCTTCTAAATTTAAGAAGCAAAACTGCGATCTTAAACTGGGGAGTTCATTCCAAATTATTTTCTCCTCTGAAGTATAACTAAATATTATTTTATTATTGGGCCCTCCTCCATTATCTTACAATTATTTCGAACATGCTTATGTGATTTGCATGATGATGATGATGATAGCAATCCAGACTATGTAAATGGCTTTTGAATTGTATATTAATGTTCGGCAAACTCTCGGTTTCACTCCAAATATGGAAATAGTTTACTAACAGGTTTCAGTTCATAATATAATGAAAATGAGATCTGGAAACATGCATTTTCTAAACCATCTTTAATGATGGCACTGAGTGTATTCATTCTTGTCACAAAGACTGAAGAAGAAGAGGAAATGGTAGTGCGATGAGTTTTCTCCTTTCATTTGCAATTCCTCAATTATTTCAAAGGCCTATCCCATAATATCGCTGCCTGTATTGTTGTCTTTATCACACAAGGCACTCATTGGAGACACTTATTGGAGTGAAGGAGAATATGAACGGAATATTGTCTATGAAATCTAAAGTTATGGAAAGCAAAATGACCTGCTGATCACTCTGTCAGTATCATTTATAGGATGCATGGATTTAAGTAGCTCCTCAAATTAGGAGCTGGAATATTGCTTTTTCAGTCACAAATCATACAAACACTACATTAGGCAGGAAAATTAAGGCCAGTTAATTTTGTCTTAGACTGGAGATAGGTTAGAGTTAGTCTGTAGGAGCCAATGTACTCATTTCTCTAGGCATAGGTACTCAAATTAATTGGTCCTTCCAAGGTCATCCTTATCGTGTTCCCATCATCAAGCATTGTAAAACTGTTACATGATGTTTGTTTAGTACTGCAAGAATGCTACTTCCCACTGGTTGAAATTTGTAATACCGGTAGTTGCATAAAGGCAAGAGAGAGTTACTTTGGTGTGGTGGTTAAGGTGGGGACCTAGAAACCAGGAGATTGTAAGTTCTAGTCCTACCTTATGTATGAAAAACTAGTTGGATGACTTTGGGCCAATCCCTCTCTCTAGCCCAGCTCACCTCAAAGGTTGCTTCTGCAGGCAGGGACCATAGGAGGAAGAAAGAGTATTAGGTATGAGGGTGAAGGTTCATTCTCTGAGCTTGTGGGTTGGTTTCTGGATGTTTTGTTATCAGGCTAGAGAACACCTGCAGCAGAGTTTAGGTACTGTCAGTGTTCTTCTGTTTATAAGGGCTTCAGGTGTGGGTGTGTCAAGTGAGGGTCTGTGATGGGTTTTGTGATAGGTCAAGTGATGGGGAGGTTACATCAGGTCAGGGCCATTGGGAGGTGAACTGCTGGTGGGAAGGGGGTATTAGGTATGTTTGCAGCCTTGAGCTGTATATGGGGGCCGGGGAAGGGGAAAATAAAAAAAAAAGTGAAAGTCATATAGTAAAATACACACGGGTGGTACAGTGTCCTGGGTGAAATGATTACATAGTACCCCATATTGATAAATAGTATCTGAACGTTGTGGTATGAAGATTATCAAGCAGATTGAACTGATTCTGGCTGCTGCTTTGTAATCAGATAAAATGTAATGTTTAATTCTTGTTTGTAGAAATATTGACATTCCCCCAAATAAATGGCTGCATCTTTCTTATTGAAATCCATAATCCACACTATAGACTTCACGTTTCAGCATGCCAATGCAAAAGCAAAATTCAATGGAATTTATTTCAAAATAAAATATTAGATATTAGTCAAAACTACACACACACACACACACACATTAAACTGCTACTATGTTGACTACATTATTTGCTCTGTTAACTACATACAATTTGAGACAGATGGCTACATGGACAGATAGATAATACATAGATATATGGATACACACAAGTTCTAGGCGTACACAGTAGAAATAGACCACAATACAATTGGTTTTCAATTAATAAATTGTACTGATTCTTAAATACAGACATTTTAATCACACAATCATTAAAAATAATGATACACTGTTAACATAATTTTCTGTGTTGTATAGCTTTTTCTATGTTAACCTATTATATTATTGAAGAACACTGAATATTTCTTCCCTCTCCAAAATTAGGCTGATAAAATAGGAAATTCCAGGATATTAAGTTGTTTAAAAATAAGTTAAATTCTTCAAGGCAACTGGACGTATTTTTTCTTGAAGACATTTCGCTTCTCATCCAAGAAGCTTCTTCAGTTCTGAAGAAAAATTGAACTGAAGAAACTTCTTGGATGAGAAGTGAAAGGTCTCCAAGGAAAAACAAAGTCCAGTTGCCTTTTGAAAAAGTGCCTTTGGGACAACCATGAACTGGATGACTGAAATATTTGCTATGTGACAGTGTTGGGGCAGTGAAGCCCAAGATACATGACACAGTTGTGTATTCTTTGTAACAGAACAAAGGTGTTTGAAGGACAATGTAAGTCCACCAGAAAAGTGGAAGTTAGCTGTATTTCCTATCAACATAGCACCTGCTGATTTTCTGGATAGCTCTACATAATTAGAACAAAAAACAATGACAACAAAAATGACGGGAATCTATTTTCTGAATAATGTTCTTTGTCATTGTTTGTCTAAATCTACAAGCAGAATGATTTAGCTAAAACTAATAGGATTCAGGGGTCAGGCCTGTAAATTTTATTGAAGGTCCCTGTACACCACCACCAGCCCCCATAACTCAGACATTATTAGAAGGTGTTTATAGGTGTTCGAATGTTGTGGAGGGAATGGAATAGGATTGTATTTAAAGAATGTTACTGTTTTATTCCTTTTTCTTTTGTCTCTGAGTGTGCCTGTGTGTGTGTGTGTTTAAGGAGATTAAGGGATGGAGAAAAGCTTGAACCACAGAGGGGATTCTTCTGAATAAGAATAAGGAGAGTTGATGAAACAAACTAGGAAATGACAGGACAGAATATGGTGAGTCATGATTTTAACAATTTGTAATATGAGTTTGATTTCTCTTTGTTTTTTTTAAAAAAATATACAGTATTTCTGCTTGACCAGAGTATCTAGGGCTGGGCAGGCTAAATACCTAAATAAGGAAATAAAAATACAAAGACAGCAAAGGCACAATGCACTACATTTTTAAAAGGTAGTTGGTATAATGTGATGAAGAAACTTATTATGAAATGTAAAATAATGTCAAACAGAGGGAAATGCAGCAGCTTCATGACTGCATAAATCAGAGAGAATACACAAGGCAATAAATCCTGTTCAGCTTCCTAGCTGTGTGGGCAAAAGGGGGATTAAACCAGGCAGGGGTTTAAATTTATAGTGCATCTTATTTATGAGTGAGGCCTCAATCACGTATCAGAGACACTAGGCCTGTAATAATGGCACAGGCAAAACAGAGTCAATTCTCAGTGGGCAGGTGCCTTTAGGACATGATGGTATTCTACGATGCAGCGAAGAATATGAAATGTCGGATAGCAAAAATCAGAACAGCTCCCCAGTTGTATAGCATGTTATGTATCTCTGCTACAAGAAACCAAAAGAAACCCCTTAGATTCTTCTCTCAGTTGACCCAATTCTATATTGTCACTCTTGCCATTTTTTTCCCTTTCCCTTTTGGTCTTGTTCCATATTTTAAACAACCAGCTCCAATAAAAGAATACATCCTGCATTTTGAAAAGTAATTTCTGGATACTCAGAATTTGTGTAATGTTCTGTCTAATCAGCAACTCCCTGCTTTTTTTCTAAGACGATAAATATTGTTTGCACAACATGCAATTGCTGCTTTGCCATCAAACCTGTCTCCAATGTAAGATTTGTGAGGCCTGGGGGTCAAACGATATGCTGTATTAATGAGATCGCATGCACATGATCCTGTGGTTTTGTCCATTGTGTACTTTCTTTAGAAGAAAAATAAAGCAAAGACCCAATTTAGATTGGGCCAACATATAGAGGAAAGGAAATTGTAAAGAAGATATAAACCTCCACAACAGAAGAAAATATATGTTGCTCAGGGTTGAATTGTGGAGTCCTTGGTGATCTCTGAGCATAGTTGCTTGCTTGCAAACCCTTCATTACCCAACTAGCTAACTTCATTTCTTTCAATTTTTGTTTTTGTTTTTATCTCAACTTTATTGATGGAGGTAGCGGAGAGTACTTCTGCTGGGCTGTTTTGTTATATATCTTTGACTGACCAATCTGGAAAAGGCTAGTAGAAGGACTTCCTTTGCAACATCTTCCCTTAGGAGGCTGCAGACATATTTTGCCCATCCTGTAACAAAATAAATGCAAAAACGTCCCATCCCATCCACAAGAATTTCATGGAAGTTCTCACTTTAAAGATATTTATAAGGCAAATTCTCTTTCATCCAATTAAATAGGAAGGAAAACTGCAGAATAATTTTTCTGGACTGCAGTAGACAGGCCCAACATGTTTATTCTAAACATAGAAAAAAAATGTGCATGGACTTGAAATGCCTACTCTTTTGTGACAGACCTTCTCCCCCCCCCCTTATGTTATATATATATATATATCTCCAATAGTTCACATTCTTCCTAACAGAGTTGATCTAAACAGAATGCATATTCATCAAAATGATTTTCTATTTGGAATAATTGTTCAAATACTTTCCCAATGGGATACTGGGTTGATTGTTCACTATTTCCTGAAATAGAAGGCCATATATTTTATTGAGGGGAAATGTAGAGGGACTAACAACATTTACAGTGGAAAGGAGTTCAGAATGGAAAGCAAATAGGGAGGGACATGGTTCCTGCAGTGGGTCTGGGAAGCCCAGAGTTGTGCGGAGGCCATTAAATGGCTGGTATGAATGTAGGTTATCGCCGGGGTGGAGGGTTATTATTTTATTATTTTCATGTTTTATTATTTTTATTTCTTTTATATTGTGTTTTTATGTCCTGTAAGCTGCCTTGAATCGCCCTGTGCAAGTAGGGGGCAATATAAGTTTTCTAAATAAATAAATGAATGACTGAATAAAAGACCTTGGTGTATAAGGCCGCCTTTTTTATGTGATTACTTTTATATAACAATGTGCGGAGAAAAAGAAGCCTGTTTATGTGTCAAATCTACGCCAGTCTCAGCGTACGGTTTAGACTGAAGTTACCACAATGTCTTTAAGAATTCTACATCTGGATTTTCTATGTCTCCCTGACATCCTTCTGCCTTTAGTGGGTTGAGTTCAGCACATGAAGCTGCCTTAGAAACCAACTTTCCTCTTGCAGGGTCAAAAGTATCAGATGTAGATATAGACTAGGTCCCTGTACTTTTATGTTTCAAGGTTACTTTTATTGCTTCGCTGAATAGCATATAGTGCTTAGAGGGAAGCAACTGAATGTATTTTCCTTCCTCTTTAGCTATATTTATTTTACATTGTCTGCTTCCTCTGCCTGCAGCACTGACGTGTTCTCCCAGTACTCATGAACCTATTTATTTTCCATCTACTACTTATTCCCGCAAGGCATTGTTCCTGTCTATCTCAATGGGAAGAATGCTCAGGGCTTTTCTGGATTCTTCTGTCTTGACTGTTGTAGGAAGGCAAGAAATGTAAACAAGCTCCAGTACTCTTGAGACTCATACAGAAGATCTAGCACTGAGAATAGCAAATGTTCAGCAACTAAAGTTTGTCTCCCCTTCAAAATGTAATCCATTTTCAGAAGAAGAACATAAGGAAATGGGAGCATGTTTCATAGAAAAAAGAGAGAAAGAACAAAAGGAAAAGAGGAACTGCATCAGAAACAGAGCTTGCTATCCAGCATTACACTTTCTAGGAATTTAAATAAAATCCTGTGGATCCAGGTAACTAGATTGTTTGGTTTTCCATCTTACCCAAGAAAGGACTACAGGAGTTCTAATGAATTAACAAAGAAAGAAAATGTTAATGCTTTTTACTGAAACTCAAGATTCACACAATCTTTTACCCAAGGCACATGCATTCTGCAAAGATTATTTTTGGTTTAACAGTTTACAAGTTCATATGCCATCTCTCATACACTTTTGAATGGCCCTGAGTGTGCGTTCTCACTCTTTTTCTCTATAAGGCATGCATTTAAGGATTTTAAACCCTACCCTATAACATATGTACAATCTCTAAAAATCCCTGGGTAAAAATCCTAAACTGCAACGTCTATTTGCTTGTCTGAAGAAACAGGAGCATTTTCTCTTGATATTAGATATACTTATGATGGGCTCTGATGGGATAGGCTGAAAGCCTGAGAGGGCAGGGCAGACTGTGAAAGGTAATCCTATAAGATTTTTTACACAGTTATGAGTATCTTTAAGTTGTAGCCACTGAAGCTATTTTAGTACAAGGTGGATCCTGAACCTCAAGAAAGCACCATTCACTATCCATGTTGCTTCATTCATATCCAGCTCTAAAATATGGTTTTTCTTCAAGGGCTGCCCATCAAAAACACATAGCACAAACTTTGCTAGTTAATATGTCATCAACATCAAATCTTTCTACTCTAAGTAAGTTCTTCTATCAGCTGAAGCTAATAAAACATCCTTGTTGCCAACTATGTTATACAGCTGGAGTGAGAAGGACTCCAGGCAACAATTTGATTCCTAACCAGGAATTCAACAGTATCTTAATCACCGAATCCTAAGGTCCATCCCTCAGAATCATGTCACTCCTCATAATCAAGCCTTAGGGTCTCACCAAACGGTGTGTAAGTGCCCCTTTACCTCTTCTTTATTGTTAATCCACTTCTCCTAGTTCTCTGAAAGAAGAACACTTGCAGGATGCAAATCATAGCTAATTTACAATCTCCAAGGAAAATTTACTTCTATGATCCTAATCATGCATAGAATAAACAAATATATACATCCCATTTCCTTGATAATCTAAACCATTTGCCCTTTCTATGTTCCCTCCCCAAAAACCTGCTTGTATTAACACTCTGATTAATATAGTTAGGATTTTTCTTTTACTAGGACAGCTCATTGTACTGAACTGTAGGTAGTGATGTGCTGGTAAAATGTTTTAACAATTGGCTCCGCTAGCTCCATTGCTGCCATTGTGCCATGCCACAAACTGCAAAAGAACTGATTGGCACACTAGATGTCAAGGTTCACCTATGCATTCATCTGGCTTGTAACATTCCAGAAAATTTAACCATCATCAGTTCTCATGAGCTAGTGCAAGCTGGTTCTAGCATACCACTGGCAGAAGGTTGAGTCTGAGTGTATAGTTGGTTTCTCCCCACTGGACCACAACCTTCAATGAGTGCTCATGATCAGCTTGATCTCTTGGCCTTTCATCTTTCTAAGACCTAAGAGCTAGAGAAAATTGGGTATGGTACAGCTTCAATTCCCTTATGTTGTTTCTAATGAGATATTTTCAGGGTTAGAATTGAATCACCTTGTAACTGATATGGAAGAATCACCTCCTCTCTTATTAGCTACTGTAAGCAGTGCATCCTACTGCAGTTATAAAAGCTAGTCTATAGTTCACCCATTGGGTTGCAGTGAATGAATAGATTCAGGCTGTCCTACAGCTTTATTAGAAGTACAGAAGCTTTCTGTTCTGCTTTTTTTAAACATATCCCAGGGAGGAGGGAGGCATGTGTGAGCTTTCAAGAGCTATTTCTTACTGCTTTTTCCTCTTTCCAAACAAGTGTGGCAGTTCCTGTGATTCCAAGGTTGACAAGAGCACATCACTCTGGTGTTCAGATGGATGTAGTGACTGCCCATCAAATATCAGATCAAGTTGAAAGTCCCAAGGGCAAGTGCTGCTGTCAATTTACACAGGTGAATGTGTAACTGAGAGAAGAGTTTGGCCCTTAGGCTTGATCTTCAAATACCTTGGTTAGAAGGGGGAAAATCCTCAAATGTTAGCTTAGGACATAGAGCAAGGACATTTCTTGATATATTTGATATACAGCCACTACCAACAAAGATCAGTTATTTCTTAGACTGCTGTCTTGCACTCAGTTGCATATGCATGAGTGCCATTATACTAATTGGACATTATCACAGCTAACCAAGGAAATTTCAAGGCATCAGCCAGTATTAACCTACTATCTCATGTGGCCTGATTTTTTTTTTTTTGTGAGCTTCATTGGAGCTATCAGCATAAAAGTTGTTAAGGGTTCAAGACTGCAGTGGGAAATTTTATTGAAGATATTAACAAATGACATTTTAGAATACTTTGAATTAAAGTGACATTTAGGCAGTCATTCACATAGCAGGATACTTCTGATTTGGAAGTAGAAACTCATTCAGACCATAGATTTCAAGCATACATATATTTGTAATTCATTCATTGGTAAATACTGGAAGAGTAAATGTTAAATATTCCCATATACTTTTGATATTTTACAAAATTACTTAACAGATAACACATTATTCCTTCCCCCTTCCTTTTCTCGATATTTGGCAATATTTTCTGCAATAAAAATAAAATTATGCTAATATCAAACAATATTGAAGGAATATTGAAAGGAAAAGACCAGGAAATAAATTTGCCTCCAAGTTCTCTTGTTCCAGGAGCTAATCCTACAATCACCTCTGTAACCTATGGAGCTTCCTTCGGCTTATTCCTCTATCCCTATGTTTGTCAAATTAGCAACTTTAAGCTGTGTAGACTTCAACTCTCAGAATTCCCAACTCATTGTAGAGATTGAGAAACACTGTTCTACTCCTTGATAATGTCCCAGACCCAATCCCTATATACATTAATGGAATGAAACCTTGAAAAAATATATGGCTTCCTAAAGGAATAAACCTAATAATCATGAGAGGAGACATGCTTTTATAAACCTTAAATACGTTTTGCTTGTTTCTTTAGCTAACATTCTAGCTTACTCCACTTCAGTGCTCATATCTTGGCTCCTGTCACAAATCTCTCAAGTCCTTTGCCAAAATCCATGTTCTGTTCTTCTGGCTTCTTTGCAAACTCTTCTAGGGAAGGAATATTGTCAAAGGTCCTGATTGTTGGCTTGAATTTTTGCTGTGATTTTCCAACTACACCCATAAGTTAACTGTTAACATCAATTTTGGGATATTTAAGCTAATATTATTTTTTTCTTTAAACCAAAAGATTTGGAAGCATCTGAAAAGTCTGCATGGCAACAGAACTGGAAATATACACACTTGTCTCAATAAAATTAAACCAAAAATCATAAATCAATATTGGAAAAGCAGTGGAAAATTTTAGGGTTATTAGGGTTTCAGAAGTCTGTGATATAAGATTATGTATTCCCAAAGAAGACGGTGATGAAATTTGGTAAAAAGTGGAGGAAATCACTTCTCCTTGCAATAGTACACGGTTTAGGTTGTCATTGTTACTGTGAAAGGCAGAGGCCTCTGTAGTAAGCCACAGTGAATCAAAATGACATCATGTACATCATGATATCAGAGCGAAAATTGCATCATGGTAATTATAGCAACAATAATACACACTTGACATGGTTGTGCAGCTTGCATGTTCAGAGGAGGATTTAATTATTTATTTCATATGGCACAACATTAACCATTGTTTTTATTTTCAGTACCCATGCTCCCTCTTCTTGCTGGGAGATCTTTGTGAGCCAGAATGTGTAGACTATTTGGCTGTGACAAAGTTACGTTGCCTGGGGTGTATCATGAGGAAGCTGCACCCCTTCAGAGGAGCTGTTCAGAGGAGAGTTATGAAAGAGGTTCAACCATACTAGACAGGTCTCATCAGAGTAGACAAATGAAGAATACTCTTCCATAAAAAATTATTGTGAGATGTACTTTACAGAAACTCATATTGGATTAGTCGTTATCAACTAGGATTGCAGGAGGTATTGGAGTTCCTATATATTTGGTGATAAATAGGCTACAGAACTCAAGACTTTTAGCTGAGCAACCAGGGCTAACAGCTGCAGGACTACTAGAAAAAAAGTTCTGTTTACCCAAGAAATATATGAAAACTGAAAACAAATAAATAATGATCTGTTACAGGTGAAGTCCAATGAGAAGAGGATATCTTAAAAGAATGAACCAGTGCTTTAAAGAAAAATTCGTGTATATTAACTAATTGTTGTGGCTTAGTCAGTGGACTCAATTGCTGTGTTCTGTTGTGAATGTAACTTTCAATCTGTTTCTTTATTTGAGAAATGGACAATGAAAGGACCTTTTCTCTCTCCTAGTAAGACCAAAGCACACTTACACAACCATGATCATCATTGTTTCAATGATAGCCATCATTCAGATCATAGTCATCCTTCAGACAGTGCAAATAATAATAACTATGAAAGAAAGAAATATTCAGTTTATTCTGCTTCAGTTTAACATTTAATAAATAATATTTATTATTTATTGATTAGTCCAATGACCATATCAAATAAGGGAAAGAATATGAACTTTAGGAAGGAATTTGTGAACTGTTAAGGGAGGGTTTCAGAAAAAGATGACTTGGTCCTAAGAAAAAGGAGGGCATGAGAAATAAATTCAAAATGATGCTGCCTTGATTATGTTTGGTACAAGAAAAAAGTATAAAGAATCCCTGGTAGGTCCTCAAGATTTATTACCCTGTCCTAAAACAATGAAGAATATTCTTGGGATCCCTACAATGGGATTTCCCTTGTGGGATTTCCATTTGACTGTGCCTAACTCAAAGTGTTGTCAATAATGTACACAAGAATATTTGGAGCAATGTTTTTGAAATATTAAATAATATTTATGTCCAATAAGTTAGGATGACTCCAAAAAGAAAGAAGTGCATCTGCTCTTCAGAATGAAATGGCAGTCAGCAAAAATTGCATTGCACTGTCAGTTTTAGTTTTTCGAAAATGGTGAGAGGACTGGAAGAAGATGGGACTGATAATTAGGAAATAGAACAACTCTGCTCATTGTCCCCCTCCCCTTGCAATGAGGTTTCCCTTTCTTCCATCTCCATTACATTTATCAAGTTAATTATGCCAAATCATGGGTAGTGCCACAATAATTCCATCACTATGGGGAAAATTTATTCCCATTATTAAAGATGGAATGATCAGCTTTTGCAGCCTAATATATGAATTATGCCTGGAATGGAAAATTGAAGGGAGAATAGACTGCTATGTAAGAAAAGCAAAAGAATAAAATTCTTTGCAGTATATGTATGGTAAAAATCAGAGCTTGCTTCTTTCCTCATTATAGGTATCAGTTGCAACAGCAAATCATAAAATATTTTTCCTTTTTTTTACTGTTTTATGATAAATATACAATTAGAAAGCATGGCACATTTGTGTGTGTGTGTGTTACAAGGTTAATGCTTAAATTTTATGGGGAAATCATGTTCCTGTTCATCCCAAATTAGGTAACAGTAATGTCCAATAAATCCTACAATATTGAAATCCACTCATTGTTCAAGCATTGGGAAAAGCAAAAATAAATAAGCAAATAATTTTGTTCTTCGGCATTGTAATGATAGAGGAACTACAGATTTACAATCTTCAGTTACAGATACGTTGTTTTTTTTTTAATTTTCTGTTTGTAAGCTGAAGTTTTATAGACATAATAGAAAGAATGGATGAAAAATATTCTTTGTGGTCAAGGTTTAATGATTTGTTTAAAAACTAGGCCAAATGATTTTTTGTGAGCAGCATGGTATGGTTTTGGTGTTTCTTTTTATTTCCAGTCTACTTTTGTGAGGTTATTTTCTTTTTCTTGTATGTGATAGAAATAATATTAATGAAATGACTGAAAACTGTACAATGGTGGACTTTCCCCACCTTTTCCAACTGGTGGACCCCAGATTTGTTGAACTTCCATTTATCCCCCAGATCTCATAATACTGATTTTCAAGGAAAGTACCCACTGATTTTCAAAAGAAGAGATATAGAAGAGCTTGTAGGCTGGTAAAGAATTACAATTTTATCAGATGTGTAATGAAAAGTGATTCCATTATTCTATACGAGGAGCATATATGATTTACAGCTTTTTGCCTTTGAGAGTTTTTACGAGAAAGGAAACTTTGTTTTCCCTAGAGGATGTTTTTGCAGTACTCAAAAAGAAGGAGAATGGCAAAAATATTCCTTTGCTAAGTTGTATACCGGTAGTTATAGCATACATTCTTCTATGGATTTTATAATAACTTTATCTTGCACTCCTCAAAAAAAATCAGATAGTTAATGTAGACTTTACTGTTGCTTTTAGTCACACTTTGCATTATCATTTCCGAAATGTATTCCCTCCCCCTCCACATTCCTGCCACTTATCAGTGGCTCAGTGCTCCAGTCTGTGGCAATTTTGGCCAGAGATTAAACCTTTTAGCAGTTATCAATACTGATAATTCAAGGGAAGAGAGTTGAGTTTCCATAAAGTGAATGTACCAAGCACCTGTGAAATGAATGCTACTTTTCACTACCTTTCACAGTGTTAAAATTAACAATGATTTATTCAATAATTAGAGGAGCATTGCTTATTTATTCATTTATTTATATGATTTATTTATCACATTCCTACAATACCCATTTCACCTGTGTGAATCTGGGGTTTACAAATAAATATTAAGGTGCCTGATAAAGAAAACCATGGGACTCCTTGTGTGCAAATAATCAGAAGAACATTATTAATGGACAAATAATTTAGCCGAATGTATTCTTGATCTATTTTTTTCAGCTGAATGTATAGCTAAACAAAGTTCTGTAAATCAGAAATGGATTAGCCCCCAATGTGTATAATATTGTAGTAAAGAACTTATGATCCATGAATGTGTATGTGTTTTTTTTTAAAAAAGAGCTAGACTTACTTTGATTATTTGATAAAATAATTAAAATGTTCTCTAGAAGACAACAACAGAAGACAAAAATCTCTTTCTTTGCCATCTAGTGGAATCCAGATCTGGAACCACTTGGGAGAACAATTTTTCCCAGATCCAAGCATGGAGAGAGCTCCATCCAAACTATGGTTCAGTATTAAAAATGTCAGATAGATTTTTTAAAAAATTCAGTGAGGTAATTAGTAATAATTAGCTAAAATATAATCTCGAAAGTTATTTCAATGTTTTAGTTTCCCCCTCATTTTATTAGATTTCTGATTTTTCATCACCTGCATCCCTGAACTGACTTTTTTCCCCTCAATGAACCTACAAATAAAAAAGCCAGGATAAATATCTGATTGGTGGGCTTTCAAATGCATTAGGTAGAAGGAGAATTTAGCAACTATTTGGACTTATCCAAATTTAAATCCTTTATATTCCAACTAAGTAGGTGTACTATGACCATTAATTTTTACTTATGACTCCATAGCTATTAATTTTAATCTGAATACAAATGGGAAGTGATGTCCTTCCTGTGTTGGAAGTGAGATATTTTTCTGTCTCATGGTAAAGACAAGCTGACTGAAAATGGCCTTGGTATATCAATGCAATGCAAAAAATAGAAGCAGAGCTAAACTTAAAAAGGGATTGAAGACAAATAGCTGTGTTAAAGAGTTCTAGTAGAAGATGGCATTCAGATATATATCTGCAAAAACATCTACATTTCCTTTTTTTCAAATGCAATATAAAAACATTATCAGAATAGACAGCGTAATTTGAAAAGACAAACAAACCAAACTTTATAGCATGATTGAAGGACAGGTATGAAAAACAGTGAATGTGGCCACTTTGATTGTAAACGTTGATTCATAGTTGCATAATTATTCATGACAATTTTATTAATTGCTTATTCCCAACAGTTTTCTCTTTTATTAGAGAGCAAGTGACTTCCTTCCCTTATAGTGTTGTATATTTTTTCGGTGTGATAGAGATTAATGCATAAAGCTTTGCAGGAAACTGCCTCATTGATTTTGTTGCCTTTATATTTGTCTTCCTTAGGTGACTTCCAGGAGCATAGATGGAGAGTGTATAATGTATTTCCCCAGAATGGCCAATACTGACTTCTGATTTTATTTTCAATACCAAGTAATTAATTACTTGCTTTGTTGTGTTATTGGACTATTGCAGGGGTGTCAAACTCGCAACATCACGTGACGTGTTGCAACATATTGCGACTTTTTTGCCACTGCCGGCAATGGGGTGGGCGCGGTTTTGCTATGATGCATCCGGCCCGCGGGCTGGCAGTTTAACACCCCTGGACTATTGCATGCTGCCCAGAATCACTTTTTGTGTGGTGGGTGGCTATACAGATTTGATAAACAAACAAACAAACAAACAAACAAACAAATAAAATAATTGATGGAATGATTACATATATTTAGCTGAACATATACAGTTACAATAGGTCTTCCTATTGATGGAGGTAGCTATCTTCATTGGTATGATCTATTCTAATGGATGAGTAGGCCACAACACTTGTAAGGAAGCAGGTACTACAGGGACTATTCCTGTCCTAGCTAGATAATGTACAGAATATGAACCTCTTTTTTGTTTTTGAATGGGAGTTAAGGCCTAGGTTAAGCTGTGGTACCACAAGCAGTGCTATCTGGAGGAATGTAGAGTTCCCAATCCTAGTTCTTTCAGTAATCTCATTCATATGAAAGACAAAGGTTGTAAGTGTAGAGAAAAGTGTGGAAGAACATTGTTATCTCCAAAAGTTGTAAAATTCTGTAGGGACCAAGCATGGCTTACATTTGAATGAATAAGAGCTGAAAATGATTTAAGGACACCTGATCTTTATATATTTTATGGAGTATCTTGTCTTTATCTCTTTTAGCACCCATGTTTCTAGCATCAATTAGAAATTAAATAACGTACTTGCTTACAAGTTATACATTCAAAAAAAAAGCCATGTAATACATTTTCCCAGGGAAGGAGCACAGCATGTGCCAAGAGCTTGCAATGGACTCAGATAGCCATCCTTTGCTGTATAAAGTTCCAAACAATTAAACAGATGGAAGCATCTTCTTGTTTGCTTTCAATGAAATAGTAACTGAGTTATATCACTGAATCTAAACCTAAATTCTGGTATAAGCAGTTGCAATAGGGGGGAAATGCCCTTCTGGGAAAATAAAGCCATGGATGTAAAAAAAGAGCCATATACTAGGATGGTCCTGATGGCTGAAAGTGTGAATTGGCTAATTTTCTCAAATGTATGGGAAAACTGAGATGACATAGGAAGGAGTGCCTAGTCTTGAGTTTTCTTGTTTGACTTACCTAATAGAGGACACAAGGCAATGAATGGAGCAAGGTAGTTCTACTTGCAGTATTCCAGGAGGGCATGAAGTCGCCCAGAAGCAGGTTTGGAGTTTAAAGGTTGAATTGAGGGCAACAAAATGGTTTTCTGAAAGAAGCATTGGCCAGCTGTTAGTATGGTAGGAAGGCAGCAGAAGAGAAGCCATTGCCAAAGCTTGTTGTTTGACCTCTGTGCTAAATAAATAGTGCAGGGAAGGAAGGAAGGAAGGAAGGAAGGAAGGAAGGAAGGAAGGAAGGAAAGAAAGAAAGAAAGAAAGAAAGAAAGAAAGAAAGAAAGAAAGAAAGAAAGAAAGAAAGAAAGAAAGAAAGAAAGAAAGAAAGAAAGAAAGAAAGAAAGAAAGAAAGAAAGAAAGAAAGAAAGAAAGAAAGAAAGAAAGAAAGGTATCTCTATCAGAATCAAGGCTAGGTTTGTTCCTGGGAATTGTCCTCGAGTTATGAGATGGCATTATTTTTTCAGAGGAAGGTTGGGCAGAGGCAAATTCTGAGGAATAGAAAGAAATTATAGAAAGAAGTTTTCTACCAGACCTTTAATATCTGGTAAGTCCCAATAGCCTCTGGGATATCCTCAAAATGTATGCAAATTGATTGTCCAAATGTACCATTACAGATGTATTATTGTAGAGTTAGGGTTGAAAAGAAGCATAGAAGCATAGTTCTCAACTTATGACCACAATTGGGACCGGAACTTCTGTTGCTAAGCAATGTGGTTGTTAAGTGAGTTGTGTCCAATTTTATGACATCTTTTGCTGTAGCTGTTAAATGAATCAGCATGGTCATTGAGTGGATCACGTACTCATTAAGCAAGTCCAGCTTTTCCATTGATTTACTGAAGCCCTCTAGGGAGGTTGCAAATGGCAATCGTGTGAGCCTGCAATGTTGCAACCATTGTAAATACATCTCAATTGTCAAGCGCGTGAATTTCATGGGGTCACTGCAATGGTCAAAAATGCAATGATTGATCATAAATCACTTTTTCAGTGGTGCTGTAACATTGAATGGGCATTGAATGAATGATTGTAAACGAAGGACTATCTATAAAGATTATGTGGCTATTACAGCTTATTTGTATTTTCTCTAAGATGGTTGCTATGATAAATCAGCCATGGGCGACATAGTGGTTAGAATGCAGTATTGCAAGCTAACTCACTGCTCACTGCCAGGAGTTCGATTCTGACGGCTCATGCTTGATTCAGCCTTCCATCCTTCTGAGGTCAGTAAAATGAGGATCCAGGTTGTTGGGGGCAATATGCTGATTCTGTAAACCACATAGAGAGGGCTATGAAGTGGTATATAAGTCTAAATGCTATTGCTAAATCAGAATGCCAATTATTATTTTAGAACTGAAGTAGAAATTCTGCAGGCTTTGAGCTAGGAATCCTGGTCTGTTGAAATATAATCACAGAGGGAACTCATGTGTTCCTAATCAGAATTAAGCAAATGTTTTAATTTAAAATAGGTAACAAGGCATGATTAGTTTACTCAGTTTAGGACTCAAATCAGTGGTGGGATTCAAATATGTGAACAACCGGTTTTCTGTGTGGATGCCGCTTCCAGAAGTCCATTCTGGGCCTGGTCAACAAAAAATTAGCTACCGGTTCTGCCGAACTGGTGCGAACTGGCTGAATCACACCACTGACTCAAATCCATGAGATGTGTGAATAACCAGCAGTTTCAGAGGGAATTGGAAAACATGAGCCTAAAAGCACAAACAGTGACAACCTGAAATCTAAATAAAAGTTTTAGAGAAGTCACTCTTGTACAGAACCTTGGGGACATAGACAGTGGTGGGATTCAAATATGTGAACAACCGGTTCTCTGTGTGGATGCAGCTTCTGGAAGTCCGTTCTGGGCCTGGGCAACAAAAAATTAGCTACTGGTTCTGCTGAACTGGTGCGAACCGGCTGAATCCCACCACTGGACATAGAACAAATTAAATAACATTCTGCACTGAAGCTAGTGACCTTTCCCCATAGCTGCTATATGTAACAATGGCAAGAATAACAATAACAACAAAAGAGTAGGCATTTTAATTGCACTCAAGCAATTAATGTTGGTCTAGTTTGGTCTTAAGTAAGTAGAAGAAGAAAACTTTAAAAGACAGGGAAGATAAGGGGGGAAATCAGATAACACTGGCCAATTATAGTAATCTATCCCTGGTTCTCTTGAAGCATTTAATGTTGAGATCCAGTAAATGAAACTAATGATATAGCTAACTAAAGCGGATATTTTACATTCCAAACCTCGCAAAAACTTGGATGGCATGACGGATGAACCCCAATCTGAAGATTTCTGGGTTGTGATGATGAGTTAAGCTACAGTTTAACAAATGGACTGTTTTAGCTTACCAATTTGTTCTGCAACTTGTGGTCTATTTCATCCCAGATTTCTTTTATGCATGCTTTTATATATGCAATAAAAATAAGCAAGGACATTCAAGAAAATATAAATTAGCTATAATATCCGATCACACATTGTTTCAGTTTATTTTATTATTTTACTTTTCTCTCTGAGTATCTAGCCATTATGGATGGGGAAAGTACTTATTTTGTTCTTTTAAAGCAAATGCACAAATCAGAATGCAGTTCTTCCTCAAAATTTCCATTTCTCCAAATTTTGCGTATTACGTTCTACATTAAAAAAAAGCATCCAGTATGTTTGTAAACATAATTTATAACATTTTTGTATTATTTTGTATTATGTTAAGAAAAAAGATATTCACAAAAAGCTACATCGCACACTGTTCCAGGGAAAAATATGGATCTTTGAAGAAATATATATAGAAGATATTGATCTCAAACAAATAGGAGAATGAGATGGAATAACAGAGGAGAAACTGGAATAATTGATAGTTCTCCAAGTATATATAAGCATATCTATGTATGTATACATTTAAATACATTTCACTTAAAAATTAACTGTGAAGCCCTTCCCAAATCTGCCGAGTTTAAGAGTCGAGGTTTGCTCATCTCTCAGCAAGAGTAAGAGCTTTTTCCTTAACATCAGAGAATTACGTTAATCTCAATTTAAGTTGAAATAAATTCACACTTTATACTTGCTTCTTTTTTCAGTTTTGTTATCACTCTTGCACTCCTGGTTTTTTAAAAAGCTCTTTGCAGAATTTCATCCACACACGAAACCACAGACCCAAATTAGAGATACATCCCATTCCTCTTGGTCTTTTGATTCTGTCTTGTATTTGATTCACATGAAAGAAAATAAAGTGTTTCATCACAATAAGTGGAAGTCTTATCATGTATTGGGTTGGCTAGCCTAAGCTTATACATTGAAGAAACTTTTGACTTTGGCCTTTCCCCCCCCCCCCTCTTAAGGTTTATATTTTAAGGGAAAGTCACTGACCAGTCCCCAAGGAAGTGTTTAACTTGGGGATAGTGTATAAGTCAGAATGCAAGGAGAGCTGATGGGGTAGTTTTAAAAAATGTCCTGACACAGTCAAGGTGATGGCCATTTTTAGCTGCCCTGCTATCCATCACCTCTTTCAGCCAGGCATACTCCATCATATGCAACAGCCTCATGAATTTATGCATCAAGCTGTGCAGCCAGTCGTGCCGAGGGCTCTGGTGACAAGTGAAATTGCTGTGCGCCTCATTTAGCTGTTTATTGCCCCTGAGTACGTGTTGCAGCTGTCATCCTACGATGGGATGATAGTGCTCGTTAATAGGCAAGACAGACAAATAATGATGGAGACTCCAGCAAAAGATGCTCATCTGCCAATCGGCTCTCAGCAGTATCATAAGCAGCCACAAAGTTTCTGATCAAAAATAAGGCCAGGAGAAAATACCGAGGCCAGCAGATATTTCCCCTCCCCCCCCCTCTCTCTCCCCCCCTCTCTTACACACACACACACACACACACAGCAAACTTCTGAGAAAGTGAAGGAACCCAGTACTTAAGCTGATCTCCTGGTGTTAGGACTTACTCACTTTGTTAACAATACAAAGAAAAAAGAGGGGGGGGGGAATGGACCTAACAGGCTGAAATCTGTACCCCAACTCCTCCTGCTGTAGAAGAAATATTGCTGATTTGAGTGGGATTACATTATTTGGCTGTCTTTTTCTGAGCTCCAGTTTGACTCACTTTGCATCTGGAGTGAAAGTATTTTCAGACAGCGCAAGGCCCTGCTGCACTAAAACCTAAAATCTAAGCATATTTTTTAGAAGTGTTTGACATTACCTATAGATTATGCTATTGGATCTCCTGTAACTTTCAGGGGGTTTGCTACACTCTCCTTGGCGGAGGGGGCATTTATTTTGGTTGTGTTGCTCGGTATCAGAGAATGAAATGCTATATTTCTCGAGGGCCAGTTTGAACGTGCAGTAGGACTCTTTGTTCTTTTTCACCCTATTCTCCCATAAACACCTGCATGCAACTGTTTCTAGAGAATGAAGGGAAGGGGTTCATAAGAGAGTTTGAGAAACCAGGAATGCTTCAGAAGAATAGGGTCTTGAGGTCCTCCTACTGGGCAAGTTTTAATCCTGCAATGTATCATTGGACTAATTACAGCTATGCTAAGAAGACAGCACGTTTGGATTATGTTGATATTTTGCTTTTGTTTCCATACAATATTTTCATTTTCATACTTTAAAAAAAATTAAAGGGAGAAAATTCTAACCAGTATTATTATGAGGTTTGGCAAAAAGAAAAAAAATGCAGAACAATTATTGCTGAGTTAAGCTGGGAACATTCTTTGTGTGTGTGGTTTATCAGATTCCCTCCCCTCCCACCATGTCTTGAATTCCATGCAAATTCTGCAAATGCACATTTGAAATTTTCTCTTTTGCAGAGGGCATTCCCCCTGGGTCATGCTTTACTCTGAATCTGTTTTCAAAAGTTGTTCACAACATCAACATGCTCTCATTTGCAAAGATACAGCAACATTGTAGACAGTGATACCCATTTTCTAATTTACTTATGGGGAAATCAATTTGCTTTACTAATTAAACCCACTAATTAAAGTGGAAGGTAAAGAGTTAATGTGCTTGATGCAATTATAGGATGTCCCTAAGTTGAAAAAAAAAACTTTATGTAAACAATGTTTGAACGTCTGTAGACAAGGAATTCGATCCAAACCAAGCTAGTTGAGTTTAAAGCTCATTGAAATTAATTGAACTAGAGGTAAACCTGGCTTAAGGATTTCACTGCTCATCAGTTTTAGTTAGTCTGATAAAATAACAAGGCCTTGAGACCAGTTTTGTTTTTCCAGTTGTAATATATTCCTTATGTATTGTAAATGCTAGAGAGGCCCAGCTGGCCCAAAGGGGAACGCCATACTGGGAGGAAGAGATTTTTATTCACTCTGGGATTCTAGTCTTACCTTCTATGAAGAATTTTGGCTTTATCAGTTTTACTGAATCCATATCCTACATTTCTGAGCTACTTATCTTTCACATTTAGATCGAACAGAGATTTGATATTGGTGAGTGTCTTCTTGTATGAGCCTGTGATATGCTTTTCTTTTTTTACTGAAGGGCGGTTTGAAATCCTTTATCTAAAAATAAACAAAATAGATAAATACAGGACAGCCAGCTTCAGCTTCAGTGCTATTCCCCTCTGTGCTCTCCTTATGTGCACATAATCCACTTTTCTAAACAAAAGAAGCGAAAAAAATGGCACCACAGCTGTCCCCCTACTCAGGGAGACTACTTCCCTTCATCCATTCCATGGGCACTTTTGTCTCCTGACTGGAACTTCTGTGACTATCTGACAAAGGCTGAAGCCTGATAGAAGCCTGCTTTGAAAGCCTAGGCTTACGAAGCCTAAAATGCTGCCAGATGCCTTTTTTTGTGCAATGGAGATCACCTCCCTGAATTGATGTCTGTTTTGTTTAGCCGGTGACACAGAAAGGCAATTAATTTCCTTGTTGGCTGGAGAAGGATGTGGTTACATTGTAAGGGTAGTGGCTAGATTAAAGAGAAAATAAACTTTGGGGGAATGCTGTTATTGCTGTTCATCCAGCATCTGAAGTGCTCTACACTTTACAACATTGTACTTCCCTTTCTTAGATCACAACTGTGCTATGATATAAACAAGGTTACGTTTTGGGGTTTTTTTAAAAAAAAAATCTTTGCTTTTGGAAATGGGGAAAATAAGGTTGAGAAATTGTGGCATAAGGCCTTTGTTGTAGCTAGAAGGAAAACCATTGATCACAAGGATAATAAATCTGTTATACCGATTTCTTTATAGGCGGCAAGCTGGTTTGCATATGAACATCACAGTACTATCCTTCATTACCTGGGAGTAAGTGCCTCTGAAGACTATAACATTTACTTTTATATAAACATACATAATATGAAGCTGCTTCTCTGGTTTGCATTTGGGAGAATAAGCAAGTATTTATTTTTACTTACTTACTTGCATAATGTATAACCATCCTGATTCCACAAACTTGGCCTTATTATGATAGACCTAAACCTGAAATAAGCACCTGATGTAAACAGAACAGCTGATTCTTTAATTCTTCTATATAAAAGGAATAGAAGGAGATGATCTCATGATCCAGGACTTCATGTGCACCAGCCTCAGTAAGGAATCACTGCTCAGCCATGATATTTATATTGAATGGTAGTGCTCCTGTGTTACAGCAGTACTAAGGGAAATATTGGCCAGGAAAGACAATGTACATTTAAGGGATCCTCCCTCTCCCCATCTTTGGGGTGGGGAAAAAAAAGAGAGAAATCCTCTACCTTTTTGAAACCTAGAGTTGCTGGTCCTTTGGAAATTCTTTCTAGTAGCATTCAGATCAAAGACTGAACTAGAATTTAAGAATTAAGTTCCAAATGATGGTCTCTGACTCTCGTTGCTTTTCCTTTTGTTGAGACTATTGGATATCCTTCTGAAAGTTTTATTTAAGTTGCCAGGTCTCAAAAGTAATCTCTACCCTCCCCAGCTCTGAACTAAACTCTGCTATTCCATCTTTCAGGCATTGTTCAGAAATCGCTGTGATTGCCAAGAACTGGATGGGGAGGCTATATCCCTGTTAGTCTGCTGGGTCTCTGAAAAGCCTTTTAAAGCATTATCCTTTCTCCTTCTGAGTTATTTGGCTGATACAACATGGGAGTTACCATTTTAATTTAGTTGTGATTCTAATTAAGTAAGCTTCCCCAGGTACTGATCCTGTGAAATTATTTCTTAGCTTCTTTTGTTGGTTCCCTATGGTCTGACCCCTAAGGTGCAAAGAGGATGCAGGAGTTCTAAATTATTGAATGAATGCATGTGGAGCTGGATGTTAGTAAACAAAATGACATCAGTCCTAACAAAGCAATGGAAATGTGGCTTATTCTGGGTGGCATTCTCCATGAAGGATGCAAAATGGGCTTGTTCTTGGGTTTGGTGCTGCTTGTTGGAAGCAATCTAAGATTAGTTTAGCAATCTAAGATTAGTTTAGCAATCATTGGCTGGGAATGTCTTTCTACAGCCTTCGTTTATACAATATAGGTTTGCATTAGTGTATACATGATTGCATACAATTGTGCCATTCTCTGGTAGGAGATCACATGGGCACGATTATTCAGGTAATAATTACTTCTTGGGCTTGCGTTATTTGCAGATGGCCCTGAAAGATGTTAACAAAAGATACAGCTAATGTAGAAGTTAGAACTTTATCAGAAATACAATGTACTTTAGAGACCAGATTATCCTATCTTTAGAACAGTGACTTCAAGTTTTGCAAGACAAAATTCAAGGTGCTGGTTTTGATGTACAAAGCTCTAAATAATTTGAAGCCAGGGTATATTGAAGATTATTAGGGTGATAGTTCCTAGCCCCAGGTGGTCTATCCTGACCCCAAATCCTAGGAGCTCTTAATTTTCTAGGATGCTTCTGGTAATAAATTAGCCCAAGAATCTTTTCTTTTTTTCTTCCTAGTGCAGAGTCCACTTTTTTCTGATCAACCAAGTGTTGAAGAATGATGCTGGAGAAAAGTAAAGACTGATTGAACTAAATGCAGTTACAAACCTATGTTTGGGATTACTCTTGAGACAATAGAAGCAACAAAACGTGTTTATTTCTCTGCTCTAATTACATCAGCAGACTTGAGTCCAGCATCCTTGTTTAGATTCATCTGTGCTCTTTTGAGTAAGGAAGTGGCAGATCTACCCTCAGGCTATTTTTCCTGCAATATTCCTTTTGCCAAAATCATTTGTATTCTCCTATAATTAGATTCCATTTAGACACAGGATGGTGAGATGACTACAGCAACATTGAGTGAGATCACCGGCATTCTGCTGAGCTTGTAGAGATTGAAGAAGTGATTAAAATGTTGTATGGCATGACTCCATTTCCTAAGGGTGGAGCCATACTCAGCCTTGATTCTTTTGACAAGTTGGAGGTAGTTGAGTTCAAGAAATACTCACCTACTTGCTTATCGCCATCTCCCAATCCAACTAAACAACTTCTGTTCTTTCTCAGGATGATTTTGGTGAAGCAATGGGGCTTCACTTGAAAGGATCAAGAGGAAATAAATTATTGGGGCCCCTTTCAGTCTGGATTCAGACTGGCCATAGTTTGGAAACAGCATTGTTTGCTTGGATAAATAACCCCTAATGGGGCCTGCAACTTTATGAGACTCTAATTGGATCCCACTATTTTGCAGTGATTCTTCTACGAGTAAAGTCATGTAGGATTCCTGCAAGATGGAGTTGATCCCCGTAAGTGTTAAACCTAGTGAAATCCCAGTCCCTAGATTGGTTCTGAGAGGAGTAGTATTTTGCTTGCAAGAGGCTTCTTGTGGACATACGGCTTACACATGGCTGCTCTTGCTCAACAGGTAAGGCCGTGGCAGGAAGGTCTTTGCCTAGCTTTGACGGGTACACCAGTTATGAACCTTTTGAAATCTGAACTGCCCTACAACAGTGACTCACACTCTCATCACCCCATGGTTTGATTACTGTAATGCAGTTTACTGGAGTCTGCCCTTCAAGACAATTCAAAGCCTGCAATTGGTTCAAACTGGACTATCAGATTGATACTTGTTATCGTCGATAGGAGGAAGCTATCTTAGGAGTAATAACACATATGATTATGTCATTGCACTAGTTAGAACAGGGGTCTTCAAACTTGGCCCTTTTATGACTTGTGGACTTCAACTCCCAGAATTCCTCAGTCAGGCACGCTGGCTGAGGAATTCTGGGAGTTGAAGTCCACATGTCATAAAAGGGCCAAGTTTGAAGACCCCTGAGTTAGAAGATGGCTTTTGGACCCAATTCAAGCTTCTGTTGTTAATTTTTGAGGCCTTATCTAGCATCATATACCTTTAACCCGCGGGACTATTTTTTCCAATATGAATTAGTCCATCTACACTGAATTCCAGTGCCCTGTGTTTGAGCATTGGTGGTATGAACTGGAGATGCATTTTCTCTGTGGAGTTTCCAACATGATGTGGAATGTGGTGAGGTGGCCCCATCTGCTGCTATGTGATTCACAAAGCTATAAAAGCTACACTATTCCAATATAGATTTAGGACAGAAGGTGACCTGGTTTGCCTTTGTAATTTTGATTTTTTTAAAATTGGAGTTAGGATTGTAATAAATAAATAAAATATGTTTCCATATATATTCTGCCCATTGTTTGCAATGATATGTTCCACAAATTATTGTTTCTTAGTGGGTAGGTAGGTCTCGTTTAATATTTTCTCCCCAGAGTTAATGAATTCCTTAAGAGAATTTATATTGAATGGAAGACTGTGAATTCTAGTCCTGCCTTAGCCATGAAAGTCAGCTGGGTGACTTTGGGCCAGTCACTCTCTCTCTCAACCCAACCCACCTCACAGGATTGTTGTGGGGAAATGGGAGGAGGAAAGTGTGCTGGATACGTTCACTGCCTTGAGTTATTTGTAAAAATAATAAAGGCAGAATACAAAGAAATAACTAAATAACTAAACCCTGAATCATTTTTATGCTATATAATATTTTATGACTATTAAATATCAGTATCCACTCTCAATTTTTACTGTATGGATTTTTCTCCTATGATCCTTGGTTATATAGTATGTTGCTCCAAGGTCCCAGTATTGGTTGCAGTTGTTAAGTTTTTGTACCCCATAAAAAGATGCAGCATTACAATTCTATAATTAACACAGACACACAGGCATGAACACAGAAACCCACATACTGTACAGAGAGAGAGAGAGAGAGAGAGAGAGAGAGAGAGAGAGAGAGAGAGAGAGAGAGAGAGAGATGAAAGTGACAAAAACAGCTCCATACACATTTTAATGTGAAAGATAGTTTGGGGATAACATTCTCGTATTAACAATCTGAGTTTTATAATGACACAATATTGTTCTTTAACAGAAATAGCCAATCCAAACCTTAGAGTGTTTAATTCAAGGGGGGAAAAAACCTCTGAGGGCCATTTACAGAACTAACGGTCAGCAAATCTGTAAATGTTGATCCCCCCCTTAATGAAATGGAAAAGGAATATGCGCTACATACAAAAAATTAATGTTTCATAAAATGGTTGTTACAATCAAAGGAATCACTATGAAAATTAAATTACTGGGCTGACTCTGGAAATCAACATAATATGCTCTGTTTAATTCAGCCATGCTAAAATATTAGATTTTCCTTCATTCTCTTTCAGCTTTCTCTCTCCTTCACCTGAGGGCATCTGCTGATGAGTCTCTTCTAGAGGTTGTTTAATGACTATTTTACAGCAACTGTCAGCTTTCTAAAGCTCAGTGGCATTGGATAACATGGTACCAGCAGTCTTTTTACACTATTTCCTATTCTGTAAATCTGACTTTTAAAAGTAACAGTGTCAGAAGTCCTTGCCACACCCCTGGCTCCAACAAGAAACAAGCCGTTGAGTTCACAGGTGGTTGGTTTATTCACGGAACGTTCTGGCATACGTTATTCACAGGAACAGCAAACAAAGTTAGCGCTGGGAACAATCGCCTCCCAGCGCTCTACCTATATGCCTTCCGACCAGCCCCCCCCCTACCTAACCAGCATCCGGCGTGCACACCGGTAAGAGCAGCCAGGCAAGGACGCGATGCAAGCTTCTGGCTCCCTGCTGCTTCTCCGTGCCAATCAGCTGTTCGGCAGGACAGCCGCAGAGCCGACGGCCACGTAGCTGTGCTCCTAGGAACTTAAATGAATGGCCAGTGGGTGTTTAATATTTTTATGTGTCATTGTGCTTATATTAGTTATTTTATTTTGGAGTTTTTCTTTCTATCCATCAATGGAGCTTTAATAATAATATTAACAACAACAACAACAACATTGTAAGAACCTTCCAATCCTATTTACCTTTACTATAATTTTTGTGTTAGGAGGAAGCTAGGAGATCTCCTTCAAGAACCCAGCAGCCTTTGGAACTGATCAGCAGTTTGTGCAAAAAGGGCTTTAAGGCAGAAATGTTTTCTTATTAGTCAATAAAAAGATAGGCCAATTTTAGCATTGCAGAAGGCAGCTAAAGATGGTATAGGTTCTCCTGCTTGAGCAGGGGGCTGGACTAGAAGACCTCCAAGGTCCCTTCCTATTCTATTCTATTCTATTCTATTCTATTCTATTCTATTCTATTCTATCCTATCCTATCCTATCCTATCCTATCCTATCCTATCCTTATAGGTAGAAATAAATTCCAAGTATTTCTTTGCATGGATACAGAACCTCAGAAAATCCCTTTTTGGGTGCTCTTCAGCTTTGCTTATTCTACATGTGACAAATTTGGACACACAATCAACAGTTGCAACATTGTTCACATATCCTTTTGACAATATTCCTATATATCTATCTATATCATCTGTATCTATATCTATACATCTATATTTATATGTATATCATCCATATCTAATTCTATCTATACTGATCTATCTATTATCAATATCTTAATCAACTATGGAGGGGATCATTTTCCTTGTTGAGCCATCATGACAAGTCAAGGCAGTTTTCATCTCATAGATCCAGTTTTACTTCTGATTCTAGTCAAACAATACTGTCATTAGTGAGGTTTCTCCTTATTTTAAAATCAAACATGGATAGAGGGCTAAGAGGCTTCTTGAATTTGAGGTCATCAGTATTCCGTGTGAGAAGCACTTCTATCCCAGGGCAAGTTCTCCCCATTAAAGTGAGGCACAGAAGCATTGCCCTAAGGCAGGGGTAGGCAACCTCGGCTCTTTTATGACTCCTGGACTTCAACTCCCAGAATTCCTGAGCCGGCATGGCTCAGCTTGGAAACCTCTCCCTTTTCCCTCAGCATGGCTGGCTCAGGAATTCTGGGAGTTGAAGTCCATGAGTCATAAAAGAGCCGAGGTTGCCTACCCCTGCCCTAAGGCATACAGTAGGTTTTTTTTAGCCTCAGTCTCTCAGCTGCGCAATTTTTAAAAATGGAGTAAGTTCAGCAATGTTTTTCAGGAAACTGTGTTGATCCTTCAGATGATGCCATGTTACGTCATCTGAAGTGCCACTTGCAAAGAATTCCTGGGATTAAGTTCGTGACTAGAGTCACCTTGGGATACTTAGAAGGAAGCAGGAAAGAAAGTGCAGCTGTTATTCTGTTCCTGAGGACTCCTTTGTTTAACTTGTCCTGCATGTTCAGCTTTCAAACAAACAATTTATTGCCATCAAGGTAGATATAGTAAGGAATCTAAAAAAAAAAAAAAAGGTAAGACCATCACTGCAACTGACACTCCTAAAAATTTACAAAAAAAGTTCAGGAACAGCATTAAAGAAAAATGACAGCTCCCCATTTCTCATCTGTGAGTTCGGATGATATATAGTGAGTGACATTTTGGGTTAGCCCTATTTATTTATGAATGTATAAAATGAACAAGTAGTTAGGGAGCAGATGCAGTATTCGGTATTTGGCACAAAGCACTGTCGTTCTCCAAGATGAATCAGCAGAGTCCCAGAAGCTAAAGAGTGATTTCATTTATTTTTAGAAGGCCATGGTGGTATACACATGGCGTCTCTTTGAATTGTTCGACTTCGAACTGTTCTATTCATGAAATGAATAGGAGACGCATGGAAATTCAGACTTCATTGTGAGTTGCGGTCATGGGTTCATGAAAACTAAGATGCTGAAGTAAAAGCATCCCACAAATTCCTGACTGCACTACATGGAATGAAATGAATCTGAATCCAATTGAAAGAAAATAAATTCTAGAGGAACGCACAGGATTCGGTCCCAAATAAAAGTGCATGCCTACTAAAGAGGTCAAATGGTCCAATTTACTGTATTTCACAATGTTCACTCCCTACATGGAAGACTTTCTTGTATTCCCCGTTCAATAAAATGGATGGACATGGAAAATAGACACAAGGAAATACTCTTTGCACAGCTTATAATTAGCTTATGGAATTTTTTGCCAGAAAATATGGACTTCAAAAGGACATTCAGTTGTTGAAAGGAGAATAAATTTATAAACAGTTATGGGTCATGATGACTCTGGATTCAGGGGAAGTATATTATTGACTACTAATTTGTTGGAAACGAATAGGAAACCTTAATTGTCTTCATATTTTATGTTAGTTTTCCAGAAATGTTTTATTTGAACCAATGATGCTAGACATTTATTTATTCAATTGAATTGCTATTAAGTAATTCCCCCCCCCCTGCATTTAACACCTCCTGGAAAGAAAGAAAAAAGACTTCAATTTTAGTGTATCTATCTAGTTCTAGGAAAAAGTGATGGTTTTGAAGGAATGCACCAGGATCTGGCTGAAAAAAAGAGCTCTCCTAATAATTTTCTTAATAAACATTTAGGCAGCAATCAAGCCTCACAGATTGCCCATTATATGAGGGAAGCACCTCAGGGAAACACTTTCTTTGTGGGACCACCTCTTCCTGGAGTTATCTGCCATTCCATGTGTTCTGATGCACTCCAGATCCCTTTCTATAAATCCTGTCAACTCATGGGACCTAGAAGGCACCCTTTTTCCATGGCAATCCCAACCCTGTGGAACATTCCCCCCCCCCCCGAGATCTGGCACATCCCACACCCCTAACTTCCTGGAAGGCCCTAAGAGCTGGCTCTTCCTGCAATCATTAGAGTGAGGATGGAGCCCAGTACACAGACAGGGGTGCATTGCCTTTGGGGCTCCAGGAGATGTAGTAATGATTTTTATATCATTTACATTTATTTATTTTATTTAGCATATGGCATATCATACATGGACTTGCAATATGCACTAACATTTCACCTAGATTAAAAACACAGTAAAATAGGAATATTAAAAAGATATTTATTCAGATACTAATGTCC
This sequence comes from Azemiops feae, assembly GCA_023970755.1. Lineage (NCBI taxonomy): Eukaryota > Metazoa > Chordata > Lepidosauria > Squamata > Viperidae > Azemiops > Azemiops feae. The sequence goes on from JALGBA010003981.1 coordinate 192,019, forward strand.
AGACCATCTCACCATTGAAGTGCAGCATCGTTTATGTGAAAAAAAATCAGATACTGGGCCGGTATATGCCCTCAGCTTATAGCTGGTTATTATGTGATTTACAGTTTGACATGGGACCCCGCAGTCACACTGAGGGGAGGATACTATACCCCATTTATACAGTGAATCCTGGCAGATGCCGGGTGAGGTACAAATCCTATTTAAGTTTGTCCATTGCTATGTTTTTACCATTGCTCTGTAACCCAACAGTACTTTTTCAAAAGGCAACTGGACTTTGTTTTTCCTTGAAGACATTTCATTTCTCAACTAAGAAGCTTTGTCAGTTCTGAAGAAGCTTCTTGGATGAGAAGTGAAAAGTCTTCAAAGAAAAACAATCCAGTTGTGTTTTGAAAAAGCACCTTTGGGACAACCATGACCTGGATGACTGAGAATTTCCATAGACATTTAGCTATGCACTTTGGGATAAACACCCTTCAAATGGTGAGGGAGTATGAACAGATTTCCAGAAAAATTGCAGACTACAGGAACCATTGACGCTTCAATTTGAGATGCAGACAACACAGACTCATCCCCAACACCCTGCACCTGTGTTCAACCGTGAAACAACACAGGGCAGAAAACATCCTGCAGAAAGCATAGATCCAACTTCTCAACCAGAAGTGAAGAAACTTCTTGGATGAAAAGTGAAGCATCTTCAAGGGAAAAACAAAATCCAGTTGCCTTTTGAAAAAGCACTTTTGGGACAACCATGACCTGGGTGACTGAGAATCTCCATAGACATTGTTCTGTAAGCCATCCAGTATTATGATACATAAGATGGGTAGCTATGTAAATCTTTTAAGTAAATAAATAGTACCAATCCCTCTATTGCAACCTCTGCATTCCCTCCCCAACAGGCATTTGCAGAGGGACTCAAGAGAGGGCAAAAATGAAATAAGCATTGGGACACAATTATCATTATCCCTTCTATACATGTGTCTTGATACTTGAGGTTGATTCTATGGATACTTCTGGTCTCATCTTCCCCCAGCTTCCACATATTGGGGCTAATCTCCCTGTTTTAACTAAGAACTATCCTAAATACATTGCTGCTAAAAGTGGAAACCATGCCTTTACTTAGTGTTTCTTTCCTTAATATCTATTTCTTTAAAGAATTTATATTTATAAGTTAACCTTGTTGTTGCCTATCATATTACTGTGTCTCTAGGTAGCTGACAGTGAATTAAACATTTATTATAAGAAAATAAAACAAAATTATCAATAGCCAAAAATAATGACAATCATAATCAATATACCATGTGCCAGAGGTCCCAATTGCCAATCAATAGTAAACAGATAAGCAGCCAACAGCTAGCATGATTTTCCATTCCCCTTGCAATAGACTATGCTCTATTGGCTTTGTTCAATATCACTGTGCCCAGATTTAGTTTATATGCTATTAAGTATTCTGGAAAGGAAGCTAATTGTATAGCTATCAGAACCCTATGTATTCTGTATTTCTTCCTTTTGCTCTCATTTTCGGGTTCTGATATTCATATGGGGGAGGGGGACCTATGGGTATTCTGCAGTAGACTTCTTGTGCTTTGTTCTATCCTCTTTGAAGTATCTTTCAGAAAGGAATGTGCCTCCGGCCATCTGCCTCATCTCCAGGCAGAGGGAAGAAGCATGGAGAAGCCTGACAGCCTTGAGAACGGCGCCTTATCGGTTCTTTCCCACAACAATTTGACACCTATGGATTGACTCAATTTAAATCAGCCAGTTAGGGTGGGGTTTGAAGGGGTTCTTTTAATGTAATGTTTCACGCGTGAAATCCTCAGATCCTGCCTTACTATCCTGCTGTCAATACCCTCCAATAAAAGTTCCTGTTGAGACAATGCAAGTTTCAAGAGTTCTGCTTTCTTGGGAGGTTTAACTGAGGCAGGTCTAGTGGTGGGATGCAGCCAGTTCACACCACTTCGGCAGAACCGGTAGCTAATTTTTTGTTGCCCAGGCCCAGAATGGACTTCCAGAAGTGGCATCCACACAGAGAACCGGTTGTTCACATATTTGAATCCCACCACTGGGCAGGTCCTTGCAATAGCTACTTTCAGTGATAACCATAGATGAGAACAATATCAGGTGCACTGTATGTCATCTCCCATACTAGCATTCCCATGCCCCGATATCCTATAATTTCTGAAGGACTTTCTTTGAAGAGTCCACTGTAATAAACTGTGTCTCTAAAATGAAGAATGTTCACTCTGTAGAGATATTTCTGCATTGGCTTTCCCAACCTTACAAAGGTGTACATAGATTCCAATTTATCACCTTTTATGATTTCATAGCTTTCAGGACAGGCATTTTCATTTATCTCACCTGCCAGTCTTCCACTTGTAATGGGAGCTGGAGTTTTGACTTGTTGGGCTTGAGTTTTTAAAATCACCATAATGGTTATGATTGGTTTATTGTGTTTTATAGATTTCTTGCATAGCAATGATAAATTATTTCTAAACAGTGTATTATTGATACTGTGGACCACCCAGAATCTTTTGTGTTGAAAGAGTATGAATTTTTTTTCAAGAAATTCTTAGAACATCCATACATATTTTGAAAAAAAAAATCACACATAATCACAAGAATTTGCAACAAAAATATAAAGTATTTTTAAAAGTTGGCTCATCAGTATCACATTTAAAACTTGGGTATTTAAAATAAGCTAGTATCTATTTGTTTATTCCTATTGTATGTAATTTCTTCCATTTTTTCCCATCAAGTTATTCTATATATTTTTTTTTCTATATTACTGACTTAGATGTTGTATTCTAATTTCCCATTATTTTTGCTGATCAGAATTCTGAGGGCATCTAGACAGCTCCAGATTCCTGTCTTTCATGTAATACAGTTCCAACCACGTTTGGCAGCTGTATGTCAGTTTGATCAATAATGATGTCTGGATTAGACAGTCCAAGTGGCAAAAAGGATCTCTTCTTAGGTATTTTGCCAGATTTTGAAAACCACAATAATGACATTCTGCTAAGAAAGCAAGATTGGAATGCAGATTGATTTACCCTGCCCCCACCTTTCATAAAAACTGCAGACTAATGGGCACTAAATGCCTGAATAATAATTAGCACAAGTAAGTGACTAGGTCTCCGTTAGTAAAATATTAAAACATTTCTTATACAGTATATGTATATTGTGTTAGAAACAGAGAAAGACAGAATTACAGCTGTGAGTTATCTGGCAGATGTCTATCCTGAATATTTTAATTGGGGTCGACAATAAATTATAGAACATTACTAATGTATATTTATTCAAGCACATCCCATAATAACAAGAAAAATGATTGGCTTCTCCCTCCCCAATTTTCATGGACTATCCAGAACTTTAAAAACAGCTAGAATTAGACAATCATAAAAATTATTTCAAATCCTCTATAACTAATTAGTGGTTATCTTCAATGTACATATGACCAAGTCAAACTATATATTTAAAACATACTTGAGAAATCTCCATGGCACATAGACATCAACTTCTATTAACCATCTCCAATAAGGATTGTGGTTGGTCTTGAGGACTGAATGGAAAGGAAAAAGTCAAGTTTAGAAAAATTAAAATGAAATTTCAAATAGCATGCAAGAAATCTAACATTTATAGCTGACAGGTTTTTGCTTTCTGCATATGCAAAAATATGTTGCAATAAGGTAGCAAAAAGTAGGACTTCAAATTAAATGATATGTAGATTAAGATCTTTGCTCAGCCCATAAAGCTTAACATGTCTCAAATGCATTCTAGATACATGACTTTGGTGCAATTGTATTGGGAAACCTAAGATAGAAAAGAGGGTGTGTGCAATGGGGTGAGCTCCCATTACTCACCCCGGCTCCTGCTAACCTAGCAGTTTAAAAGCACGCAACTGCGAGTAGATAAATAGATATCACTTTGGCAGGACAAGTTACTGTATTCTGATTTTTCATACTGGCCACATGATGATGGAAGCGTCTGTCAGTCAACGCAGGCTCCCTTGGCTGAGAATCAGAGATGAACAACACCCCTTTGAGTCAGTCATGACTAGGCAGGGGAAACCTTTAAAACTTCAAGATGGAAAGGGTGAATGCAGAAGTTTCATAATCCTCTTCAATAGATGAAAAGTAAATCTGGACCACAAAGACTTACCTCACCTTCTATTAGTAATGTTGTTTTATCTAAATATAACTTGTTTTCCATCATATTTCAGCTATTAATTTATTAAACACATAAAAAGAGCTGTCAGATCAGATCCTCAAATTCTAGGCGCATCAAAGAAAAGAGAAACCCACACTTTCCTACAACTGCTTTCTCTACATCATGTATAGTTTTATATATCTTGTCACTCCCTCCCCCTCAAACTAAATCAACAATATTTGATCATTAATTGCAGCTAATGTTGATTCAGTTCACCTAAACCATTTGCCCCTTTCTTCTCTACCTCACTTTGCAATTTCAAAAAGTGGAATGGCTACATCACATTGGTTCCCTGGGGCTTACTCTCTTTGGAACTATGGCTGGCAGTAAGAAAATCCTATTCATCCCTATGCTTTATTTCTTTGAGAATAAACATACAATGATCACTCTGTTCAAGTATTTTACTTGCAAAATCAGCGAACACGGCTTGCATTCATTATCCCATCATAGAATAATGTGCTGCAATGCTACGAGAATCTAAATTAAATGCGAAGATTTTTTTTAAAAATGCATTTTTGCTCAGCTTCCCATTATATTTTATTCTCAACAACTTTAAATCAATTGCTGTTTGGTTTGTCACTCAAGGGCTCTCCAGTTTCCCCCTTTTTACATGAATTACATTCAAAATAATAATAGTAGTAATAATAATAATATGAAAAATGATGATCGGAAATATTAAATATATCCACATTGTATGATGTCAAGGTATGATACTATGCTATTACAAGCCATTGATTTCATGATGTTGGTTTTATGGTGCTTTTGTGAGCTAAGAGTTCCAATTTAGGAAGATGTTTATCCCTTAACTGTCCTAATACTGAGAAAACCATAAAAAATTATCCTGGAGGGCAGAAAAGAATGCAGGAGGAGCAAGCCGATTAAATCAGAAGAGGTGTTATCAACCCCAGGGGAAACACCATCTTTTTACTTTTGAAGTACTTCCAGCAGAAATCTGAGCAATCTTACATGTCCTCTCCACACGACCCATCATTACAACTTAGCAGTTTGCAAATCCTCAGCAGGTCACCATATTTTACACTTACTAACCATGTAAACACTACCAGGCACTCCTAATTACTACAGATTATCTCTTAGAAGCCTTCCCACATTTGTAAAGCATACCAAAAAAAAAAGCTCTGAGGAATAATATTTTCCATGCCACTGTAAGTTATATATCCATTATAGCTTGTCACTTTTCAAGTTGTTTTGACTTCAGTATCAAACATTTCCATGCCTTGCACATATGTATCTTAAAAATAACATTCTCAAGGAGTATTAAATTGCTTTTTTTGTAGAGCAGTTGGACTTAATGTACTTTTCCTTATTAACAGACTTCATCAAACTTCCTAGGATCTCCTTTGTTACTAATAATAATGTTATGAATTGGTGACAATTTATTGAAGCTAAATGTTGGTTGGGCATATCAAAGATTTAATAGATAGTGAAAGAGATTTTGTTTTTTTGTTACCTAGTAAATGGGACCATCCAGTTAATGGGTCCATTTTAGACAATAAGATCCCTCTTAAGACTTTAGGACAGCGGTCCCCAACCTTTTGGGCACCAGGGACCAGTTCCACAGAGAGAGGTTCTTCCGCAGACTAGAGGGGGTGTGGTTTTTCATGTTGCCTACATCCCATCGATGGGGTTTTACTTGTTTGTGTGGCCTGGTTTCTGGCATGCCACAGCCCGATGCCAGTTCCCTGCTTTAGGAGACACGAGTACAAACAGCTAATTTCTATATGCCCTTAATCCATGTATTTTTTTTCAGTTGTGAGGAAAAAATTGATAATAATAATAATGAAGTTGGAAGGGACCTTGGAGGTCATCTAGTCCAAACTCCTGCTCAGGCAGGAAACCCTATACCATTTCAGACAAATGGCTGTCCAGTCTCTTCTTAAAACCTTCCAGTGTTGGAGCATTCACAGCTTTTGGAGGCAGGTTGTTCCACTGATTAATTGTTCTAACTGTCAGAAAATGTCTTCTTAGTTCTAGTTAGTTTCCATCCATTGCTTCTTGTCCTGCCTTCAGGTGCTTTGGAGAATAGCTCGACTCCCTCTTCTTTGTGGCAGCCCCTGAGATATTGGAACACTGCTATCATGTCACCCCTCGTCCTTCTTTTCATTAAACTAGACATACCCAATTCCAACAACCATTCTTTATATGTTTTAGCCTCTAGTCCCCTGATCATCTCTGTACTCTTTCTAGAATCTCAACATCTTTTTTACATTGTGGTGACCAAAACTGGATGCAGAATTCCAAGTGTGGCCTTACCAAGGCATTGTAAAGTGGTATTAACACTTCACGTGATCTTGATTCTATTCCTCTGTTAATGCAGCCTAGCACTGTGTTGGCTTTTTTGGCAGCTGCAGCACACTGTTGGCTCATATTTAAGTGATTGTCCACTAGGAGTCCAAGATCCCTCTTACAGTTGCTACTATACTATACCTGTGCATTTGGTTTTTCTTGCCTAAATGTAGAACCTTACTTTTTTCACCATTGAATTTCATTTTGTTAGATAGTGCCCAATGTTTAAGTCTGTCAAGATCCTTCTGTATCTTAAGCCTATTTTCTGGAGTGTTGGCTATTCCTGCCAGCTTGGTCTGTAAATTTGATGAGTTCCCCATCTATCCCCTCATCCAAATCATTGATGAAGATGTTGAAGAGCACTGGGCCCAGAACAGAGCCCTGGGGCACTCCACTACACACTTCCCTCCATGTAGATGCAGTTCCATTGAGAACCATATGCTGGGTATGGCCGGTCAGCCAGCTACGAATCCATCTGGTGGTGATGCTGTCTAACCAACATTTTTCTATCTTATCAAGTAGTAGGTTGTGGTCTACTTTATCAAATGCCTTACTGAAGTCCAAGTAAATTATATCCACAGCATTCCTCTGGTCCACTAATTTTGTCACCTGGTCAAAGAATGCAATATGATTTGTCTGGCATGATCTGTTTTTGACAAATCCATGTTGGCTTTTGGTAATGACTTTGTTTGCCTCTAGGTGTTCTCTGATTCATTGCTTGATTATCTTTTCCAGAATCTTCCCAGGTATTGAGGTCAGGCTGACAGGTCTGTAGTTTCCTGAATCCATTTTTCCCCTACTTTTCCCTACTCTTTTCCAGTCCTCTGGTAGTTCCCCAGTGCTCCAGGATCTTTAAAAGATATAGTTCAGTGGTTCTGAGATCACATCTGCCAGTTCCTTCAGAACCTTGGGGTATAATCCATCTGGTTCTGGTGATTTGAACTTACCTAGGGTGGACAGGTGCTCACTTACCATTTTCTTGCCTATCTTAGCTTGTGTTTCTAATCTGTTTTTTACTGTACTGTTTTTGATAGGTTGGACTGTTTTTTTTCCTTTTGTGTAAATACGCATGCAAAAAATTTGAGTAGTTCTGCTTTCTCCCTGTTGCTTGTCACCTTCTTGCCACTTTCTCCCACTAATGGACCAATCATTTCTTTAACTTTTTTCTTGTTTTTTTACATGTTGAAAGAAGCTTTTTTTGTTATTTTTGACTTTTGTTGCAAGCCTTAGTTCATTCTGAACCTTAGCTTTCCTCACTTCATCTTTGCAGGCTCGGGCTATTTGCTGATGTAATCTTTTTTAAAAAATGTTTATATCTGAATTTAATCCAGCCATGTTCCATGTTGTTACAATTCAAATACTGAAATAAATATTATTGGATATCCCTGATCAACACAAGATCTTCTTTTTGCTTGTATAATTTCTCAAGTACAAAAGGTTGGAAGCTGTGGCTAAGCTAGCAATTATCTTTTAAGCTCCTCCTGGTAGCAGTGGTTTTGTTCTCTGCCATTAATTGGGCTAGCAAAGGACTGAAATTGCTTCTGATCATTGGGTTGCATTTTCACACACGGGTGTTCTACTTTAGAAGAAAAGGGAACTACTAATTTCAACCCCTGAAACATAATGCTGTTTGTCAGTGTAGCTTCTTCACATGTGAAGCTAGGGAAACCACCATCTTGTCTCCCTCTCTAAAGGTCTAAATAGTGTTCATGTGAAAATGGATTTTCTAAATGGGTCATTTGTCTAAAAAAGCTCAATCACTGTTTTAGTAGGATGCCAACTTCCCACAACTGAAAACTTGGAGATATCAGCCTTCTGCTAAGAAAATTTTCCAGGTAACCTCATGTATTGCAAGCAGTGAACCCTAAATTTCATATAACTTATTAATATTGTATAATATTGAATCAACATCATCATATATAATATTCAGATTATTGAAATATTGGTACTAATATCATAAGGTAATATTTTTTTCAGTATTCGACACAATTTGTGCTCCGGTTCTTTGCTCTGTGTTCAACTTTAGGGTAGATTCATATATGTAGTGATGAATCCCTATAATCACCTTCAAGAATGCCCAAAGTTTGATAAAAAAAATCCACACACTCAAAATACCCTCCCCTCCAAAAAAACTGGCAGAAAAATCTGCACCTAGTCTCTTTCCTATTACTGCAGTTACTAAAGTTTGCTGTAGCATTATGTAATTCTGAAACACAGTTCTTCATGTTCTTCTGATGATATAAGGCAGGGGTGTCCAACCTTGGCATTTTAAGACATGGACTTCAACTTTCAGATTTTCCCACCCAGCATGAAGCCCACAAGTCTTAAAGTTGCCAAGGCTGGATACCCCTGATCTAAGGGATCCTAAAAACACATTTTCATCTAGGTCCTATACTCACAGAAGCATCCCTCATTAAGTTCAATGAGGTCTTCCTTCCTAAATCTGGAAAATGAAGTGTTGCTATCAACACATTTTGTTTTGTGGTTGAGTAGCATCTTGGTGCTTTTGTATGATTAGCTATTGCTCAAAGTATTTTGGAAGACAATCTCTCATTTCCAAAATCCTGAAAGCAGGATTTCTTTCTCTGAATTGTATTTTAAATGTGTGAGTCTACAATTGCCACCAACCCAAGGTAGGATTAAAATTGTAGTCAAATACATCTGGAATACATCAGCTTCAAACAAGTTGACTTATTGATCAGGTAAAATGCTAAAAAGGTAACTTAATGGTTATCTCTTTTTGTGTAAAGTCCCCATGCTACAGAAAGTTTATAGAGCCTGACTATGAAATCGCTAAAAAACCTGGTGTTAGAATAACAGAATAACAGAGTTGGAAAGGACCTTGGAGATCATCTAGTCCAACCTCCTGCTTAGGCAGGAAACCCTGTCAGTTCAGACTAATGCTTGCCAAATCTCTTCTTAAAAACTTCCAGTGTTGGAGCATCCACAACTTCTGGAGGCAAGTTGTTCCACTGATTAATTGTCCTCACTGTCAGGAAATTTCTCCTTAGTTCTAGGTTTCTTCTCTCCTTGATTAGTTTCCATCCATTGCTTCTTGTCCTGCCTTCAGGTGCTATGGAAAGTAGGTTGACCACATCTTCTTCATGGTACCCCTTAAATATTCCTTCCTGGTGTTCCTTCTTGGATTTCACAGTGTTTGATAATCAATTGATGCTTACAGATAAAATGAAAATAAAAAACTTTACTCAGGGAGCCGTTTCCCTACATTTTCCTTTCTTCCAAAGTTTTATTAAGTATTTTAGAAGATCACAAATCTAACTTTTAAAAATACCCTGCTGTTCCCATTTATAGGTCAGGTTTTTTTATATCTGAAGAAGGCGAACTTTTTTTTTTAAAGATCAATTGGATTAAGGAATACCATGGGATCCAAACATGTATGCAGTAATGGCAGGTTAGTCTAAACAGCATGATATTTTATTTGAGTCATTTCTTTGTAACTGTATTCAAATAGGTGTGCATTTTTCAGAGGATAAGTGCTATGGGACAGTTTTAGTTTACTGTCCTGCTGCTTAGCCCTATATTATTAAATTGTACTGATATAGCGAGAAACAATCCCATTATCCATTTGCTTTATAGCCTTTTGATAACATAGGACAATACATAAGCTGTGTGATCATAGTGGAAAAAGAAATGCTACACACAACGACAATGAAGCTGCATTGCAGATTTATATTTGTTGTTTTAATACATTTAAACAACACAGTGTAAAAGGTTAAAGTATCAAATCAGGAGTTGGGAGGAGCACATTTTAAATCTCCAGGATACAGAAACCTCTGCAGGTGACTCAATTTACAAGTTGCTAAGCAAAATATTGTTAAAGCAATATGTGCAAATGGCCTCTTAACAATCTCTACCTTGATACTGGGCAATTTGGGGAAGGGGATTAATTTATTGCATTTACCTGTGGGAGCAGACGAGTGTTTCTTAAAGCTGGACCTAACTCTCCTCCACGGTTTCCTTGAAAATGTACTTCCTTTGTTAAAAAATAAGGGGAAAGTAATAGTGGTTTCCGGTAAAATTTTCAAGGAATGGACCCTGTCCATCTTTTCCTTGATTTCTTTAGTCTTTTTCCCTCCTTCCATGTTGGACACATACCTCACCTGATGCTTCTCACCAGTTTCAACTTCTCAGATACAGGTATTCCTTGAATTACAACAGTTCATTTAGTGACCGTTCAAAGTTACAACAGCACTGAAAAAAGTAACTTATGACTGCTTTTCACAGTCACAGCAGCCTTGTGGTCATGTGATCAAAATACAGACATGTGGCAACTGACTCATATTTATGATGGTTGCCATGTCCTGGGGTCATGTGAACCCCTTTTGGGACCTTCTGACAAGCAAAGCCAATGGGGAATCCAGATTCACTTAACAACCGTGTTACTAATTTAACTAACTAATTTAACAACTGCAGTGATTCACTTAACAACTGCGGCAAGAAAACTCACTTAATAACTGTCTCACTTTGCAACAGAAAATTTGGGCTCAATTGTGGTCACCGAGAACTACCTGTATATTTAACTGCCTTTTTTAAACATCATTTTCACAATCAGAAGAGTTTGGAGAAAAATACTACAAAAGTAGCATCTTTGTACAGCAGTTATGCAGAGGGATGGCATTAACCATCAAAAGAAGGTAACAAACAGTTTTAGAAAATTATTTTCTGGAAGTAATCCCCAAGGTGCTTTTTCAAAAGGTAATGGACGTTGGTTTTCCTTGAAGACATTTCACTTCTCATCCAAGAAGCTTCTTCAGTACTTCAGAAAAAGAAGCTTTGGGACAACCAGGACCCGGATGACTCAGCATCTCCGTAGACATTTCTGGGAATAAGTGAAAAAAAAATCTGGAAATGCTAGCAATCATCTGACAAAATCTATACGTTTGGATGCAAACAGAGTGCAAGAAGAATTTGTACACCCTCCTGAATTTCTTGTGGGGAGGATAAGATACTAAGAAAAAGAAAGATGCATTGGGAGTATTTTTTTTCCAAATCAGACAGTGATGATTTCATACATTTTGCAAAAGTAAATGGAAATTTGCCAGAGAAAGGATATGCTCCAGGGAGGTGCAAACAATCAGAGCTCCCTGGAAAATCTGCCTGCTTGAAAAAATTTGAAACATGCAACATGTAACCTAAAATTTAGTCCCTGACTTATTTTGTTCCTATTTCATTTTTTTCCTCTCATCCACTTAGGTTTCTGTTTAAAACAACTCCACTAGCCTTACCTAAAAATTTTTTGTTATCTTCTTTAAAAATTAGGTGGTATACAGCTTGAAAATGGTGAGAAATGCCCTTTTACCTAGGTTAATCATTGTTGTCCTGTAGTTATCAGCTGCAACTACAGTTGAAGAACTGGGAGCATCAATAATACAGAGATTGTAACACTTACCGTACCTGACATGTGGAACACCACTGGATTCTCTTTTTTTAAATTTCCTATTTTTTATTCCCTAATCTGCCTACCTTTCTGTTGGATGAAACCTTTCTGTATCAATTGACTGGAAAAACAATGAAATATTACAAAGAAAAATAGCATTCTTTTAGGATACAGTCTGGGTCGGTCACCGGGATCAGAAGTTTACTCTTCGAAGCTTTTCAACTTGTGTGGAGTCCATCTTCAGGGAATTTCCCTGAGTTCCCTAAGGATGGGGTCCAAAACAAGTCCAAAAGCTCGGAAGACTAAACCTCTGATCCCGGTGATCGACCCAGATTGGATCCTGTAATATTATCCTGGGACTCATATATTTGCCTTCATCCACGAGTATTGTTTTAATTGCTGGATTCTTATCGAGTGATGTTCTCTATGTCAGGCAAATGTAAATAAACACTCTGCTATTGAGACTCCAGTGAGTGTCAGATCTGAGAAGTCCTTGAGAAGATGTTTTCTGGCAAAAAGGAACAGTCTTTTCAGACTCCCTCAGCTTCCTTGAATGTGTGTTATCTTTTAGTGCCTGGTCTTCATACGAATGTCCATTAAGTGCACCAAATAGCAGCGGCTAAACCTATTTCTTAGCAAATGTCCCTTGTCATCTGACATATCATATAGCTGATATTTTAATTTCAACTGAATTAATTTAATTGGAACCTAGCCATTAATAAATGTTAAAGAGGATAATGTACCAATTAATCTAGGTAGGCTTAATTCTCCTTCCCATCCTAATATTAGCATGTTTATCATTTGAAAAGGCAAGTAGAAGTCAGGCAAGCAGGGCTGGCAAGGTGCCTGTGGCAGGGGGAGGGGGTCGTGCAGCGAAACAAAAAAGAAACACACTTGCCTAGCTTTGAACATATTAAAGTCTTCACTGGAAATTTGTCAAAGTGGTGACAGTGAATTATAGCTGACACAAGTGGGAAAGTTGTCATGCTATGCAAGTTCCTTTTTTTTTTTAAGCAATAGCCCTGACCTTTCTCTTCCTAACTTGTCAAATTAATCTCTGCATCATGTATTACAAATAGAAGGTGTAATCCTGGGAAAATTTATTATATTTAAGAACAATGAAATAAATGGTCCTTTAGACATCAAGCAGGGCTCTGTGCTTACAGAATTCCTCATCCGTACTTTTTCTGATTCTCCCATCTGCTGATCAGTTGTTATTTTGTGAGCCACGATGCAGCAGTAGAATTATTACAAAAACTACATAATCTAGGTCAACATGCTGGGGTGAAAGAGCATCTTCTCTGATCAAGAATGCACTTTTCCAATCTCTGTTATCAGGATCAGGATGGATAAGATGCTAGAAAGGCTTTTTGTATGGATAAGTGTATGAGCAAGTCAGAATAGGGATATTTGTGTGTGTGTGTGTATATGTGTGTGGGATTTATAGTACGATTGTTGTCACAGTAATATGCAATTTTGTTCTCTAATAATCTGCATAGTGCTTAAACAGTAATGTTATAGAACCTGCTTGGCAATCCATTTATATATAGTTTGGACACTCTAGTGCAGGGGTGTCAAACTGCCAACCTGCGAGCCTGATGCGTTATGCCGAAACCGTGCCCACCCCATTGCCGGCAATGGAGAAAAAGTTGTGATACGTCGTAACACATCACGTGACATTACGAGTTTGACACCCCTGCTCTAGTGAGTATCAAAGTATCAAAACCCAGAGAATCCAGAAGCAAGATAGCATCCAAAGATGAGCTTCTGAGAGAATGCCTGAGGTAGCAGCAGACATTGGAGGAAAATCACACAAAGAAAGTATCCTGGCAAGACATGATCCATTATGGGATGTACCGTCAACAGATAGCTGAGGTGACAGACATTGGGAAATCCTACCAGTGGCTGGAAAGAGCTGGACTAAAAGGCAGCACTGAGACACTGATTGTAGCAGCACAAGAACAGGCACTAAGCACCAGATCCATAGAAGCAGAGGTCTACCAAACTGGACAAGAGCCAAGGTGCATTCTATGCAGAGATAGTCCAACACATATGGCCAGGTATAAAATGCAGACAGGATAGCATATACTGAATGGCACAACCAGGTAGCTGGCATTGCATACAGGAAGATCCGTGCAGAGTATGGTTAGACTCTCCCAAATCCAGATGAAAGATTCCACAGAAGGTCATGGAGAACAAGAGGGTTAAGATCCTTTCGGACCTTCCAATGCAGACAGATGGACAGACACTATCTAATAATCCAGACATTGTGGTAGTAGACAAGGACAAGAAGATAGCAGGTAATAATGCAACATCAAGAAGGAGTTGGAGCAGCCCTTCCTTCAGTGCTTGAAGGAAGAATGAGAGAGAATGTGGAAAGTAAAGACCAAAGGGATCCCAATGGTGGTAGGAGCATTTGGGTCTGTGACTCCTAAACTGGAGAGCGCTCCACAGATCGCAGAAACAACATTAGATTTATCTGTCTAGATCAGCATAGAATCCTCATAGTCCCAGGCCTCTGGTAGAAGACCCAAGATTGAAGAAGACACATATCTTCCATTTCCAACAATGAAGATAATCATACTTATTTTTAACTGGGAGGTTTGTTTCTTTCCTGTATTAGAAAGTTTCTTCATTAAAAATCAAGTCAAACATGGATCTTCTGAGAAATACCAATTACTATATGGATTTTGTATAATATATGCTTTTAAGATTTATTCTTTCAATAAATCTTAATGTTCTCATTTTCATTTTTTTAAAATTCTGGTCTTCCTTGAATTAGTGTTTTCATTTTGTTTATTTCTTTGTGAAAAAACCCCCACAGATTTTTAAATAAGAAAATGTCTTATCAGCAGGGATTGATGTAAGTTTGGTTTCATTATTTTTTTATATCAATGCCCCTATATACTTTAACAATTTACAGAAAACTCACTCTGCGTGTGCATGAAAAATCCACATTTTTCAAATGTTACCTTTTAATTTGCAATTAAAATATAGTTTCAAAAGGTTTTATCATTTAAAAAGTGTGTTTGTGTGTATGTGTGTGAAAAACATTACATTATAAAAATGCTTGAAAAATGAAAGCAATACTCTACAAAGTCCATATTTTATGAATCTCATGGGAAGCTCTGCTGAATCAAATAGCCTTTCATCAATAGAGGCATAACATTTTCTGAGTATTCTTCTGTACATAAATGTATTTTTTTTAAAATAATAATAATAATAATCATGTTTAAAATGATGAAGATTCCAGTCTTGCAAAGATTGGGAAATTAAAAAGGCCACTTATTTAAAATACAGTCTAAAAGTGATCCTGCTTGCTATTGAACAGAAGGAAGATTATAGGCTTAACCCAATGTCAAGGTGATCCATCTCAGTTCACATGACACATCATTGCAAGCCTAAATCCAATTCTTCTCCCCATAGGCTTAGTTAATGCTCCTACCAGAAGTTTTATTTTGTTCAAGTAACCTTGGCATAAGAATTAGGACTGTGCAAAGCTTCAGTTGGGTGATTCAGTTTGAGGAAGATTCAGCTGAATTTCCCTGCCCTCTTTCTTTGTTCTCAAGTTACCTGCCAGCATCATTTGTTTAATAAAAAAAAAAAAGGAAGAACAATTAAGATAAACGGTGCTGCATCCTCAACCTGATGATTAGACCACAGAAAGTGTTTTAATGGAGAGATGATGTCATAGAGTGGAGTAGAGGAGAAAGGTGAGTTGTTCTTCATCTTGTCTGACTTCCCAGATTATTCTTGCAGCTGTGTTCTACTGGAAGTCACCAAAGTGCTTTCTGTTATGGTTGTAAAATACTTTTCTGAGAAGTATAAAGTTTTTATAACAAGGACTGGGGAAAAAAAAAAAGCTTCATGCAGGGCTAAGGGTTAATATTTGCATTTGTGGGCTTGGCATTTAATTAAGAAAAATAACCCTTGAACCCACTCTACAAGGGAAAAGAGTTAAGATGTAGACCACGGGTGTCAAACTCGAGCACGCCACGTGACGTATCATGATGTGGCCTACACGTGACGTATCCGGCCCACAGGCCGCCAATTTGACACCCCTACTGTAGACAATGCAGCTGGATTCATCCAAAATATTTGTGGGCTGGCACTGAAGCTATGTGCTTAAAAGAAAATACCAGAAATCCCATATGGCTACTTTTATTTAACATTTTATTTCTTTTTTTAAAAAAACAACCCACTAAACTGCCTTTCAAGACATTTATATTTTACATTGTAAAATAGATCCATTCTTGGTTAAATAACTAGAGCAGTGGTTCTCAATCTTTTTTTCACCACAGACTCCTTTTAAATACCTTTTGTGGTCACGGACTCCCAAGATTTAAATCATAACTTTTCTTCAAGCCTTCACAGACCCCCTGTGACATCATCATGCCCCCCCCAGGGATCTGCAGACCATGGGTGGAGAATCACTGAACTAGAGGATTTCAGAAGAGATCAGATTTAGTACTTGTAAGTTTTTGAACACTTTTCCATTTGCAATGAGCCAGATTACAATTTCCATAAGCAAAAAAACCCAGATCAGGGCAATACTAATGGTCTAATGCAGGGGTCTTCAAACTTGGCCCTTTTATGACTTGTGGACTTCAACTCCCAGAATTCCTCAGCCAGACATGCTGGCTGAGGAATTCTGGAAGTTGAAGTCCACAAGTCATGAAAGGGCCAGGTTTGAAGACCCCTGGTCTAATGGTTTTTATAATGCTGTACTTTAATGATGAGGTCCAAGGTGGTGAACATCTTGGTGCACATCTACCACCTTGACTACAGGACTCAATAGATACCTCTAAAAAGTCCATAGGTTAGCTCTGAAGGCAACTGATCTTCACTATTGCTCTGTAGCAATTGGGATTCAGCAGTATATTTCCTGTGAACTGTGTGTCATCTAATTATTACTTCTTGTACCCATTGATAGTCTTACGTTCTGTGAGATGTTTGTTAGTTTACTGCACAGTTTACAGTTGTTACAAGAGATCTGAACATCTTTATCCTAATCATTGCATCATCTGCAGTGATATTTATATTATAATTTGCTGTTTATCTTCAAGTATTTCTGGCTGATTAATTAGTTCAATTTTAACTGATGGTTTGCTTAATTAAGCATAAATAAATGTGTCCATGAAGAATGTGATATAAATAACTTCTTATAGTATAAACGGAAATATGCTGTGCAGTTTCAAAAACAAAAGGTACACAGACAAGAACTACATAAATAAAAATATAGATCCTTAGCTTTCAAATTCACCAGGCAAATATAGTGCACCTTACATATTTACTAATGTTTATTAAATTCTGTCAAACCTCTTGATGTTCTCAATCCACTTATGGCTCATAACCCTATGAGTTTTTACTAGATTAATTTGTCCATTAATAATGCACAATTCTTTATATTGAAATATAATTCTAGTTTTATATTGCTAATTACTTGATTCTAGGCAGTTTCAAATCTAAAATCCAACTGAATTTAATTGAATCAATTAAAGCAATTTTGAAAATTTAGAACAGTTAAGACATTAACCAATATTCTAATACTACTGAATGGGGTTGCCACAAAGAAGAGGGAGTCAAGCTATTCTCCAAAGCGCCTGAAGGCAGGACAAGAAGCAATGGATGGAAACTAACCAAAGAGAGAAGCAACCTAGAATTAAGGAGAAATTTTCTGACAGTTAGAACAATTAATCAGTGGAACAACCTGCCTCCAGAAGCTGTGAATGCTCCAACACTGGAAGTTTTTAAGAAGAGACTGGACAGTCATTTGTCTGAAATGGTATAGGGTTTCCTGCCTGAGCAGGGGGTTGGACTACAAGACCTCCAAGGTCCCTTCCAACTCTTTTATTTTTATTGTTATTGTTATTTTAAAGTTCACCAATACTCTTAGTGTTCTCATCAAAGTAGGAAATGAATTTGAAAGTTATACATTTATGAGAAGCCGGACTTACCGAATTTCCAGGTAAGTGAATATATGATTATAGCTATTCCATTAAAGTTTACATTTTGTAGGTTGCTAGGAAAGAACACAGACAATTACATTTCACTTTGGTTAGCCCTGTGGAACCCTGATAATCAGTTCAACATTACCTTTCCAGAAAAAGGGTCATCTTATAATACAGCATTAAAGATAAAATTAAAATGGTATTAACAATAACTTAAAACTACACATAACTTAAGTTAGGTTACCAGAATATGCAAGTTCCTATTAGTAAGGACCTGGGTCACTTTGGTGCCAATAGTGTATAAGTGGAATCACTTCCATTCATGAAGGAGATGTGAGCAATTCTCCTTCTGGCTGGGTTTTGGGAAGACACTTGGAAGGGGCTGCACAGGAAATTAGATGCCATCGAGTCAGCCTTAACATCTGGGTGTCGCAGGAACAAATGTCTTTTTGTCTTGTCTTGTCTTGAGCAGGAAGGCAACGGAAACATTTCCTTTGCCCAAACATTTTGTGCAATGTTGGATAACACCCAACAACATGCCTTCTAGCTGCCTGGTTCTTTTACCCTCTGTGGGAGCAGGATAACTAGCATTTGCAGTTGGAGTGAAAGATAAGGCTTCCTCAGTGAGGTGGAAAGGCTGCAAGAGAGTATCCTGGCATTCTGAACTCTTGTCATCCTTAGACTCTTAAGTGGAGAGACCACTGGCTTTTGGCTTTTGCATTTGACATAGCACGAAGGCTCTGGCTTTGTTAATAACAAGGACTGCCAACTCAAGCAGTTCCTTCTGCACGTCTGCCCTTTTCCTATAGTATTTGCTTAAAGTTGCCTTAATGTGAGATGTCACTGTGTTTTGGAGCACCCACCAAAGAAGAAGAAATCTTACCATTCTGCATTCTGTCAGAAACCATTTTATGTGGTTTACTTCCTCACATAACAGAAGTAAGTAGAAATTGAGTTTACAGCCCTTCTTCTGCCCTTACAATTAATGTGCCAAACCTTGGATACCATTGCTTTTCCTCCGTCTTTTTTCAAGCATGTATATTCCCTCTCTTTCTCACATACACAGACACACAGACATAGAGAGAGAGAAAATCCCCTACCATTCTGGAGGTTTATTAAAGCTTTAAGCTGTCAAGTTATTACTGTCAGTTTGCAGAAAGGAAAGAGCTACTGATGTAAAATTAATTTATTGAATAGAATTGTTTGGCCCCAGGGGAATAACATCACCATTTAATTTAATTTCCCCATCATATTGTCTCATTTACAGAAAGGAAAAAAAAACCTGTTCTTTTTTAACAGAATAAGGTACATTATGTTGAATAGTGTTCTTGTCTTTAGATCATCAATTGTCAGTGCTTTGTATTATCCATGTGAATTGTACCTACTGCTTTTCTCCCCAAAAAATCCTCCACCACCTTATCAGCAGAGACATTAAGGTTCTTTCATGTCAGTTTAAATTCATTTTAAAAAATGATTATGGCTACTATATCATAGCTCCATTTCATACTTTTGCTTGCATGGAAGAAATACTAATGGAGAAATAAACATGGGAAAGGTTGCCTGACATATACTCTATGGTTTATGTGTAGGAAGGATCTACCAAGTGGGAAGAGCAGGCTATTAATCTTTGACCTTTGGCTTACAGATATTCCTTCTGGGTTCAGAAGGAGTAGCAAATATCTGAATTATATTATTGGGGGACAACAGGTGGTTATTTCATTTGCAAAATTCCCAAGGAGAACTTTTTGGCTTCTGTGGAAAATGGCATGTGAGATGAGATGGACCATTGATTTGCTTCAACAGGAATCTTCTTTTCACTGGCTTTGTTATGCCATAGTTTATCTGAGGAGCAATTTCTCATGCTCTGTGTTACCCAAGTGTGATTTAAAAGTGTATCTGATATTATTTTGACTACACTACAGTTGTATTCCTTCAAGGGAGCATTGTAGTTTAGAGATTGTAGTTAAGAGCCAAATCACTAGAATTCGTGTCTGAGGATTTCTGTTGAATTCTGAAGTACTTTCCTGTATCTGGCAACTTAGAAGTATTAAATAATAAAATGGCAATAAGACTAATATCTTGCACATTTTCTTCCCCTTCTGTTTCATGACTGTAATGATTTCAATAGCTAAGAAATTAATTTGTTCCAATTCTTTTCTTCATTTGTGTACTCTTGTTATATCTACTTTAATTATCTAAAGGATTTTCCCCTTTTCTGAGTTCATTAAAAATTACATCGTCTTCTGCTATGAAATGCTGCAATGTTTCTTTAGCTGGAATTAGTCAATTAAATTGTTGAATGAATAAACACAAAAAAACATGGCTCCCGCCTCAAAGATAAGCAAAATGGATGGATCATGTTGTAGTTAGAGTCTGCTGAGCAGACATGTAGGACAAAGTTTACTTTCTTGGCCTGTAAGCTGTTTTAAAAGTTAATATGATGACACATATTCATCCAATCTGGTGACTTTTTCCAAAGAATTCAAGTTCCTAAATGAAATTCTATGAAGCAATTAGGCAAGCTTACTATGTGTGTGTTTTACTTACCAAACATTTGGTGCTAAAGGCTGATTTTGCTAATCTAATGAGGCCTTTGAGGGTACAAGTACACTTGTTAAATATGCCCACTGCTTTATGAATCCTAGGACATTTACAGACAATTGTCGAAGTTCGACCACAATTGAACCTAAAATTTAAGTTGGTAAGTGAAAAATTTGTTAAGTGAATTTTGCCCCATTTTACGACTTTTCTTGCCACATTTGTTAACTCAGTCACTGCAGTTGTTAAATTAGTAATACAGTTGTTAAGTGAATCTGGCTTCCCCGTTGCTTATCAGAAGATTGCAAAAGGTGATCACGTGACACTGGGACACCGCAATCACCATAAATGTGAGTCAGTTGTCAAGCATCCAAATATAAGTCACGTGACCATGGGGATGCTGCAACGGTCGTGTGAAAAATGGTCATAAGTCCCTTTTTTCAGTGTCATTGTAACTTTGAACGGTCACTAAATGAACTGTTGTAAATCGAGGACTACCTGTAGTATGTTAGGAGAAAGAACTGAGCAAAGTGTATTACCACAGAACTGCTAATGTAATGGAAAAAAGAAGATAATTCTTTAGTTTGTTCTGTAAATATGCTAGCCATCTTCTTGGTTTAACTTCCAAAGTCCAAGTAGAGATACTGACTGAAAACTTGATCTTTATGCAATGGTTTCATGATCCTTCATACCAGAATGATACAACGTGGCTACATGATTTTGAACCGTGCCCTCTCAACTGTGTTCTCTATGACCTGCCTGACTTTTGGGAGACACGGTGTGTATCAGAACTGAACAGTATAGGTGAGCCTTTGAGCAGTTGTTGCTTTTGTTTTTAAAGGTAAACTCAATCTGTGCATTTGAAATGATTGATGAAGTGTAGTCCCACTTGGAGGGTTGGTCATCACTCATGTGCTGAAGTGACATTACTTTATGTATTTTGGCATAAACATATGCAACTCCTGGCAAAGCAGTTGACCCCGGAGTCCGACTATTTGTCATTTTAATCTCTCTGCTCCAACTCCCATCCCTACTCCCACTCCCCAAAGTCAGGCAACATACCATGGAGCCATCACTAATTATTCGACAGCAAAGGACGCCTGTAGCAGTGATTGCATAAATAGCCAAATTATCATTCTACAAACCAAGGTCTTGTATAGTCTTATAAATAAAGTTGGGATGAGAGTAAAGTCAAAAGTGACAACTATATTGAACAGTAACAGCTCTTCGGTAAATTCCAGGGCTTATTCTGTGGAAAGGAGAGATATGGGAGGAAGGCTACAATGTTCTGCAGTGGAAGTCAGCATGGGAAATAGCAACAGAGCTTAAGTAAGAACTACTAGCCATAATAAACCCCTAGAATGCTTCCTCCAGAAGTAATAACAAACAATTAACCAGTAAGACCCTGGTTAGGTGGAGATAAATTAATACCCCCTTTATCTTTAGAATTAAGGTTCAGAATATCTGTCGTCCCATTGCAAGACTTCTTATTTATAGCTAGGAATGATGACTATCAGGGGAAAACTAAAAATGTTTATTTGATGGCACACATAACATATTCACCTTAGAGCCACTAAATACAATAGTCCCAGTTCTACCAGTCTATTCATTTCTTTGGCACTTAGTGATGAGTCTATTTACTGAGCTAGAGAGGTCATGTCTTTTTTCAATTTACATTTTCTTAGGAGAGAGTATGGATGGAGAGCTGTTTCTGTAGGACAATATGAAACAAAATTGTAGTGCTTACATTCTAGGAAAAAAATGCCAGAACTCCCAGGTTTATTGGGAAAACTATCCATTGTTCTATGTGTAGCTCTCTCTCTCTGTTTGTGTGTGTGTGTGTGTGTGTTTTCACAGTGGATAACCTTCAGTTTGAAAAGCTGTCCCTTAAGACAAAACTGCCAAGTGTAGGGTCCATGTGAATTTTTGGACATATTGAAACCCTTCAATAGAGCCTGCTACTGTCTAATCAATGGGGGGGAAGCTCCAAAAGCCATTCCCACTGCCCCATCAATCTCGTATAAGCCAACTTCTGTATAAATAGCTTTACTTTGTTACTTGCAAGCTTCTTTAACTGAAGTTAAAGAACATATCTACATTTCTCAGTTGCCTATCAGAACTGGCTGACTGATCTCTGGCATATGATTTGTCACTGGAACTGCAAGAAATCAGAAATTTTAAAATGTAAAGGTGACCCCATTGAGGAAAAAATTAGATACAAACCACTGGGTAAAACAAAGGCAGTTCTCCGTGATATATTTTAGTTCCAGTTGTTGTTTTGTTTTCAGCCAATGACTAGTTATTATCAAACCTTTTAATATGTGAGCTGAGAGTTTGTAGGTGTTGTTTCGGGGAGATACTTTATAATTGTTTGAATTTTCTCCAACACAATGCATACTATGAGAAAGAACAGTTGGGCACCACATATTTCACTATAGTGAAAGAGAAAGAGAGAGTGAAAATGCAAAGTAGTTGATTCTGGGCACTTCACATAAGTGGCTCATTTAGTAAAAAGATGAGCTCTGGTTTTCATCAGTTTGACTAATGGTTCATTTCCTTCCATCATTTGGTAACTTATCTTTATTTGCCTCGGCTAAATACATACTGTAGCCTAGAGATGTCCCCACTGTTAAAGCTAATTATTTTGTCCTGTTTTAAGAGTTGTGTGGTAGGACCACTTTCCTTCAAGGAGTGATTCAGCAGAAGCAAGGGGATTTAAATGGTTTAAAATACTTCTCCGAACTTTTGTAAAATCACTCTTTTCATGACAATGAAAAGCCTTTTAGTCACTGCTATTGGTAGGCGGGCAGGGAAGAAGAAAAATGCAGTTTGGGTGTTTCAATATATTGACAGATGTTTCAACATTCCAGAACAAACCTCTCTTTTGCCAAATCACTCACATAAGGAGGATAGTTCTTAAATGGGACAAGATCAATATGGTGTCATGGTTCCGACAGATGAAACTCTTCAAAAGAACTTCGAGGCATTGTTTACCTTAAAGGATCTTTTATTCAAGTAGCATAATATCGGCACTACATAATCGAAGCCAAAAACTGAATTCCCCTCCCCTGGGCACATAGTATCAAAGCACAATTCCCTCCTCCAATTAACAGTCATAAATCACATTCCCCAATTAGCTTGAAGCGTGGGCTTCCTCTCCAGCTCTCCAGCCCGCCAATTCTTTATCAGCTTTGGGCTCAATAACCTTGATTCTCATGCTAGGTTTAGTGTTGTTATGTCTAGCTGGACTCTCATTCACATCCCCCCCTCCCAGCATCATCTAACTCTAAAAGCGAAAGAGAAAAGATGGCTACATTTCCATCTGTTGTCAATGCAAAAACATCCGATGTTAGCAGCGTTGACATCTGGATCCTTCCCTCAGTCGCCAGTTTTGCCATTAATTGTGGATATTTAGGACTGTATTTTTGTCAACGTTTGTTAGCGTTCTATGAAAAGTGCCATTCTGTTATTTTTAAAGCTAACTATGATTCCTTATCCACCCCCCCTCGTCATCTTTGGTTTCTGATAATAAGAACAGGGATAAATACGAGGATCCTCAATATCTTTGGAATTACATTTAAAATAATGTTAACGTTATAATTAATAACTATATCAATGTTATACAGATAGTCCTTGAGTTACAACAGTTCATTTAGGGACTGTTCAAGGTTACAATGACAGTGAAAAAAGTGACTTACGACCATTTTTCACGATGGCGACCTTTGCAGTATCCCCCTGATCATGTGATCAAAGTTCAGCTGCTTGGCAACTGGTTCATGTTTATGACCGTTGCTATGTCCCAGGGTCATGTGATCACCTTTTGTGACCTTCTGACAAGCAAAGTCAATGGGGAAGGCAGATTCACTTAGTTACTAGGTTACTAAGTAAACTACTACTATGTTACTAAATTTAAAAACTGCAGTAATTCACTTAACGGCTGTGGCAAGAAAGGTTGTAAAATGGGGCAAAATTCACTTAACAACCGTCTCATTTAGCATCAGAAATTTGGGGCTCAGTTGCAGTCATAAGTCAAGGAGTATTTGTATATATCTTATTAATGAATACCTGTTTTTATTTTATTTTTTTAAAGATGCTTTTCTCAGCTAGTATTGATGTACTTATACACTACTCAGCAATGTGTTGTTATGTGGGCATTCGTGATAAGTTCCACTCAGATCAACCAAGTGATCTAAAGATCCCCCTGGCCATCGCTTTGAATCCATGGCTATTGGATGGGGTAAAGTCACCTTTACGAGTGTAACTGTTCAAATTTGGTTTTTATTCAAGCAGGTACATTTGAAAATTTAAACTGCTTTGGGTCATTGGATTGGCTGATGTTCTTTTCCTTGATTTTAGTGAATGTCTGTCTGTTTTTTTTCTTAAGTATACCTTGTTTTTACTCTTCCTGATTTAAATATTGTTTGTTTGGCTGTTTTTGTAGTAACCAATGTTGTTATTAACTTATCTGACCTGCAATGAAACTAAAGAAATATTTAAATATTTTATTTAAAAAATAATCTAAAAATCCCTTGCTAAAGTTGTTTGCTTGTGGCATTTGCGTGGACTGCCATATAGCCACATATGTAACAGATGATCAAATGGAGTCAGAAAAATATTTCTTTAAGATTTGTGCGCCTTCTCTTGGTTCCAAATGTGTATAGGATGCTGTCCTATATCTCTAACTGTCTTAGTTTAAAAGTGAAGACATTTGTTTGTGTACATGTTTAAACATTTAAGAAAGCCATTATAAAGTCAATATACAAAAAGTTGACATGATAGATCCAACTAAAAATGGAGAGAGAGAGAGAGAGAGAGAGAGAGAGAGAAGGACAGAACATGT
This sequence comes from Azemiops feae, assembly GCA_023970755.1. Lineage (NCBI taxonomy): Eukaryota > Metazoa > Chordata > Lepidosauria > Squamata > Viperidae > Azemiops > Azemiops feae. The sequence continues at coordinate 217,253 of JALGBA010003981.1, forward strand.
AGTAAACAAACAGTAAAGCTCAGCAAACTCTTTGAGTATATATAAGTAAGTAGGTAAGTAAGTAAGTAAGTAAGTAAGTAAGTAAGTAAGTAAGTAAGTAAGTAAGTAAGTAAGTAAGTAAGTAAGTAAGTAAGTAAGTTTCTATCCTGAGCAGGAGCTGTAAAAAGTAACAACTTATTTTCTCATAGAAATGTAGTCTTCCTGTTTCCTGAAATTTTCTCTGTAAGAACCGGTATTAAATAATTTGCTTAGGTGATTGAATTCTGATATTCTTTTTTGAGGGGGAAACCCTGTATGGGAAGCTATCTTGTTATCCCTTCTCAGCGGTACCAACTATTTTTCCACTTTATTGCACTGTAGACTTCAAACCCTGAAGCTCTATGCACATATCTGAGTAGGAATAAATTTTGATCTGAAACAAATGCAGAGTTTCTGCTTTAATTAGAGAGAGCAGACGTATAATTTTGCCCCTTCTTTTGAAAGCTTCCCTGTGTGCCTGAAGGACAATATGATTTTTAAGAACATTGCTAGGTTTATGATGTGTATTTCAGCATTGTTTTTTTCTCTCTCAACAACAACAACAACAACAAAAGGTTCAAGAACTAAAATTTGTTTTTGAAGAAGAATAGTAGAGAAGGGCTTTATGTGTTCCACTCTCACTGGATGGCTTTCTGCCCAGCCACTAAGACACCCACAGTCCTGCCTCTTAAGAATGTGAAGGCTGTAGAAGTCCTACTTTTCATCCTAAGAAAAACATCAGTCTTTGACCTTGCCAGATTGAAGCGGTCACAAATGCAGCCCTCCTGGAGAGCTCTAACCTTTTCTTTGCATGCATACATGAACCCAAATACTGTTTCACTTAAGGTGCATCAAATGGGAACTCTGAAGCAAAAGTTATATGGCAGGGTTATTATTATACTCATTGGAAGCTGGAAGCTAGAATATTTGAATATATAAAATTGATCTCTCAGAATGAAGAATCTGTGAATAAAAATATCAGCTGGGACTTCACCATCATTCAGTTCTTGTGCTGGAAAAAAAAAAACCAGGTGCATCGGGAATTAGCAACTTTCAGCTAAGGGAACTCATATGAAAAATTCCTTAGATGTTGTAGTTTGCTAATGAATTTTCCAGAGTTGCTTGACTAATTGTTTTTGAGATATAAATGTGGTCACTAACAACATGAACTTGATATGATTGGTTTCCTGCAATATCACTAAATAAAAACAGTTTGCCTTATTTTGTTTCATAGTACTTCATATTAAGACTTTAGACTTAATAAGGGAAAAGAAAAAAAATGCACACACGCATGCACATGCAAATAAGGGTGAAGACTGTACACATATAATCAAATACACAACCACATTTTTTTCTATCACATTTACTAGTATTGATTTTATTTCATTGAATGCTGGTCATATTGCCTCTTATTTGAAGCAAATGAAGAGGTTTGAATTATACTCTGGATACATTATGTGATGATCTAGTTCTGGAGAAGCCTATAATGCTGAAGACCTGAAGAACCAGGTAACAGCAGACCATAATGGAGAAAATCTTTGTGGCTGCTGAGAGAGAACACCAATTTGATGGCACATAATCAATCAGAATCATATAGAAGCAAACGGATCCACATTTAGGATTGGTTTCAGGAGAAGCCTAAGATTTGCAGAAGTTCATCACGCCTGTCCCAAACTGGAAAATTCCTTAGAGGTCAAAAACAATCAATTGAAAATTGAGCATGGTCAGTAGGCAAGAAATGCTTTCTAATTTTGAAAGAGATAAATTAAGGGAGTGCCAGATAATAATTGGGACCGTGCAATGCTTTGGATTAGAAGACAAAAAAGTAATCCTGAGTATATGGGAGAACAAATTTACATGGTTCAATCCCAGTGCTAAGTACTTTTAAATTAAATGTTGCAGATTAGTCCTACATTCTTGTTCCTGTGAGGTACAAGCACTGCCAATTCAAGTAGGAATTATGATAGAAGCAACCATAATAGATACCTGTCAGTTCAAACATATTAAGTGAAAGATAATACAATACTTATGTTTTTACCAATTCATTCTGTGGCCTAAGCTTAGAATAAAAATATTTAATTCATTTATCTATGCCCCAAATGACTTAAGTGGTTTACTACTATAAGCATAAACACGCATAGATACACACATATGTATAAAATAATTAGAATAAAAATGCAAATCTATTAAGAAAGATAAATGCTTTTTTTTTCTTTTTACAGCCCTGTAATCCCTTACTTCAGGATGGGATTGGGGCAACTAAGTGGAGCTGAAAATTTACTGGCCAGATGCCCTTCCTAATGCCTATGCACAGTGCACAGCATCCTGATAAAGAAATATCTGTTACTGCCTAGGATTGAACTCATAACCTTCAGAGTAGGAGGCGAGCGTCTTCACCTCTAGGCCACCACGCTGCTCAAGAAAGGTAAATACAAATAATCCTATCAAATTGCAACATACTTAGGAGCCCCTCAGTATTAAGTGGCATGACCTCTTAAAAGCCCTATAATTCCCCTCATGCTTCCAAACCTTTTCCAGGATCTGACTACATTTATTGAGGAACTATTCCTGTGCCATAGTATAATGTGGGAATGACCTTGAAAGACAGGGCTGAGAGATGCTGCCTAGGGAAAGATCAGATAAAAGAAGGCACAGCCCACAGCTGCATACTGGACAAAAAAGGAGACTCAGAAAGGACTCCAGCCCCACTTACTTACTTGTAAAAAAGACAGTAGAAAAGTTGTATAATGAGACTTGCAAGATTGATACCAGACTTCCCAGTTAATCCAGACAGGAAACAGGATCCGATGAGCTAATTCTACTTTATTGTAAGATTACAGTAACAGACTCTTGCAAGTTTAATAGTACAAGTCACCCAAGATTGCCACCACTAAGCAATGTCATTACACACAACATGTCATTGTGCTTTATGTCCACATTGCTAAGCTTTGGAAATTGCAATGCCAATTATCATCATTAACCAAGGACTACCTGTAACCATCAGCACTATCAGTAATGATGCCTTCTTCTATGGTTAAACTGTCTAAAATATGTTAATGAAGGAATGACACATGTGGAACAAATTTTATCTTGACAAGGCAGAGAAAATACCAAGAGTGGAACTACAAATTGCAGGCCAAGAGAATGATTTGGGAAATGACACATGACTGGATATACAAAAGAAAGTTTTAAAAATTAAAAGAGAAACACAAGCGACATACCAAGAGAATGCCTGGAAAATGTTTCCTTAGTGGATCTACAAAAGAAGCTTGTTAAAGCCTTGAAGAAATCTGTGTGATAGGATGAAGAAAAACTGAAGAGAAATCAAATCCTACAGCAATATTTGGTTGAATTAAAGATTAAAACTGTTAGAAGTAAAAGGAAGGAACACAAATATAAAATTTAATCAAAGTTAAAATAAGACTTTTCCCCCAAAGTATTGGCAAACTTTTATAGATTTTTTTACTGACACCAGGATGGAAAAGTGATGTTTTATGGATTTTTTATGGATAAAGGATGAGATGTGGGATGAAGTGATAACTGTTTGTAACTGTATAGAGCAGGGGTCCCCAACCTTTCCAGCACGGTGAACTGGCAGCAGTGGCTGCTCAAATAGAGCTTTGCACATGTGCTTGCTCTCTCACCGTTTGTGCGGCCCAATTTTCAATGGGCCGCAGACCGGGGGTTGGGGACCTCTAGTAGAGAGAGTAAAGAGTTATTGCATTTGTTTTTACTTGTTATGATGATGGCAAGCAGTCACTTTATATGTTTTTTTCTTTTTCCTTATTATATTCTTTGTTCTCTTCTTTTTCTTTTTTCCTCTACTTTTTAATTTCCTCCCCCCCCACTCTATTCTCTTTTCTCAGTTTAGTTTGTATTAGTTTTCATTACTGTAATTAAAATTCTTAGTAAAAATTATATCTAAACTAGCTCAGTAAAAGTTAGTCCTGGGGAAGTGATTCACCATTCTCTTATTCTGAGGGCACCCATTCAGTACCACTTTCCAACTTTCATGCAATAGAGAGGAATTTAGGTCTGTCCCTGAGAATGGGATAAGAAAGGAGAAATGGAAACTAAGTCCTGGGAAACTAGAAAGTGGGAGAAAGAGAACAGTCAGAGATTGTCTTGATGTTGTATTCCTTAAAATGTGGCAAGATTTTCCATGGGTTTTCAAGATTCTGTTAATATACAGTATTTTATAATTATAAAGCAGCATTCTTAAAATCTCTACTAGGTTTGTTTCTTGGTCTGGTCTACTCAAAGCAGGTAGCAAAGCATTAATAAAATCCCAAGAGAGTATAAATCAATCAGAGACCAGGTCTAGTACCAGGTAGCTCTTTGAGTCACTCTGAAGTCTTGCAAAGCTCTCAGACTCTAACCAGGCTTCCACATACAATCTAGTTGTTTGCATTCATCCATCTCCCATGATGTTCAAACATCTCAGATAGAGTATTTCCAATCCCTCCCTTGCTCAAGGTTAGAACTATGTATGGGGGAAAATACACCCTTTCCTCCACTGCCGCATTACTAATGTTGGTCTCCCTCATTCTTCAAGGTCAGAAGCTGGTCTTATAGACTTGTACAGCCTCCTTTGACTTCTCTACAGTTGGGACTCCAAATCATTCCAGGATATGATGTCCATTGACCAGATCTCAGAAGGTTCTACAAAGCCAAGTGACAAGGATTAGCCTTCTTTCCTTTAACATTTTAATTATGGATTTGTGGAGTCCCAGCATACCTCTTACAGCTTATGCAAACAAGAGTCAGCACAACTTTGAGACTGGGAACACTGCAACTAGTATAGCCATAGATAGAAGGAAAGAACCCACTTCAGATGGGGATGTTCTGGAGATCATTAAAAGGGTACACAGTGTCATGATTTTGTATGTTGTTTCATCTTTTTCCATCAACCACTTAAATTTTTCATTTGCAGCATAAAAATGGCTTGAGCTATTGTGTGATACCCTAAGAGAGCTAAAATGTGAAAATGTTGGCAGAGAATGCATATAGTAGGTGGTCTAAGAATGAGAGAAAGCTTGAGTTATAAAATCACAACTTTGGTTTCAGAGTTGTAATATTATAATTTAATATAAATCCCTCCCATGACAGTTACTTGGTATCTCTTTATACGTGCAACAATGGGGGACCATTCATAAATTTTCATAAGACTGTTGAGAGGGATCAAAACACCAAGATAGTGGCAGGCAATACATGTGGAGAAAGGACAGGGCTTCATTTCCACAGTCATGGCTGCCATCTTGATATTTTTGACTCATGCAGATGTCTCCAAGAAGACCTTTTTAAAAATCACATCTAGCCACTTACCTGTTGTCCCTTCATTATAACAGGTTAGGTACACTTGCTTGGGAAGACATTCTTCTGAATTAAATTTGTATATGATGTAATACTTGTTTCTGAAATGCAAAGGCTCTGTGCCCAACTGGCCTTATTACAGCCTGTATAAAATCATTCTTCTTGATATTAAGTTTCAATTAAATAAATAGCCAATAATGCTTACACATTTTATTCCAGTTTTACTTATGCAATTTACTTACTGTAACACAGCAAAGCACTTTAGGCAGTGCTTATTTGCTTGGTTTGTTAGAAATCCAAGATTTTATTTTTAAGTACTTGAACTAACTTGGCCTTTTGTCCCCTAATTGGTATTAGTGTCTGTCCAAGGTTTCATATAATCATTTTAATTGAATGCTTTCCTTGTATAATGTCTCTAGTGCTAGCAAAATGCTTGTAGCTGTTAAACTGTGTGATGCCATATTTTGGGGGAAATGAGGTTCCTTGCCAGGGGTGTTGGCAATCATTTACTGCTTTGCATTTTTGCTAAGGAGCAAGTAGGAGATTCAGATCAATTGTATTACGGTGAAGAAAATTTGGAAAGCTTTATGAAAAGCATGTATCCTTATTCCAAAGAACCTAAATGAAGCAAGGACAGTTTGTGTCACTTCATAACATAAAATGTTATGGTATAGAACAGAATGGAATTTAAGTATTGTCAGCCTCAACTTGACTTATTTTTCTATACAGGCCACTAATCTCCTAGTTTAGTCATCTAATTTATTAATATCTCCTAATTAATAGTAATTTCCTTGGCCAACCAAATAGTTGAATGCAAAATGCATTAATTGTTTTGAGCCCTAAACGTCTCATTTTGAGTTCATATATGTGTTCTGAATTTAAATAATGAGAAGTTTAGGGCTCAAAACAATTTCATGTAAATGCAACTTTAAGAACGACATGTTTTACAACATCCAAAATGGACATCTCATCTGGCCCTGGGCTGCTTGCAGTTTTCCTGAAACTCCCAGACTGCATTTTTGAAATTCAACAGCATAATAGCTAATTTTTGATGGCATGATATTTGATTTTTTTTACAACATATAAAAGTGAACGTGTTTAGTCTTTATGAGGCAAAATATAAACCCCCTCTAGGCTTGTAAAACATGAAAAGTCAGTCTCAAAATTGGTGGCCCTGTCCAACCAGGGATGTCCCCTCAGAGGATGGATTCTTTTTAAATGAAGCTCCTAAGGACTCTCATAAGGATATTTTCTCCCATCTTTGCCATGTAGACCAGCTATCCAGTCGTGTCTTCTTCCCAGACTATAAACATAAAGGTGGCCAATTTACTTCCTTTCTCCATGCCTGCCCTTGTTATTGTTGGAGGTCAAGAAGCATAATAATATTATAGTTTTGTTCCATACAGTATTAACCTTGTGAACTCTAAAGCTTCCTCCTTCCGTTATTGCATTCAAGATGGACAGTGATTAATATTTATATGTTACTTATATGTAAGGGTGTAGGTCTATACATATGTGATATATAGTATGTTTAAATGTGTGTTATGTATGTGTACACTTTGAGAGCAAGCAACTAAATTTCATTTTTAATGTGTGCCATTGTGTCCACATTAAAAATGACAATAAAGGTTATCTATCTATCTATCTATCTATCTATCCATCCATCCATCATCCATCCATCCATCCATCCATCCATCCATCCATCCATCCATCCATCTATCCATCTATCCATCTATCCATCTATCCATCTATCTATCTATCTATCTATCTATCTATCTATCTATCTATCTATCTATCTATCCATCATCCATCCATCCATCCATCCATCCATCTATCCATCTATCCATCTATCCATCTATCCATCTATCCATCTATCCATCTATCCATCTATCCATCTATTCATCTATCTATCTATCTATCTATCTATCTATCTATCTATCTATCTATCTATCTATCTATCTATCTATCTATCTATCTATCTATCTATCTATCTATCTATCTATCAGGTGCAATTCAAAATGCTGGTTATTATTTTTAAAGCCCAGTATGACCTGAGACTAGGTTATATGTGGGGCCACCTCTTCCTAGGGACATCTGCCAGTTCTACTGGATTGAATATGGAGAGCATATTTCTAGTCCCTTTCATTCAATATTGCCTCTTATGGGATCTAGGAAGTATGCCTTTTCTGTGGCAGCTCCTGCATGGTGGAAACCTTTCTTCTTGATATTCAGTAGGCCCCCACCCTGTTAACCTTCCAAAAAGCACTCCAGACCTAGCTTTCCCCCCAAATACTAAGACAGTGTGTGATATAAATTTAGTTAGGGTATCAGATTTTTTAATTTTAATATATTTGGTTTAAATATTTTTATTGTACAAGCATGTAGTTTTTTCTCTTGGTTATCAGCCACCCAGAGTTTGGTACAAAATGGGTGGCTATATACAGTAAATGTTTTAAATAAATGAATAAATTCAAAGTAATAAATTAAACAAATATAATTTGTACCATGCTGGTTAAAGGTGCCTTTATGCCTTTTTTATGTGTTGAATTTTCTCTTTAAATTAAATCATCTGCATCTCAGTAAGAATTAGAAATAAGTGGAAAATTGATGGCAAAGTAGTGTATTCATTCTCATACTTTTCAGTGCTCCCTTTTGAACTATCATTAATGGAAAAATAAAAACATCTCTTTGTTCTTTAATACCGTTGATTGGCTGGCTTCTACCTTTTAAAATCTTTAGCAATTTTCCTGATATTTTTCTCCCTTATTCATACCTCAAGGTTAGATACGCAATTATGCCACATTACTGGGATAATTCAAAATAAAACAGAGACTTTTTAGCATTTCCTGGATGGCTTCATTGATCTTTGGCTCTTCCATTCCCCCCCCCCACACACACACACACATTAAAAGCAGACTATATTTATTGAATTTTGTTCAGGTTATTCTGAATGCTATTGTCGATTTACTGCTGCACATTACTATCTATCTACAAGAGCATATTGAGAAATGAAAATAAAGTATACTAGTTAGGTTCAGCACTGGATGCTGAAACAGGACAACACTTCATTTGTTGCGTTTATTATCTTGGAACAGGAGATGGATTTGTTACAATTGTGAAAACAAAACCAATCTAATTGTTTGTTTTCATGCTGACACAAAATGCGTAGAACATAACAACTCTTAACGTACTAAAGGTAATTAAACAGGTTGATCAAATGGTTACAGTTGATTTTAAATGCAAAAGTTCCCAATTTATTTTAGGCCAAGAACCATAATTCACCTTTGAATGTTATGATGACAGTTGTAATTCCTAAAGGTGAGACCAGCTAAACCTAAAATTAATTACAATATAATTTAGAGAGCCAATGTGATCTCCTCTTCCTCTTCCTCCTCCTCTTCCTGCTGACTCTAAATTAGAATGGAATCAAATTCAAATCTTTCTCAACCATGGAAAGTCATAGGGTGACTTTGGGTCAATCACTTTGTCTCAGCTCAATCTAGGATTTGTTAGGGGAGAAGTGTATTGAAGAGAACTTTAAGTATATTGCCTTAAGCTCTTGGGGAAAAATTGAGATAAAAATCTAATGCATCAAACCAATAAGATGGCTTGGTATGTTTTTATTATTGTCCTCCTTCATATCTTCATTACCACCTTCTTTCTGTCATAATAAAAAATGACAATGTTTGAGAGAACACACAAGCTCTTGTGGGAGAGTTGATGCAGCCCTGGGGCTACAGACTGGGCTTCTCAACTTCTTTATTTTTGAAGGCAAAACATAGACCTATGTGGTTTTTTTTTAAAGGAAGATGAAGGATTTAGCACTTGTGGTGAAAACCTCCAATAAAGGAGGGGAAAATATATTTGGTAGTTTTATACAAACCAATCCGATTTGTATAAATTCAGGTACACTGATAATATCATATGGTTTTCTAAATGGAGCTACACAAAAGGTTGATTTAGAAATGCAATTGGTAAAGATCATTGCTTTCAAAATTGTGTATATCTGGAAAGACTGCATTTAACATGTGTTTATGAATCGTGTTAGAATGAATGCCATTTCCCAATGCATTTCAAGCCTTACTTACTATTGTAGTGGCAGCAATATTTTTCCAGTGATAGGGTTATAAACTGTGATAATCCACAGAGAAAAGAAATGAGGACAGAAGTCATCTCCCTCACCTCTCTCCTGATGGTTGTGTTATATGGACAGATACCTGGAGTAGCTTTCCCAAGTTCATTAGATATTGGAGAGAGGAGGAAAAATCCACCCCTTTTCTCCCTACTTTTGGAGTTTACTGCAAATGGCTGCAAGCATGAAGTGTTGCCCCTCCAGAGCAATAGGTGGTGATGAGAATTGCTGTGGGAGAAGAAAGAGAATGGAACCAGGCTGATGGAAAAACAGCATCAGAGAAATCCTTCTACAGTTCAGATTTAAATTGGAGTAAAAGATGAATTAGAGAAACATCGTGATCAGCTTAAAGGTGAACTTTATTAATCCGTACCTAATTGTGTGAAACTTGGAGCAACTAGAATTAGAAATGTATAGAGCTTCCCCAGAGAAGAAAATATTTCCTTTGACATGTAATACTTTACAGAGAATTTTAAATCAAAGCAACAGTCCTGACTTTTTTGTATAGCATTTTATATCTATATAAATGACAGAACATACTGTTCTTTATCTGGTAGTACATGAGATATGGTTGTAAAAAGTAGAAATGTTAACATCTGAACACAGTTATATTCTGATCTACTCTCTTATTTAGATACAGCTTAGCTGACCACACTTAGCTTACCCCAAAGTCCGCCAAGCTCTCATATGTATTTGGGAATTCCTGATCCATGAGATATGTGTGAATATTTCGATGCTCCATTTTCTTTAATGCAGAATATATTTGTCCAAGATAAAGATATTTTTTTGAATGTGATGGCACACATCAAAATGATAGATGAGCAAGTGAATGATGCTGTGAATGCATTTATTAGGTCTAGTAATAGTACGAACTGAACTATTTCTTTATGCAATAGACAACATTAAAAATATGATATAATGAAGTAGTAGAGTTCCATCTTGAGGTGATTTGGGAAGGTCCTTTGGCTTTTGGTGAGCTATTCTGTTGGATCATTCTATGCAAAGTTTCATTGTTATTATTTCAAAGTTGTTAATATAGCTTTTTTTTTTTTTACTTATATGGAGACATGGAAGGTATACCTGCTGTCACTTTCTATTTCTAATTAAAGACACTAAAGGCATTGGACAACAAACAATTTGAAGCTTATTTTTAATTTTACAGTATTTAATATATAACACCTAGCATGGTGGCTCTCGTGGTTAGGACGCTGGGTTGGAGGTTAGCAAGCCCGTGTTCAAGACCCGAGTGCTGTCGTGGGGCAGGGTGAGCTCCCGTTGTTTGCTCCAGCTCCTGCTGGGCACACGAAAGGAGCCCCCAACTAGGCATCCCCAGGGCAACGGTGATGTCACTGGCTAATCCTTTTACACAAGTGCAATGCGATATGTAACACAAACTCTTGTTCTTGCAACCCAATATTAGATGCAAATATGTAAGATTTCACAATTCAGGTTTCATCACAGGTCCATCCACTTCTTGCTTTCACTTCATATACATCTCTTTTAAATGCAGCTTTTAAAAGAAATGTCCTGTAAAAATTAGTTGATCATTATTTTATGCTAGGCTTAACAGACTTGGGTTACAAAATTCCAATTGATTACTGATGACACCAAAGTAATACAGGAAAACTATAACTCTTTGTTGCTTCCTAGTGATTATCTGGATCTTTGCAACACAAATTTGCTAGTCCATGAGAATCTTAATCAATTCTTGTGCCTTCCAATAATCTTCAGATTTAAATGTGCATGGTTCAGTTCCTGTACAATTGCTCTTGGAAATCCTTTAGTAGTATACTATACTCATCAACCCCATGGATTTAATTGGAATGCAGACCATTAGCTATAGTCTTTTAAGCCTTTTGTTCCAGGTTGACCTTCATAGGTTATTATAAGCACATACAGTATATAAAGAAAGCCAGTGAAGAGCCTTGCATTAGTTTAAAATTGTATTTATTGATGTTGACACTCCCTCTAATAATACATACAAGAGATGAGTACTGACAGGATTAGAACCCATCTACTTTCTTTAAACAACCCAGTAGGAACTGAGAAGTAGCTACAGAAATTTGAATATCAGTCAGAAATGAACAATGAAATGCTAAATGAAAAGGAGATAGGCTGAAGTAACTTGAAATAGGACATGGTTTCCTGGCTGGGAACTACTTTTTCTACAATTTATTGGGTGCTGAAAATGCACTGAAACATTTGTTGCTATTCCTCTTTTGTCCTACATTACATACAATTGAGTAGAATTATATCGGGACATAATGTGATCTTACAATATAAATTTGTACAGAGTTGTGAGAATTTGAGTTCTTTTGATTCAAAGACTTTGTGTAATAAGTTCTAGGTCCTGTAGACAAAGGGTAAGCTACAAGTTGTATACAGAATCTGTGGGTAAAATGTATCTGCTCAGATACCACAAGGCACTAATACACTGTGGACCTAGTGTGATGAAACAATGTGACCATTAGCTAGATGAAATATCCTAAGTGTAATAGATGTTACCCAATCTAGTTCAGTAGTTTGATTTGCATATATAATACCCTCTTTAATAGGTGTCAGGTGTTTTGTTCATGTTATCAGGAATAAAATAGGGTCTATTACAGGAATATCGGCAGGAAAGGATTAGAAAAACCAAGATGGTGACCATGATGTAAGAATATAATGGATGGTACAGCATATAAGGGATATCACTGAGCCTCAGTTATTGGCAATTCCTGAAAATTCATGCCCATTTCACTGTGCCAAGTGAAGGAGCTCATGGATCTGGAAAGTTATTTCACAATAGATCAGTGTAAAAATGTCTTCTAAAGGATTTCAGGAAAGGACTGACTAAAGTTTGCTTAGCTAGTGATAAAGGTAATGGATGCTCCAGATGGTATAAAGAAGCCATCTGCCTTGAGTAAGGTGATTCAAAGAAGAAATTATTTCCTTTTAAAACTTGCTTTTCTTCCCAGGATCAAACATTAGTTGTGACTAATGCATGTATTCCCCATGGAAAATGGGGCAATGAAACTTTTAGGCACCATTTATGGTGGTTTCAATATATTTCTCAGTGAAACAGGTAAAAGCAAAGTTCTGCTGTTAGTTTTTCTTGTTCCTTTCTTGTTTAATGCATGCCATTTAGCAAATCACAGTTTGGAGAGGCACAGGCATTTGAACACTTTAGCACCCAGAAGTGCACTTACTTTTGTACAAATGATTCATATAGAAATCTATTCATTTTAATCTTTAGGATACTTCTAAGGCTTAATCAGGGTTTTCTTCAACCTCCTTCAAATAATTACAGTCATGTTCTACCATTTTGAAGGGAACTTTCCAGTACAGTGTCACTTAGGGAAAAATTCTCATCCAGATTACAAAGGTTGGCACAAGGCAGTTGCTGCTTTGTGACGTGCATTTTTGTGGATATCTTCATAATTAATGGCAAAATCATTAGAAATTCAGTCTTTATTAACCCCTGTAGCTGCAGGGTCCCATTTCATCTTAATTGCATTCATTTGGCAATGGCCATATTATACAGCATAATCACTAATAAATGATCTTTTAATTTGTCCCAATCAACAGGGCACACTTTCATGCCAATACTCCTGTTTCTCTGTCACTGACCTATTTTGATTTTTGATCATTTGGGCTTCAGATGATTTACTGGGAAATCAATACTAATACCAGTTCTGCCATATTCACATAACTGTGGTTAAGTTGCATTTGATGTGACAGAAATAAGTACTAGGGCAGTGCACACTTGAAAGTAGTGCCCCAGACCTCCTCCTAGTACAGTATTTCTCTGATGTTCCTTAGACCAGGCTCACCTTTTCAGGTTTCTGAGTGTTCCTGAAAAAAGAGATATTGCTACTTTATGGAATCTGCTCAGTTAAGGCAGGCTCATATTACTCTCAAGTTAGTGTGCCAAACAGCAGAGACTGGACTTGGGCAAGGGCTGAAGGGCCTCACTTTAATTATTTTCACTGGATGCATAGCCCTAATTTCTACAGCTTGATTATCAGTTCAGATCCAGCAGAATGATCCAATTGGTAACATTCATTTTCAGAACTAATTCAATTAAGGACAGCTACAGGTACCAGACAATACTACAGATAATACTTTCAATCCCACTAATGAAGAAATTTGTCTCATCTCTTCAAGCTTTCACAATTGACTAATATTTTATTATCCATTAAGAAGGCTAGTGAGGGCTTTGGTTAAACTTCTTAATAGGGAAATCTGAGACAATTTCTCTCATTATCCACCTGTCAGCACTGTTTCTGTTGTGTAAAATGGCCATCATCATTCTGTTGGTCAGCTAACTAGGAACCAAGCTACTGTAAAGAAATAATCTACTACTAATTGAAAATGACTGAGACATTCACTCCACAGCTAGCACTTCTTTCTTCTTTGGAGAAAATAGAATTGCTCATGAAGAAATGAGGAGACAAAGTTCAATGTTCTAATTAGCACTCTTCCTCTCCAGTAGAAACACTGACTTTGCTAAATGCTCAGGAAAACACTGAGAAATGTAGACACATTATCTTAGAGCCATTTTATTTAAAACAAGTGCTTAGGAATAATGTTATGCACGTGCCATAAATTCATAGTTCACTATATTATTTTAAATTACTCTTTTTTTTTTGTTCAGCAGATCACAGGATGGGGCAGCTTCCTAACAGATGGGTGCTGAAAATAGAATTGATTATTGAAACACTTGCAGTCCTATATTCACTTGGAAATTTCTCCTAAACAGACATGTTTTGTACTATATGGTTAATCTCTTATTTTTGAAACTAGGGCTCCCATATTAAGGCTGCAAAAATCTGTATGACCTTTGGATGGCAGAGAAAAACACAAAGAACTCTAACTCTTTGCTGTTGTCTAGTTATCTTTGGGGAAGGGTTTTCAGCCAAGAAATGGTAGCCTACGGGATTCTTTTCTCAAGATTGCATAAAATATATCTACTAATTTCTGTAGCTAACATCAACAGCAAAATCGGGATTAGAGCAATACAATGATAATAAATGCAGAGGTTCTTCTTCTGGATTAGGGATCTGGTCCAGAACTCTAATGAAATGAATCTGCTTAGTCTGAATGACTCTAAAATTGAGTGACTCTTTACCCAACCCTAGAGCAATAGGGTTCTCTTCTTCCATTACAGTAGTAAACATACATTTTTACTTTGTTTCTGAAAATATATGAATTCTTCTAGAAGGAGTTTTATCGGGGAATGAAGATTGCCAAGATTTTAGAAATTGGTGCAAGGATTTACGAGCTATGGATTCTGAAATACTCTTTTAAAAGAAATATTCATAACTCATAGTGGCTGAAAACATCCATAACTTAATTTTGTGATTGGATGGCTTGATGTTTGCAGTGATAATAAACCCTACAGTGGAAACATATTTGGCTTGGAAGCCAGAAATTAAATTTTGTCTCCTCAGATGCTCATATATTTCATCCAATAGGATCCTGGCAACTATCTGGTTAGCTTTTTTTCTCAGCAACAATCTAACATCAATGAAATATGAAGATGTTCTCTTGTTTCAAGAAAAGAAGATTAAAAAAATAATAAATACTGCTTCCATTCCTTTTCTTTAACAGCTCTTCCATTCTACTGGTTAGGAGCTCATGGTCTAGTAACAAACTAATAAAGTCTTTAAAGAATGGATTGCCTTTTGGAGTGTTGTGTTTCTTAACCTTATGATGGCTAACCAAATCTATGCCTTTTCTCTGACTTCAAAGAAGGACACTGTATTTGACATTCTCCATATCCATGAACCAAAATCCATGCCAGGGTTAACTTTTACTTTGTCATACCAGAGATAGGCATGCCACCCAAATCTCAAATCAAAACTTTCAAGGTCTAACAGCCTTGAATTTTTTAAAGTTATCCAATCTTTTAACCATACCAGACAACAAGCATCATAATATAATCTGAGATCTGGCAAACCCAGACCTCCTCTATCTTTAGAATATTGTAGCAGCTTATACTTAATTCTTGATTTTTTTATTTTGCCAATTAAATTTAGATATATCTTTCTGCCACTGTTTGAAAGTAGAATATCTAATCAATATCGGTATTGTCTGAAATAGAAATAACATTCTAGATAGTACATTCATTTTAATTACTGAGATTCTTCCCATTAATGACAAATCTAATTTTTGCCATCTATTTAAATCCAATTTTATCTCCTTCCATAGTTTACCATAATTATTTTTGTAAAGCTTAGAATTTTCCTCAATAAGAGTCACCCCTTTTTCACAACTTTAAAACCAGTTTTAAATTCCAATTTCTTCTGATCTTCCACCTTTATGTTCTTAGTATTGCCATCTTTGATTTATTTATTCTTAAACCTGCCATTTTCCAAACATTTTTATCTTCCTGCTAACATGTTCAATGTTCTCTAATGGGTCTTGCACATTCAATACCAAATCATTGGCAAATGCATGTAATTTGTAATTATGCGCTTTAATTTGTAGTCCTTTTGCTCTGTTATCCTGTCTAATATCTCTATTTAACAGTTCCAATATTAGAGTAAATAATAAAGTGAATAAAGAACACCCCTGTCTTGTTCCCTTCTGGATTTCAACTGGTTTTGTCAAATCTCCATTCACCATGATTCGAGCTTTCTGGAGTGTATAGACAGACTTCAGACCCTGTATAAAGCCCAATCCAAAATCCAACTTTTCCACTACTTTAAACATAAAGGCCCAGTTCAAATTGTCAAAAGCTTTTTCTGCATACAGAAAGATTAATGCAACCTGTTTGTCACTACGTTGTTGTAAATATTCAATTATATTCAAAATTACTCTTACATTGTCTTATACTTGTCTTTTAGGTGAGAAGCCACATTGATCTACATGTATGTAATCCTGTAAAACTTTTTTCAACTAAAATGTAGGCATCCTTCCAAGAGTCTGGTATAGGGTTCCCCTGTAAAATAGAATTCATTAAGTCCTTCAACAGAAGACGTAATTGATCTTCAAAGCGTAGCAGGCTTTTCTTAAAGAAGTGTCTTAGTCCCATCATTGATATATGCTTCCATCAATCTCAACTTTATATTTTGTTCATTTTCCATGAATGTTCTTTTACCTGCACTATATTTTTTGCTGGCCAGTGAACCAAACTTACAATCCAACCATTCTTTTGGTTGAATTGTAAGACTGGAAAAAAAGTAATTGTTATTTTAATCCTTTTCCTTCCTGTTATCACTTTAACTCACTCCCAAGCTGTTTTCCCACCAGAGATGGGAAAACAATAGTTCAATAGCTCAAATGGGTTCAATAGTTTGGCACTCTTTCCCTATCTCTCTTTTCCCCACTCAGTCTCAGTCTATAGTGCCATCTTTAGATTGCAGCTACTTGAGGCCATCAAGATTTTTTTTTTTAAATTCAGAGACCAACTGCTACAGTGTCTCAGACAAATCTCTATTCTCCTATAGGGAAACTTAACATTGAGGCAAGTGGAATATAAAAAAAAAATATTTCTTATTTTAAGAAAATCATCCTATTTCCCTTTTGGTGTTCTGTAGAGTGCCTTATTTCTATGGTGGGCCCCAAGCCCAAAGTGGGTAGGACAGGCAGAAATTATAGAAGGAACCAAAATGAAACATCTTTTGTGACAACTAATCTCATTGTTTCCAAGATTTATTTTCATTTTTCCCCCTAATACTTCATTCTCTCTTTTCTAGGGGTCAGAGAAGCAACAGATCATACCAAATAAAGGTTTATAGAAAGCTCTTGAAATTACCCTGAGAACTGAACACAATTTGGTAAATACTGTAACTGTTGCAGGTTGTTCAGCTGCCTTACATCTTTATGCATATGACTAAACCAGCTGCCAGGCTCATGAAAGCATTAATTTGTGGGTCCTTAAAAAGTGCTTACTCAATTACTGATTTCAAATTAAGAAAAGTTGTTAAGAACCGAAAATATATATATATATAAGGAAGATTTCTCTTGTTAATCTAAACCACACAATAATTTGAATCAGCTGTATGAAACAAAATGAGATCATGTCTGGTAACTTCACCTAAGATTTACTTTCTTCACAAACCACATCTCCTGGGGGCAATGCATTAGCACAGGGGTATCAAACTGCCGGCCCACGGGCCGGATGCATCATGCCGAAACCGTGACCATCCCATTGCTGACAATGGGAAAAAAGTCACGCTACATCGCGACATATCATGTGATGTTGCAATTAGCAGATATGACTGTGCAGGAGAGATTATATATTACATTCAAGAAGTGTAAGAAGCAGCATAGGTAGAAGATGGAGTTGGGAACCATTTATTTATGCCTTTTCTATCCCAATGACACCATTATAAATAGGGCTACTATCACAACTATCAAAACTAACTTCACTCATATTCAGAAAATCATAGTTTCATAGGAATTCTTTCATTCTAAACACTATGTGGATCTGGCCATATTTCTAGAGGCAGAAAAGGACAACTGAAATTAGAAGTAAGCTGATTCAACTCTCTTACAAGATTACCATAATGAAGGAGCATATTAGGCATTTATAAAAGTATGCAGTGTGAGGGGTCCTAGCACTGATGATGTTACCTAGTTTGGAAAACAAGCAAGCTCAGAGAGCACTAAGGACCCCTCATGTCAATCCTGAGCTTCAAATATTCTCCTTTATTAGTATGCATAGTGTTAAAGTAGTAACAGAAAAGTCAAGCTTCTAAAAACCAGTCATTGTGCAATGGTGCTGAATGTTAAGAGATTCAAGACAATGGAAAGGAAAACCTCGTTCACATGCTTTATTGCTATATTATGACATTCACTACTATAAGATGTGGTGACAACTTACAGGACTTTCAAAATACATCAGATCATTTTAAGGAACAGCAGTATATTGGGGATATAGATCAGTATCCAAGGAAGTGTGCTTTTGAATGCTGGTTGCTGGGGAGAAGAAAGTGTTAAGTTCTGATTTGGCTTTCCCATTGTTTACTGTGGTGCTAAAAAATGTTGCTTTTATTTGTAGGTATTCTCCTGATTCATCACATTTCCATTACTGAGAGCAGGTGATAGCCCTAGTGAAAAAGCAGATTCTAGAACAGGGGTCTTCAAACCTGGCCCTTTTATGACTTGTGGACTTCAACTCCCAGAATTCTTCAGCCAGCGTGACTGGCTGAGGAATTCTGGGAGCTGAAGTCCACAAGTCATAAAAGGACCAAGTTTGAAGACCCCTCTTCTAGAAAGACTCGAATGCCAATTTACAACTGGAATTCAGTCCCATGGTCAGCAACTACCCAGCTGAATCAGAGCCAGCAAACTACCTCAGGATAAGCATAGATAACTTCCCAGAGTGTTATATATGAAGAATCCACAGGGAGCCACCTTCCCAGAGTGTGCATCTGACTAAATAATGACCATTGCAAACAGAAGGAGGAATCTAATGCCTTTGTAAGTAAATGACAAAGGCATTAGATTCCTCCTTCTGTTTGCAGGTTGGTGGATAGGTATTGATGGGCTCCAAGATATGGGATCTAGAATTCAGAATTAGAAGATCTAGTTGATACTGCTTAGGAATGGTAAACAAAATCAAAACATTTCTGATCCAGAGCTGTGATAAAAGCAAGCTTTTGAACCATAGAGAGGAGTTATTTGTACCTTTCAACAACCCAGGAGATATTTGAAATGTGATAGATAGGTAACTATGAAATGAAAACGTTAGTCATTTTGCTATGGGATCCTTAGTGACACAGACAATTATTCTAAGATCTTTTATCAATTAACAGTTCGTGTTTAATTCTAAAATAGGTAGTCAATGGAAATCTTAAATACATAAGGTTGCATAACTTGCTTTTACATTGCTGCAATCAGCCTCCCCATTCACTGCAGTGGAAAACAAGAGCTTTCCCTTCAGTAACATTTCAGCTCCCCCACTGAAGCTAATATGCCTAAAATGATATTAGTCAACTAATCAATTTGCATGTGAATGGGGAAGTCTTATTTTCATTAAATATATACGTAAATATATAGGTGTTTTTGAATTGAACAAAACTTATCTATCCTCTGACAGAGATAAAACACAAGGAGGACATCATTGGTATGATAGCAAGATGTTAAATACAATAAGTATCTAGGAGTACTAATCGTCCCCTACATCTACTATATTTGTAGCACTGAATCTTTAGTGCTCCAACTAGATGTTGCAACTCAAAATACCACCCAAAATATTAAAAAAAAATATTCTACCACAACCTGAGAATGAGATCGAAAAATAGAAAGTTCTTCCACAGAGGGGGAAAAAAACCTTCAGGAAAACTGAAAGACAGAGCTTGGTATTGTTACTTTTTATTGTTTAAATAACAGCACAATAAATTCTCTACTTACTTTCTGATGTCTAATGGAGCTTACTTCCAAGTAAGTGTAAATAGGGCTAAAACTGTAGTTGTTCCTATTAAGAAAGAAACATAGCTCTATTCACAGTCTATGGGGGAAAATGAATCTATGACCAAAAAATGTTCCATCTTAGGCTGACATTGGGGCACTCTTTTTGTCTTTGTGCTGTCAGTGCATTTGATTTGCTGTCGGTACTCGATGTTCTGTGCCATTTTGTTACATATTAGGAAGAAGCAGTAAATTGAAGTCAAGTCCTCATTGAAATGAAACTCCCATTTTAAGAAGGAATTTAGATCTCTTCAACTTGACCTTGGAACCTGAATTAAATCTTGAGAAATTCTCTTTCTCCAGGGAAGTATGTAGTTTGTATGAATTTTGGATATATTAAAAAGTGTATAGAGGTATTGAGCAATATATATGCCTTGGAAGGTTAATTTCCAGTATAAGGACAGTGGAAAAATGCAATGGCTTTATCCGAACCTATTTTTTTCTGACTTACAGCCTGATCCTACACAGGCTTTCAGCTCAGGGAATAGCACTGTAAGTTATTTTGCTGACACCAAAGAACTAACTCTGTGTTGCTGTAATTAATAATGCTTATTTATTTTATTCATTTTAATAGGATTAGAATTTCTATTAAAATATATGTGGGCTGTGCAAGTATTTGCTTTTCTTTGTTTAAATTAACTAATTTGACCACTTCTCCTTAAATGCTGCACAGTGGAGTATAATTAGTTATCTGATTATATTATTGAGAGGAAATAAGGGCAATTAATAAGGAAAAAAATACAAAACCCACACATTTGTACAAATTTACAAAGTGCATGCATGTTGAGAAGTTATGAAAAAAGAGGAAATTTTAATGACTGTTAGAAATATCATTATTGTCAACAACTAAAATAAAACAGCAAAAATATAATGAATAATGTCCAGCCCATAGACTCATTGCCTAAACATTCCAAATGCAGTATTTTCCCCAAGTTTTGTGGTATGAGAAAAGAGTACAGATACTGCACATAAGGTAAAGGTATATTAATGGAGACTTGTCTAATTTGGGTCCCCTTCAGTGGTGTGAGAATTATCCTGAATTTAGCTTCCAGAATTATCCTGCCATCGTGACCATTGCTAACAATTCCAGGTGCTGAAACTGACATATCTTGAGGGCATAAAGTTTGGAGTAAAAAACTATTTTTAAAATTTGTTATATTTCACTTTCAGTGTGCATATATATGCAGGTAGTATTCAGATGAGAACAAAACTGAAAGAATTAAGCCAGCTTTAAAACAAATATGCATTTCTTAGGAATGACATACATGTATTTTCTAGGTTTTAGTATGTACTATACACAAATGCCGAGAGCCAGTTTGGTGCAGTGCTTAAGGCATCAGGCTAGAAACTGGGTGACCAGAAGTTCTAGTCCCACCTTAGGCACAAAGCCAGCTACCATATTTCCCCCAAAATAAGACTCAACTGGAAAATAAGCCCTAGCATGATTTTTCAGGATACTCATAATATAAGACCCACCCCCAAAAATAAGCCACAGTTAAGATTGTCAGCTAGACGGACAAATTTAGTACCGTATTTCCCCCCAAATAAGACCTAACCGGAAAATAAGCCCTAATGCAGTGGTGGCGAACCTATGGCACGCGTGCCAGAGGCGGCACTCAGAGCCCTCTCTGTGGGCACGTGCGCCCTCGCCCTAGCTCTGCCTCTCCCCACGGCCCCCTCACCAGCAGGCCCCCTGGAGGAGAGTCGCCCCCGGGTGCAGCCCGTGTATAGCAGTGCAGCCAAGGACATGGCAGCCGGGCAGCAGGGACAAGACTCCTCCCTCGCACCCTGTTGTGCGCAGATGATGCTGCGGGGCATGGGTGGAGGGTGTGGCTGCCATGGCACTGCAGGGCCACCTGGGTGATCTGCTGCAGCGGGCTGTGGAGCAGTGGGTGGCCCTGTGGGTGGGCGGAGGCAGGTGGGTGGCGGGGCGGTTTTTGGGCACTCAGTCTCTAAAAGGTTCACCATCACTGCCCTAATGCGTCTTTTGGAGCAAAAAATAATATAAGATCTGGTCTTATTTTCGGGGAAACATGTTAGGTGACTGTGGGTCAGTCACTCTCTCTCGGCCCTAGGAAGGAAATAATGACAAACTACTTCTGAAAAACCTTCAGGGACTTGTCCAAGCAGTCTCTGAGAATCTGACATAATTGAAAAAAGAAAAAAAGTGTACAAATATATATATAGAGAAAGTGTACACTATATCGATAGTGTACAAATATAGAGATAAAGAGAAAAAAGTGGTACAAATGTATTGACAAGAGACAATGCAAAACAAAACAAACTAAATGCAATTGTCAAAGTGAAGCTAAATTATAGTTTTATTTGGGCTTGCAGTTACATGGTAAAGATACTTTTGAACGGCAAGACACAATAAATAAACCCAGTGAATTCTGCTGCAATATACCTAATGCATTGAAACACTAAGTCCTTTTTGCTTCAGGCCTAAAGGTAAGCATCTTTATTGGAGATGCTGATGCTCACAGCAATTATTAATGTAGCTGTGCCATGCCATGAGTTCTAATCCTATCTTAGGGGTGAAAGCTAGCTGGGTGACTTTGGGCCAGTCACTCTCAGCCCAACTCACCTCATAGGGTTGTTTTTGTGGGGAAAATAGGAAGAGGAAGGAATATTAGGTATGTTTGCTACTTTAATTATACTTATTAAATAATAAAGGCCAGATAAAAAAAATCTAATGAATACACAAACAAACTATGCCTAAACCAGGTTGCAAAGAAAATCTCCCCACTAGTGGCCTAGCTATCATTGTTATAAATGTATTATAGGCAGATATACTCGTTCATTGAGTTTGGATGTTTATAGGCAAGCAATAATTTCCCAATGGAAAAGATAGCAAACTCCCAGCCAAAACAAAGAAATCCAAAAACAAAAAAAACCAAATCTTTCTTTTAGAATGGGGATTGTGAACCTCCATCAGGTGGTTTTTTCTGTGTTTCAAATAACACTATTTCCTCAAAACTATTCTTTTTCTATTTCACCCAAGTTAAATTTGCCCAGTGAATGAAGAAACCAATATGTTATTGGAGTTGATAGTATCTGCCCTTCCTCAGGAGAAAAGACAGGGTATAGGCGAAGTACTGCTTTATTCAGAGGCTGCCCCCATGCTTTGCTCAAACAGAGAAGATTAAAATAAAGGATGGATGGATGGATGGATGGATGGATGGATGGATGGATGGATGGATGGATGGATGGATGGATGGATTTTCATTTATCACTTATCCTGCTTGATTTCATTGGGTAGCCGATGGCTGATTGTTTATAGGATTTACAGTGTTGGTGTATGCAGAGTAACTGACAATAAAAGTAAAGCCATTAAACACATTTTAAAAATTCATTCGTAATAGCGAATCCCTCGACTTGGATTATCAGCCAAAAGCAGAGAGCAATTATGGAATGGGAGATAATTCAAGCAGGGGACCGGCTGAAACTATCTTGCCCAACGTTTCCTGCAAATCTGGAATAACACTTTGGAAATTCATAGCACAGAAGAATTTGAACCTGGAACATTTATTACCATTTGATTGTTGTACACTACACAGGCACAGACAGACAGACAGACAGACAGACAGACAGACAGACAGACAGACAGACAGAGATTAGACAGGCAGAGATATGTTGGAAGCAGTTCCAGTTGGAGGAGATGCAGCTGTACAATAAAGAAAAGACAGTTCTTTTTTTAAAAAATCAAAGAATCTGCAGTTACTCCCTGCAGTGCTGCGGTTTTAAGTTGATCCTATAGGACTGGGATGCCAATTCAGTAAAATTATGCATTACTTTCATTAAATCTTCAAGCAGGAAATCAATACAATGCTGAGATGCTTATTTGTAAAAGGAACCATTTTGATATGCCATTTTGTGGTGCCTAGCAAAATTCATACACTGACTCCATGCAGCTTGTAGTTGTCAGAGAGGCGCTCTCTCTCTCTCTCTCTCTCTCTCTCTCTCTCTCTCTCTCTGTGTGTGTGTGTGTGTGTGTGTGTGTGTGTGTTTGTGTGTGTGTGTTTAGGTCAAACAGATTTTTTTAGGGAAGATAATAGCATCCTAGAGGGGCTTAGAAAAATTTTCAGGCATACAACTACTATAGATGTGAGTACATTTTGGTGTGATTGTTAAGAAAGGGATTAAGGATTTGTAGCAGTAGCTCTAGGGGATGTAAACATTTCTGCTGGAATCCTTAGTAGCAACAGCGAGGCTAGCAATGTTCACCACGCCTTCGACAGACTCCCAAGGACCCTCTGGATTAAAATCATCTCGTCTCTTCACAGCAATTGCTCATTACTGAGGCTACCCCCTTCGGCTGGCTCTAAATCCAGTCTAAATGTCAAAGCCATTTGTGCTGATAAATATTGTTACAAATATTTCTCTGCTATGAAAACAAAATGCTTCCTGTATGTTCTCTTGCTAATCCTGGAACAGTCCTGTAAAAAGCACTTGTATTCTGATGTTGTATATCGCTGAAGTTAAAAAAAAAATCATACCTTTTCTAAAACCAGCACGAGCTGGTTAGGACGTTCTGTTCACAGTTTCCTCCTTTGACACTGCACTAAATAAAAATGGAGGGAACATTTTGGCACAACTTGATGGTGCTTTATTCTGGAGACCTACCTTCCATCCTGGACCAAAGAAACACTTGAGTGCAGTCCATAGTATAAAATATTAAACTACGATAGCCCCAGCTTGATTGGTTTGAGCATTCGAAATAAAAAAGGTCAATGGGGCTTTTCATGATGGTGAGAGGATATGGGAGCAATCATGGATGAGAGAATTACTCAAATAATTCTGATTGTTAGAATTCATGGAAATAACTATGGCACCAAAACAGATTACAGGTCAAGTAAATTGTACAATTTCTGTTCTGATGAAGGGCCTTTTAAAAAAAAACTGTAAAATTGGTTGGTTTGTAGTTAATTTGTTCATTAAATTTGTTTGTGTCCTGCTAAATGCTGCTAAAGTGTAAGTTAGCAAGGTTGTATTAAAGATCCAGAATGCCTTTATATTGATATCCTGCGAGAGACATCCTTAGGAATAAAAAGGAGAAAGGGGGGGCAGGTTAATAGAGAGAAACAGAGAAAAAATGACTGCAAGGCCATTGCTTTCGGTTTAGCACAGTTACTGCCATTACTTTGCTAGTAATGCATGCATCCTTTATTTTTCCACACATACTTATTAACACCAGAATATATAGATAAAACTATATATTACCAAAGAATAATTGTTTGTTATTGGTGAAAAAGATAGTAATATAACCTTCACTATTTTATTCAGGCTGGGAATTCTTTTCATATTGCCACATTACGAACTCCCTTGATGTGTTTGATTTGTGATGGGAAAAACAAAGCACGACACACAATACAAATCAAAAGGGATTCTCTCCTTCCCTTATTCTCAATCCCTCCTCCCTTTTGAAACAAATTGGATGGAGGGAAAAAAAGTGAAAGTCGGTGTCTTGGAGGAGAGCAAAGAAATTCTGATGGGTCATTTCCCTCCTCCCTCCACCCATAAGCATTTAGCCTACAGTAATCTACCAGGACTGTCAAATTTGATTGAAAGATAATATGAGGATTTTTTTTTCCTTGCCACAATTTATAGCATGTACCCATTAGGAATAATTATGGTTGCATGATTTGGCTGGCTGTTATCTCTACAAGTGTTACTAATGGTTTTATCAATTACTCCCTGTCCAATAACTGCATGGTGGTAACCTAATTTAAAGACACTCTATCACCCTGCTGATTTGTGTAGTAGTAAATGACAGGATTTGAGACACCAGCCAAAGGACTCACTTCAGTGACTTAGTCTCTAATAATTAACAATTAGCAGTATCTAGGAGGGCTAAAGGTATTAAAACTCTTGAGGTCCATTGTCTATCCTGAATACAAGAAGTTGCTTGTGTTTTACAAACAATATTCCTGTCTCTTTTTTTGTTTTTCACTGAACTGGGGAAACATGTAGACGTGTTCATGTTCTATACTAGACTGGAACTGCATAATGTTTTGTAAACTGTGTGCTATTCCTAGAGTTAGCATGATGCCCTGAGGTCATGTGTTCAAAACAAAGGAAAGTACCTAGAGATAACACAAATCAAGTAATAATGATCAAGATTAACACTAATTTATTGCATTGTTGGAATTCTCCGATTTTAGCATTACCTACAGAGAGACATGGAAACGACTTTGGAGAAACTAGGCAGAAATGGTTATGAAAAGAACAGCATGCTTTAAGCCCAGGACACAGAAAAAGTGTTTCATAGAAGCTCAGACTGACTCTACCTTACTTCACTGGGATTTAAGAGGAGAAGAAGGGAAAATGCAGTCAGACTCTTAAGATTCTATTATTGTGGCTTTTATGAACAGTTCCAATTAAACTTGTGGAATCTGTTTCCTGACCTGGCCTAATTTGAAAGGCTGACATTATCCTCTCAGGCAGCATCATCATCAAGTGTAAGAATTTTGGAGATGTGAAGTGTGTTGGTTGGAAGAGGTTATATAGATCCTTCTCTCTTGCCTGCTTTTTTGGATAGGATGGCCTTGAAGGCAGTTGTTGCTTTGCTATGATTTACCCCTTCCAGTTGGCTACTTATTTGGCTGATAAGATGGTAATTCTGTCTTACCGTCATGCTGATTGCTTGCTGTGTGATGTTGGTTCTATATTTCATATGTGAACTTAAATTGAATATTATTGCATATATGCTTACATGCAATATGGTGTGCACATTATTTAAATTAATGTAATTACTCATCATGTACCATAAATCTGTTCCTTCTGTGATAATGTGACAACTTTTAAAGAACTTTCAAGGTCACTTCCAGAACATTTTCAGACTCTCTGCAACCTTCAGGTAACATGTACATTAATTTGAGTACGTATGTTGGTGTTTTGATTTTGGATTTGGATTATTGTATTTTATGAATTCAAGCTATGTTTTTTGTATTATGTGATATGTAAAGCTGGACAACTGGATTATTTAATAGGCAACTATGGCTTAGTATATATAAATCCAGCTAGTATGAACTAGGTAGAACTGAAAGAGATAGTAAAATGGAACTCCCTAAGATAGAGGTAGGGTTTTTTTTAGTTCACTAATACTCCAAAAATATTCATAGATTTAAAATATATATACACCATTTATTCATACAAGTAATATATTGCTCTGTCTGGAAAAAAATTGAGCTGGAGAGCTTTGTATGTGACTGGGTTAGAGCAAGGTTAATATTGGTGGACTAAAATAGTAACGAACGAATTTGAGATGCAAAAGAAAAAAAATACATAATGTAGCTGGATTTTCATTCATGCAATAATACAAATGAAAACTTTGATGAAGATATTACTCCAAAATGGGTAAGGAAGAAAAACACGGCACAAAAACTTCAAATGAATAGCAAATTAATTCAAATAAGATATTTTGAAGATGATTTCCCTAAATTTTGTTTTAATATTTCATTTGGAAATATATATCTAACTACAAAAAGTTTTGATGAATTCTAAAGGTAAGTCCCTGTGTGTAAGTGTGTGTGTGTGTGTGTGTGTGTGTGTTTGTATTCAGCCTATGAGCACAAAGCTATGCTTAAGGGTGAATGAACAAAGGTTGAGGTTTTTGCAGTGCACAGCCCTTTTGTGCAGTCCATTAGTATATTTGAATTTGGCATGATGGATAAAATTGCCTGGAATAAATCATCATTTAGATGATTGTGTCAGATCTTAGTCCATCAAGTCCAACAGATGAACCAAGATCCTAATGTAAAATCTTTTCTGAAGAGTCTTTAAGGCTTTCTGTTTATAAAATGCTGCATTTTAACTACTCAACAATGATGACATTACCAAGCCTTACATGAAAAAGCAATACATTCTGTTGCCTATCATTTTGCGGACCCTGAACAATTGCCAGACTTGATTACATCAGTGATACATCTAAGCCTGCCTCTTTTCCCTGTTAGAAGAGAAATCTCAAGGCATGGCATGCAAATGTCAAAAAGAAGCTATAGATTCTGGATTTAGCAACAACATTTTCTAGTAAAGAACTGTCTTCACATTTATTACTTTTAGTAAACCCTATAGAGATGGCTTCTCTTCCTAGCTGCTGCCTAATTTCTATACCTTCATTAAGTGAAAATAAGAATGACTTCTGCAAGATTATATGATCTGAGATATGTTGTCATTGTGTATACAGATTATATTGTCTGTGTAGTCTGTGTAGCGCTTCAGATTTAAGGAGAACGTGTTTGAAAACTTGTTTGAACATGCAGGCAGCATTTGTCAGCAGCTTCTTAAACCAAGCATATATTTTCTCCAGATTAGACTGCAAAGAGCAGCTGCATCAATTTGGGATAGGATGCTGATGTTTAAAGGAAATCCCAGGTATGTCCAAAGTATTTTTTTTAGTCCAAACTACTGCATGAAGCTAATGTATACTGCCTATTCTGCATGCAGCCAAAATACTACAACTATTATTATTCTAATTCTGTGTCAACAATTGAATTACCAAAGGCCTGAGTTCTACACAGTAGGGCTGTGCAAATATTTGATTTAGATATTTTTCCACATCTAACTGTGAACTGAATTGATTTGTTTCAACAATTCAATCTGACATTTTGAATTGACTCAAATTAGCCCATCAAATTAAGTTGACTCAACTCATCAAGTTGAATTAATGATTCAAATGGGATCTGGAGTGATTTGCACACCCATCCTATATAGTCCATAAGTTTATTGGAGTGAAAAGTAGGATTCAAAGATAGCTCATCATCTAGTTCCAGAATTTAGAAAAATGCCCTGAGCTGGACAATGATGACTTTAAAAAAATGCACTCAGGCTTATGTATAGGTTTCTTCGAGCAGTGTTTGATGATTCAGACAAAATCTGAAAATGAGTGGTTTTTAACAATATGAAAATTAAAAATCTAAATACAAGAGTTTAGTTCATTCTGTCAAAATCAATTATTTTTTCATATGATATATGTGTTACATTTTTGCTTTTTAATTTATTTGTTTCATGATAGGTTTTCACAGTCTATCCAGTTTGGATAATCAAATACAGACAGTCCTCTATTTACAACCATTCATTTAGTGATCGTTCAAAGTTACAATGTCACTGGAAAAAGTGACTCACAAACGTTTTTCACACAACCATTGCAGAATCCATGATCAAAATTCCAGTGCTTGGCACCTGGCATATATTTATGATGGTCACCATGTTCTGGGGCCATGTGATCACCTTTTGTGACCTTCTGACAAGCAAAAGCCAGATTCACTTAACAATTGTGGCAAGAAAGGTTGTAAAATGGGGTAAAATTCACTTAACAAATGTCTTGCTTAGCAATGGAAACGTTGGGCTCAATTGTGGTTGTAAATCAAGGACTACCTGTATTGTTGTTCCTTTGTGTATTCTGATACATACACATATTTATCTTCAACATGCACTTCATTTATTTATCACATTGGTCCTTCCCCCCCCCCAAGCAATACATAAAGTTATCCCATTTACTGTAATCTTTATGACAACTACTTCTCTTGCAGAGAGTGTCTCCTCTGATGGCAAGGCAAGGCGTCCCTAAAATGTTCAGTTTCAGAACCTGATTCATAACCACCTTTGTTTTCCAGTTCTCTCCTTAATTCTAGTGTGAACAATCAGGAAAGGGTTTTAGTTTAGCATTGACAAATATCCTTTCCATTAGAGCTAGCAAAGCCATTGTTTGGTCATTTAGCAAAATGAGTGAAGCATCCTAAAAGGCTGAAAGGCTCAATGCGACCACTTTGTAGGCCTCTCCGCATCACCTAGCCATGCATATGTTTGCATGGATCACACATGTACCAGGACTACCAGCAGCAGAAATCTGCTCAGACAAATCTGCTCAGACCGAATGTCGTGCTTTGATGTTCTGAGCAGCAGGTTTGGAGGAATGTTCTGTGCAGTGAGGTTCTCCGCAATGACCCTCACACTGCATGGCCAGCCAGTCACGTGACCATCCAGAGTGACCTCACCACCATATGGCCATCACATGTCATGGCTAGTCAGTCACGTGACCAACTAACCACAATAAAACCTATAAAAGCAGAAGAGAGCTTGGAAACAAGACACTTCAACCAAAGTTCTGCTGAAGATGTCGCCTAGCATCCGGGAACTAAACAACAAGCTCAGAAACAAACCACCACCAAGTTTTGAGCAGCGGGTTTGGACGGACACTTCACAAAATGCTGTGACATACTTTCTGTGTAGAAAGTCTATAGGTAAAAAGTAAAAAATGTCTTAAGAATCTAGAAAAACTGCCATCCATCATAGTGGATGACACTGGGACAGATGGAGAAATAGGCTGGTCTGACATCAAACAGTCTCCTGTGTGTAATGCTTTCTTTGGTTTGTTTTAATAGAGGCACTTTGGAAACAGGAGTCTCCAGTAGTAGGTAATGGTTGCCCAAAGGTTTGAATTAGAAAGGGACCAAGGCTTAATTTCTTTAAAGTACCTTCTCATGTTCTCAAAGACATATCAAACTCTTTGGTTATTATAGCAGAATTACCAAACATGTCTCTCTGGCTGTAGCTTTCACCTCACCCGCCCTGTCTGATTCATCTGCATATTCTTTTGAAAGCTACTCACTGAGTATCTGTAGACAAAATGATGTCATCAGGCACAGCATGCAACCACTAGAAGTGGGACAATTATAATTTTTGTAGCTGATTAATCATTATGAAGAAGTAAGTCAATTGACTCAATCATACATCCAAGGTGATTAATCACACTTCACTTGTGTCCCCCCCCCCCCAAAGCATTTTACAGATTGCAGACGTTGGTTGATTTTTCCCCTCCCCCTTCAGTCTTTCACTTGTGGTCACAGATGTTAAGTAATCACCTTGTCCTGATACTTGACTTACCATAATCTTTCCTCCTACTTATGCCTTCTAAAGCAAATGTGTTTCTTTTCTTGGAAAGCAAATGATAAGTGAGTTATTACAGATTTTTTACAGGTTAATCAATAACTGAAATAGCTATAATTGTGCTCTGTAATCACAGATGCTTTTAATAATCACCAAGCTCTTCTATTTGTTCCCTGTTAGATGCTGATGGCATGATTGCTATCAAAACACTGGCAGGAAGTTGGGCCTGGTTTATCCTCTTTTTACGGCTTTTGTCTATTTTCAAGGTAAATGATGGGTATATAATATCAAATGTTGTTATGCTTTTTGTTTAGTTATCTGTCTAGGTATTTTTCAAAGGATCCTAAATCTAAATGTCAATTGTCTGATTAGAAATGTCAGTTGTCAACAATCATGGATCAATTGTTTGATTAAATGTACCGATTGCTGGCAATTATTCAGTCAGAGTATGCTGGTTGCTGTTGTATTATGTTAAGTTCATACCACAGTATTGACTAACAGAGAGCATAATCCAAAGCCAATATCCTGCTAATGGGACTACTTTGGTTAGGAGAAACCAGCAGTGGGATAATTTCTCTCTCTTCAGTAGTCATCTAGCCTACCTCAAAATCTAAAAGAGGAGGCAGAGAATGGCTGATTATAAGTACAAGCAAGGGCCAATTCATCGTGTGGTTTCCACAGAACAGGTTAGAGATAGGATGAAAAGTTTTAAAAAAATTAAGTGTCACAAGCAGAATCAATTGTTTGATATTAGATTTCACCCACAGGGCTTTGGGATGATTATGAGCCAGAAAACAGGACAGTGCAAAAGAAATTATGTAGGAAAAAAAGACCAAATGGAGCACAAGGATATCCAAGGATATCCACAAGGATTTATACTCAACATTTCAGTCAAAATGAAGCCAATGGAGGAAAAGGGCATAAGAATATGTTACAGTAATTTTGAAATGAAGAAAAAAATTCATTGAATTTGTTATCACCTTGTGTTGGAGGAATGCATCATATTGCTTATTTCTATGTATAACAGCAAAGTGACTGACACATACAGAAATAGCAATAGAAATAGCACTAGACTTATATACCACTTCACAGTGCTTTACAGCCCTCTCTAAGCGGTTTACAGAGCCAGCCTATTGCCCCCAACAATCTGGGTCCTCATTTTACCCTCATTTTACCCTCGGAAGGATGGAAGGCTGAGTCAACCTTGAGCCGGTGAGACTCGAACTGCAGGCAGCCGGCAGTCAGCAGAAGTAGCCTGCACTACTGCATTCTAACCACTGCACCACCAGGGCTCATGGCTTAATGAAGCCCTTGCATCCAAATGCATCTAATGATATTTTCTAATATTCCATTTTAGCATATATATCATAGAAAAATTGAATCATAGAGCTGGACGGTGCCATAAAAATCATCTAAGTGAAGCCCCTTCTCAGAGCATCTCTGACAGGTGAACATCAAGACGGCTTGAAGACCTTTAGACATGGAGAATGAACAGCCTGTTTCTCTGGCTGTAGTCTCCTGATCGGGAGTCAGGAAGCATCTCCTGACACCTAGCCTGAAGCTACTTCCTTATAGTTTAACCCATTTGTTCTGAGACAATAAAAAAAAATTAATCCTCTCCCTCTTCTTTTCCAGATACCGTATGACTGTTATCGTATCAGATTTATCTCATTTATCCAGCAATCAACCCCACTCATATATCTAGCAAATGAGAAAGCCATTCTTAACATTTCAGTTTGCTGTGCTGACAAAGTTCTAATGGAACATTCCCAAAAGATTAATTTCCACTCAGTTCAGGAAAGAAAGGAAAACAATAAAATATGGAAAGTAGAAAACACTACTTTTAGTCTTTGCTGATATACGAAGTGTTGGTTTTCTCTCTCTTCCCTTTTTCCTGTTCTCTTCCAAGGCAAGGAGCTCGTTAAAGCCAATGTCTTTTGTATCTTCAGAGTTGGGAAGAACCAGCATTGTTTCTCAATGGTAGGGAAATCTGACACCAATTGCAACTGCTTCTGGCAAAGCATTGTCTATAAAAACATCTTAAGATAAAAGCAACAAAACACATATCCATCAAGTTTCATTTTCAGACATTCTTGCCTGGCCTTTCCCTAGTTCCTGATTTCTTAACAAGAAGAATTGTACCACATTCAGAAATGTGTTCCCTTTTTTGGATGATGATGATGATGATGATGATGATGATGATGATGATGATAACAACAACAACAACAACACGCCAGATATTGCAGTTATAGAGAACTGAAGCATACAGCTGATTGATATCGCTGTACCAGGAGATGCCAGAGTTGAAGAAAAAGAACTGGAAAAAATTACGAAATATCATGACCTGGCTATCGAAACTGCACGATTATGGATGAAACATGTAACAGTGTAACAGCACTGGGAACTATGTCCAAAAACTTTGCAAAATACATCAAGAAACTGCAGCTTCCTGCAATAACTCCAGCAATGTTACAAAAAACTGCGCTACTCAGAACATCTTATATTTTAAGGAGGTACCTGGTTGACACCTAGGATGCTGGTAGCAACCCGTGTCAACCATCAGCGCCAGCCAATTTGAATGTTTAGTTGACTGAGGTTCATGTCTAATGAATAAAAGATTAATAATAATAACAACAACAACAACAACAATAAAGTTGGACGGGACCTTGGAGGTCATCTAGTCCAACCCCCTGCTCAGACAGGAAACCCTATACCATTTCAGACAAATGGCTGTCCAGTCTCTTCTTCAAAACTTCCAGTGTTGGAGCATTCACAGCTTCTGGAGACAGGTTGTTCCACTGATTAATTGTTCTATCAGAAAATTTCTCCTTAATTCTAGGTTGCTTCTCTCTTTGGTTAGTTTCCATCTGTTGTTTCTTGTCCTGCCTTCAGGTGCTTTGGAGAATAGCTTGACTCGCTCTTCTTTGTGGCAGCCCCTGAGATATTGGAACACTGCTATCATGTCCCTCTTTGTCCTTCTCTTCATTAGACTAGACATTCCCAATTCCAGCAACCGTTCCTTATATGTTTCAGCCTCCAGTCCCCTAATCATCTTTGTTGCTCTTCTCTTGTTGCTCATCATAATAGTTCCTAAAATCCAACTTCTGGATATTTTTAATGAATCAACATTATTCCTTTTTTTAAAAAAAAATCATAACATCAAGTTATATCTAAAGAAATCCAAGAGTGACCTTCATTGGGAAGTATATGTATTTTCTGTCCCTTATACTAGCTGCTTGTATCTTTCCTCCGTTTAAAACATGTCAGTTCTTGCTAGAATAAGAACAAGAAAAAAGAGCCAAGCTCAAGAAACCTGATCGTTGTGAATTTTGATGTGAACTGACTGATCCACATTTTTCTGGAATAATGTACAAATTGCATGCAATTATTCTTTTGGTTTTGTATCTGTTTGAATTTTGCAAGGCATTAGTTAGATTGTACACATGTGAAATGCGTATTTTGAATACAAATGTATATGTTTGATTAAAATACATTTAGAAATGCATATTTTGAATGAAAGTGCTTTCAGAACACCTATTTATGTGGAATAGATGCGGATTCTATGCAGATGCTTTTAAAACATTCAGCCATTAATAATAAAATAAAATAAATTTTAGAACTAGCATATAGAAAACTTACATGGGTTGAGAACAGGCTGATATTTTTCTCAAAGATGCTTTTTCACGAGGCAACTGGACTTTCTTGTTTTTCTTTGAAGATGTTTTGCTTCTCATCCAAGAAGCTTCTTCAGTTCTGATTGGATGGGGGGGGGAATGGAAGGATTTATACTCCTTCCAGACAGCTGTTCATTTGCATTCTTTTAGCGAGTCATTAATACTACCTGAAGGCTTATCTGTGTCTTCAGGGTCACCTGAATAGGGCAAATGGGTGTGGAGCCTCCTTGGAACTGCTGAAAGGACTGTTTTGTAGACTGGAGATAGATGATGTTGTATCCCTCCCCCTCTGTTAAGGCTGTTCAGTTTTGACATAGATGGCCTCTTTGACCCCTCTTTCAAACCAGCAGTCCTCTCTATCCAAAATGTGGACTTTGCTGTCTTTGGAAAATGGCCTTTGTCTTTTAAGTGCAGATGAACTGCTGACTCTTGTCCTGATGGGTTTGTTCTCCTATGTTGTGCCATATGTTTATGAAGTTGTTGTTTTGTTTCCCCAATGTACAGATCTGCACATGGCTCACTGCATTGTACTGCATATACCACATTGCTCAGTTTGTGTCTGAGTGTTTTATCCTCAGGGTAGACAAGCTTCTGCCTTAGTGTATTCTTGGGTTTGAAGTGTGCACGTATGTTGTGTTAGCTGAAGATCCTCCTGAGCTTTTCCGATATTCCTGCAAAGTATGGAATGACTACGTTGCTTCGTTTATTGTTTTCTTCCTTGTCTATTACGGAAGAGCTCCTGCTGGGTCTTTTTTGGGATTTGATGAAGTTATCTTTGGGATAAGTATGACCTGGATGACTGAGAATCTCCATAGACATTTAGGCTGATATTTCATTTCCTATGAAGAAAAGTGTGTGGCCATTGTTGGCAGAATGAATGGAAGTTCAGAAGAAAGAGTTTAGCAGCTCCATTCAACAGTGAATTTCACTTTTCAAAGAAAATTATTTCTAGGGATGCATTTGATAATAGCTTGTTACTTAAACATCATTTTTCATATATATTTATTCTTTCAGGGAAATAGTTGAGTTGGTTGAAATAAATATCTAAATAGCAGACTTTTCATTACCACTTCCTTTTCCCTCACCTACTGTACCTCCTTCAGATAATTAGATGACAATGTTTTAGCACTAATGGAAGTCATCACTGGAAGAATTTATTTGGAAGATAATCCAGATGTAAGAGCCATGTATCCCTTTTGAGCCCCAGTCCATTATCAATAGTATGCTGTTTTTTGCCAATTTCCTGGTCATTAAACCTGACCTTTTCTACCCAGAGATTCCACGGTCCTACTTTCTCATCTCAAATGTAACTGTCATGAATTCTGAATTCCTTTTCAGATTGTCTTCTCTGAAATTGCCCAACTTCCCCATCTCTTCTTCCTTTTGCCCATTGCCTATTCTTTTTGTTTATTTATTGTTCTGTTCTCCCAGCTATAAGATAAAAGTGAGAAATTCCCCATTCTGACCTTTATGTTATCTATAATCCTTTCCCAAAATATGACCAAGCCCAAAACAATTCTCTATTCCTTTACGTAAAAGTGAACTACATTTTTCCCTCAGGAACCATACTATCACTATAATCCTTCAACCAACCTGAGCGAAAGCCTACATCAATTGAAGAACAAAGGGACATAACACAGAAGAAAAGGCATTGTGGCTAGCAACATCCTTGTCTTTAAAATATATGGTATGTTTAAAAAAAAATCTAGGACAGTACAAATTTGGCAGAGTATATGAAACAGGATCCTTCCCTGAAAAAAATGGCTTGTTTTCTTTCACTATATTAACAGAGTTTTCTGCACTCGGGAATTTTTTTAGTGACTCTACAATGCCACATTATTTATTGAAGTTCCTTGGGCTTAATATTTCTTATTATCTACACATGTTGATTCCTTTATTTATTTAAAAAAGAACAAAGTATTCTCAGGGATTGGAATGAACAACAACCCGTTGAAAAGACAGGAATCTCCCTGAATATTGATTGTGGAATAACCACAAAAGATTGATAACAGACTGACTTTGCTTTGTTAAGGAATCCATCTTGGTGTCTCAACTTTGTAAAGGGTAAAAAGCTGCCCATATAGGGTTTACATGGATGGCATTGCCTAACTACCTGAGAAAAGATGTAGACACAGAGGGACATGTGTTAATAGATATCTAAACATGGTCCATAGTTGGCGCCACCTCCTTCCCCCGCGCTCCTGGTAATACTCTTTGGGGCAACTAATATGTACACCAAACCCTGTTTCTATATATACAATTTACTTTCTCTGAACCAGGCCAATCAGCACATACTGGAAACCATTCTTATAATAAGATCCTATGGCTGTAGTGAATTTCACCATTCTTGGTGGCTTTCCTGGTATTGCTAATAAAGAGCCCCTGGTTGGTATAATTGTTAATATACTAATTTGGAAGAAATCCATTCAGATGTCACTTATCATCAGGATTTTCTCCTGAGCTATGACCCCCAGGGAAACTGCTGAAGCTCTGCTCTGTGTACACAATAACAAGAATAATCAAGATGGTAGAAGAGTACTGGTGCTTTTTAGCTTTCTTGTTAAAAATTATCCAGGATATTGTAGCCCAGAATCAATGGCAGGCAGCATCACAATAAAGGAAAATACAAGCCAAAGAAGGAATGGATGCCAACCAAACTAAGCAATCCTTTTATCTCCTTCCCTTTAAAATCTTGGCAGTCAAAAACAGGCTATTTGTAATTTATAGTGGAAAAAGCCAGCTGGTGAAAATAATACAAAAGAATTTCACCAATAGGAAGCCTGTGATATGGAATTATTTGAAACAATTAATCAAGATGCCTTATTATTCAATTAGACAAATAAATGAATCTTTGTCAATAGAATATGCAAAAAGAGAGAATGATTATACATCTTTAAAAGGCAAATGAGTGTATCAAAGGAGCTAAATACAGTTTTTGAAAATCTTTGGAATAATAAGTCAACACTTATACTTAATTGGGTTTTAGGTTTATTGTAGCTGAGGATACTTAGTGACTTGCTTTTATTATATTTATGACTTTAATATTCATAACAATTTCGATACTATCTATGTGTACTTTCATTCTGCCAGTGCTTGTTGTATCTTATTAATGATTAGCGCTCGGGCTACTGTGAAGTGAATTCATATCTTTCAATAAAATGTAGAGAAGTGCTTGAAGAATTTCTCAGTCTCATGCTGGATGTTGGATGGAAAATGACCTTAAGATTCTTGTTTTTAAGAGCCAAGTAGGATTCTGTTGCAATGTGCACAAAAACAGTATCTCAAAGCAAACAACTGGTATATATTTCAAGGAGAAAGGTCAAAATTGTGTCCTATATCCATTTGGCCCCAAAACTAGAGATAGAGTTGTGTTATTTTATAACTCTGTACTGAATTATAGGCTGATTTAAACCTTTTATTTATAACAAAGAGGCAAAAGGACCAGTCAATCCATTTCTGGCAGATCTCTTCCGCCTTAATACAGAAAATAAATCAAATAAGTTATTAAAACCAGAATGTTCTCCCATTTTGCGTCTTTAGCATGCAGTGATAAGCATAAGAAATTTAATCTCTATAGCTGTGTTAACACAACATACTTACTGGTAACTAATTTAACCATGGTTTTCTAAATTAACCTAATTTACTGGGTTTGCATGACATAATGAACCATAAACTTGACACGTAGACTTGGCTAAAATATAACAGGCTTCTAGTTTAGCATACTTTGCAAACACAGGAAAATTCTGGACTGATTTGAGGGCAAGAATTAGGATTTGTCCATGGTATCCCTTTCTTACTCTCCTTTCTGCTAGGGGAGGGAGGTAATTATTCACATGAAGGGAATCATTCATTCATTCATTCACAAATCTACTTGCTTCTTGGCAGAGGCATCCAAATGGTGGATGTGGCCACAGCAATCAATGAACTGCTTCCTTTTACATGTATATGATGTCTGCAATGCATGTTAAAAAGAGGCAGGACTTCAGTCACCTGGCTGCATCCACCATCTTGATCCCATTGACTTCCCCTTTAGAATATCTGTCTTTTCTCCAGAAAATGCTCTCAGATTAGACTTCTCAATAATTTTTAAAATTTGAAAGATATACAAAGAAAAATGAAAAGCAGCATAAAAATAATGAGAGGGAGGGAAGAAATGGGAAGGTTGTGATCTCTTTTACTACTTTTACTCTATAAGTAGATGAGACCCTCACAACCCATTCTATGCTACGATCTCTTTCACTTTTACTAGAACAGATTGGATAAATTTTACAATTGTTACAGACCATTGGGAAAAAAATTAAAACCTCATGTCATATAACAGAAAATGTTATAGTTATAGTATAATAATAATAGAGGTCATTATCTATATTGTTAAATAAAAGCCCATATTATTTTTTCATGCTCTCCCTGATTTATGATGATTTGTAAACAATAGAGCAAAACTTTGTTGTATTTAGAGAGGTAAATGAGTTCTTTTCTGAGAGTAAGTGATTTCAGTAAAACAAGTGTGAAGCCTGGGATAATTTGATAATAGTGGATATATAAGAGGAAACAAGCATTTATTAGAAAGTTGATAGTAAAGGGGGACATGATCTGTTGATTCAGTGCCCTCTGCCAGTCCTTAGCAAGCTCATATTTTATCTGTCTTCATGTTTTTGTGAGATAATGATCTCAGAAGGCAGGGCAATTTAAAAGACTATTTTATCCATTTAGCTATTGGCATTTATAGATTACTTCACATAGCAATAGCACTTAGACTAATATACCGCTTCACAGTATTTTACAGCCCTCTCTAAGCGGTTTACAGAGTCAGCATATTGCCCAACAATCTGGGTCCTCATTTTACCCACCTCAGAAGGATGGGAGGCCGAGTCAACCTTGAGTCTTTCATAATCAAACTCCTGGAGTGAGCAGTGAGTGAGCTCACTTAAAGGGAATAGTGAATATTCACTGCAATCAGCAAAATAAAAGAATGAAGTTGTGGTTGATTTTTTAGACCATACCTCTGCAATCCTTGGGTGAGAACTATCACAATGGATAGATATCCAGACACCAGGACTCTCTGCTTTGAGAAATCTAGCATGAAAATAGCATTCACGAGACTTCTCAAAGATATGGGCATTTAGTTCTGGATACACACTGGGATTAAATGCACTCTGGAGAAATGCTACCCACTAAAAAACTAGTGCAGCAAATTGATAGCACAGTTCCTGGGTCTGAAAAAACACCCTTCCGTGCTTCTGCCTTCTTTCTTTTTTTTTATTGTTTGCCCTTTGCAATTCCGTATTGTTTCAATTTAAAAATAAAATATAGCTGTGGCCTAAGGAGCTGCCCCCACAGAACTCCACACTGCATTAAATGTCTGTCTGTCTTTCTTTTCTTGTACAAAAGCCACATGCTGGTACATTGGGGGAAGCTGCTCCTGGAAAATCAGCCTGAAAAATCCAGATGCAATTGTCTATCTGTATGCAAGTCCATACTGGCCAAGCCCCATGGTGGGGCTGTAAGCCTGCTATATTAAATCTTAGATAGAAATCATTATAGCTTGCCAACTATTTCTGTGTATCATTGAATGCTCCCTTCTGGAGCTTTGCAACTGTTTCATTTGCATAATGCAAATAATTCTTTGGATTGGTCAGTGCATTTTTGAGATGCTTTTAAAGACTTCTACATTTTTCAGAGACTTTACTTTGGGATAACTTGCTTTGCTGGGACCTTCAAACCTTTAAATTAAAAATAACCCCAAAAAAAGGAATTACCCTTCTTTAAAAAAAAACCACCATCAGCTTACAAAGCACAAATTTGGTATCTGTAGCAGCATTATTTTATGTGTTTGTATTTCTAATAGACATAATAACATTTCAGTCTAGGGGAAAGGAAAAGAAAACCCAGTATTGTATATTCACATATTTTAAAATCCTGAATTCTATGCAAATCTGTGCAAATGTGCCCAGGGTCTAGTGTAGAGGTTGAACTACAAAAATTGTTAGGTGGCAGTAAATAAACACATGAATAAATAATTGATATAGGTTGCTTTAAAGCTGATCGAGTAGTAACCCTGGCTGTTTTCCATAGAGTATACATCTTTCATAATATTCAACATTCATGCAGTTTTATTAGCCAAGCCTCAGTTTGTCCATAATGACACCTGAACATGTCATATCACTTCCCCTGAACGAAGACATTACTGTAAGTTAGAAGAATTTTAGGCATGAATGCAATCTGGTGAAAACAAAGGCTTTTAATGCAGTTTTAAAAATGTAACATAATTGTGATTTGGCATAAGAATAGTCTTGTGACTATAGCTAAGAAAACTATGATGAATGAAAGGAAGATCAAGTCTCAGAGCAACATTTCCACAGAGGCTTAAGAAAGGCTTTAGTCCACCATGAAAATTGCCCAGTCAACCTATCAGAGATGAGATTTAGGACAAAGCAAGATGAACAATTTGAACCACACTGGCAATAGTTATGATCAGTGTTTAGCTGGAAGCATGTGGAGTCATTTGTTTCAACATACAAAAAGTCTTCAGCCGAGGAGAACTCTTTAGTTATAGATAGCTCCTTACTGCTGGCACTTAGCATATGTAAGATCATGCAAGATGGATATTCTGAAACTAGCAACACAGTCCTAAACCTTTCTTAGTTAAAATCAGATGTTGGATGGAAAATGCAGAACATTTTCTGAAACAGATGCTGTTTCCCGTTTTAGAAATACATTGTGCCATAATGTGAATAACCAGCGTAATATAAATGCCAATAAAATCTGAAATCAAATTATAGTTAATTTTAGTCTATGACAATTTTAGCTTATGCACACAGCTCTTGAGACAGATTTATATATATATATATAAATTTGGAGTCTCCTTCCTTTAGGTATCATTCCAGATGAGCAACTCCTTTTTATATTTGTTTATTAAGGCAATTTGTATGACCACCCATCTTGCAAATATTTGACTGTGGGTGGCTAACAAGATGGAATAACAATATTCCAGAAAATATTCAACAAAATAACAACCAAATAACAGAATGATAATCCGAAATTTGTCTTTCTTTTTATCCCTAAAATATTGCAAGGATACACATTTGAACACTTCAGCACATCTGAGCATCTTGAGGATGCTCACTATACTATTTAGTAGGTGTACATAGGGAAGTGGATTACTTAAAAAGTTTATAAATCTTATATTGAAATCAATAGCCAAATAATTTTCAGAGATGTGGGTGGTTCAGTTATGTCATTTCTTTACCATACTAAACAGTTTATTGATTTGCATTACTAAGCAAATCAGTTCAATAATTTTTGTCTATTAGTATAACTGAAATATTTATTTCCTATCATCTCTTGTGAAGAGTAAAACCCCACTGAAATAAATGCATATAGGATTGTAGTGTGTTATGCAACAATAAATATTAAATATGATATTCTTTTTTTAGTGTCACTAAATATAAAGCATGCTATATTAATTTATTTAGAACGGGATCCATGTGGTTCTCAGCTTTTTCATTCAAGACCAGTTTGTCTAATAAAGAGAGTTCTTCATTTTGGAGGCTTGATTATTATTTTTTCTCAGGGTCTACTAGGCTAATACTTTTTTAAATGAATTGTAGCCATAGCAATCTACTTGGTATAGTTTACACCAAGAATAGAAAGTTAATTTGTAAAAAGGATTAGAATATAATTCCTATCTTGAGCATTCTAAAGTGGTCAGGATACATTTCTATTTGTTTAAATTTTTGGTGAAAGAAGTTATATAAATTTAAAAATTAATCAGTTTACCTAAGATTAAGTGTGTTGTAAACATTCTTGGTCAAATGTTCAGAAACTTTGTCTTTCTAAAACTCTTGGAGCCAAGAAACAAATGGAATGAATAAAATAATTGTTATGTCTAACCAATAGGCATTGAGAATGCTGTTTAAAAATAGCATTTGAGGTAGTAACAAAGCAATAGTTGTAAAGTATTTCTGATAACTGAGTAGTGGTCCAGTAAGTAAAATAAAAACATTTAAAGCTGGTGGTCTGTTCTCTGACACTCTACAGAGCAATAAAATGTACTATATCAACAGAAGCATGTTAACAATATAACAGATGAGTCAACTAAATGTCTTGGAGAGCTGATTCAAGATTACTTAATGTAATATTTTTAAAGTGATATTTTATTGCTTATTAACAAGCTTCTACAGATTTATTTTCATTTTTTTAAAATAACTTTCTCATTTACACATTTCACACAGCAAAAGAGTCTTTCAATCAGTCCTGAAGCCAGCCTTCTTGCTCAAAGGTTAAAAAGAACATATTGATTACACTGTGAAGTGTGCCAATGACATTTCTAAGGTTGTGTACTACAAATCTATAGATAACCAAGAAGTGTTCATGCTTGATCAGATTCTACTTGTTATTTGGAGAAGTTCAAACGTGCATGGAGGAAAGGTATCTCAGATTTGCCATAGAAGTACCTTTGATTATTTTAGTATTCTCAAAAACACACAGCACAGAAACAGTTATACACACACACACACACACACAAATGTACACACAAGCCCACACACACTTTAGAAAGAAAACCTAACCTGCTATAGAACTAGGAGCAATAAGACAATAATGCAGCCTAACTATGAATCACATCTATGTAAAAAATGGGACTTGAACAGATTTGAGGGTCATCTTCAACTTTTTGAATGGATTTCTCTGCTGAGTCACCACCCAGAGCCAGCTATGTGGATGTTTTTCATTCATGCAGTCTCAGAGTTGTAGTAACTTAAATAGCACATACAGATGTATATCTCTTCTGTAGCTGGAAGCCTTGAGACACATACAGGTAGAAAGAAAGCACAGTCAGAAGAAGCAATCTAATTTA
Organism: Azemiops feae; assembly: GCA_023970755.1. Taxonomy (NCBI): domain Eukaryota; kingdom Metazoa; phylum Chordata; class Lepidosauria; order Squamata; family Viperidae; genus Azemiops; species Azemiops feae. The sequence continues at coordinate 260,538 of JALGBA010003981.1, forward strand.
ATATGAACATGTTCCTTCAAACTTTTTATCATTATTTCTCTTGGCCCAGTGTATGTTTTCCTGTGGTTAAAATTCAGACTTTGTTGTCATAGTCCTAGATGAGAGCCATAGATTTTAAAAAAATACGATGTTCAATTCTTGGAGTATCTAAGAATGTTGATGACAGCAATGTTGATGACAGCAATATTACAATATTGTTTGCTAATTTGTTAGACATGCTGAACTAAATAAAATAGAGTAGAGTAGAGTAGAGTAGAGTAGAGTAGAGTAGAGTAGAGTAGAGTAGAGTAGAGTAGAGTAGAGTAGAGTAGAGTACAGTAGAGTAGAGTACAGTAGAGTAGAGTACAGTAGAGTACAGTAGAGTATATAGAACTCTTTACTGGCCAAATGTGATCGGACACACAAGGAATTTATATCTTAAAATATAATGTAATATCTTAAAATATCATTAACTCTGAAATATTTTGTAATATTCCATGTAGTTGACTTTCTGACACTGCAAGGGGGACCAAGCTTGAAATCTCTAGAAGATCCAAAAATCATCCATGTAAAAGGCAGAAAATGTCAAGTAGAGGAGGCACATTTATCATTACGCAAGACAGCTAGCTGATCTTCATTCTACAGATGGGGTCAGTTTGTATAGGTGGTCTTAGCACAATAGCAATAGCAATAGCACTTAGACTTATATACCACTTCATAGTGCTTTTACAGCCTTCTATAAGCAGTTTACAGAATCAGCATATTGCCCCCAACAATCTGGGTCCTCATTTTATCAACCTCGGAAGGATGGAAGGCTGAGTCAACTTGAGCTGAGGATCAAACTGCTGACAGTCAGCAGAATTAGCCTGCAATACTGCATTCTAACCACTGCATCACCACACCACCAAACAGCATATCAGTGCTGACATCAGCCTGGTTATGTTAAATAAAAGGTGCAACATCTCCAAGCGGATATCTCCTCAAGCTCATACCTTTGAAATGTATTGTCATAGTAAGTTCTCCCATTCCTGAGATGTGGAGCAAGTCTTAAGTTTCCTCTTTCATCATGAACAAGCCCCAGCTAAGTAACAGCAAATCCCTCTTCCTATTTTGCTCTGCCTTCCTTGCACAAAATTCGTTTATTTAATATTATTAAACAATTTTATATGGCTGCTCCACTCACACACATATGACTTCGGGTGATTTACACACTTAAGATAATGTTTCCTACTTTAATCCCCATATTATTTCAGTGGAATTCTACAAGTAGGCAAGATGAGGGAAGAGCAGCTTAAAGCTAATCAGGCTGGCAAGTTGGGGGAAAAATGAAAGAATTCTGTTCATCTTTGAATTTTCAACCTCATCTGTCTGCAGTGAATCTTAGAGGAAAATTGTATGTGGCTGATGAAAGGAAGAGTTCTGGTCAGCAGCCTTTCATATTTACCTTTCAGTGTTGTATAATGGTTAATATGTTGTACAAGCACCAGGAAGAACCTGGTTTCTTTGTCTGTTTATGTACCTGATTGCTGGAACCAAACCAGAATCTAGCAGCGTACAGATTCAAGTGAGAACCATCAGCTATAGAAACCCACTGGGTAGTGTGGGGCCAGTTCCTCCCACTTAGGTCAACATATCTCTCAGTGTTGTTGTTGAGGGGGAAAGATGTTTGTTGCCTTGATTCTCAAAGGAAAGGCAGGGAACAGATCAATAGACAGATAACAAGTCTTATATTCTTATCATATTCTTATAATTTGGTCAACATTCTCCAGTCATGCAATGCTATATGTCCCTATAGGTCAGTGATGGCGAACCTTTTAGAGACCGAGTGCCCAAACTGCAACCCAAAATCCACTTATTTATCGCCGGGTGCCAGGTGGGCATGGCCCACTGGATGGGCGTGGCTGTGGTGGTCATGGCAGATTGGGTGGGTGTGACCAAGGTGGTCATGGTCACCTCAATTTTGCTCATGGGGAGGGATGCCTGTGGGGGGTGGGCAGGGTTGGGGGAGATCCAGGGGGTCTCTGGCAGGTGTGGTGGTAGGCAGGAGGCTCATCCTGCGGGGTGAGGTGAGGCGGGGGGATGTGATTGCCATGGGGCAAGGCAATGACCAGGGCGGCTGCTGCCTGACACCATCGGCCCCCGCACACAGAGGCCAGCGAGTGCATGGGGGCTGACAGTGTCCATCAGCAGCCACAGTCTGGGGCTCTGCAGCCCACTGCCAGCAGTTCAAAGAAACCGCCTCTGAGCTGGATGGCCGGCCAACAGCTGAGGAGGCAATGCAGTGGGTCGTGCCCGGGAAAAGGAGAGCATAAGGTCAGGAGGGATGGGACAGGGGGGGAGGGAAACCAGCCATGCCGGGATGCATCCGGCCACGTGGGACCTCAGCGAGTTAGTGGGCGGCTGGTTGAAGAGGAACAGTTGACATCTCTGGGGCATGGTGCACGTGCCCACAGAGAGGGCTCTGAGTGCTGCCTCTGGCACGCATGCCATAGGTTCGCCACCACTGCTATAGGTTCTACACCAGATCCTGCCTCACCTCCAGAAATAAACCTGACTTATTCCCCAGTCTTCTCATTGCATATGAACTATGGGTTAAACAGCCTCCTTTGGACTAAAACAACATTCAGTATGAAGAACCAGGCAGAATACAGTGAAAAGTAGTTGGCAGGAATAAGGTTGCATTGTGTTTCTATTGCTTCAGTAGATGATTGATTGCATTTCTACCTTATCTTTATTTGAGGAGCTCAAGACAGTGTACAGAGTACTCCCCTCCCTACAAATTTTTTCCTGATAACAACTCTTTGGCAATGACTAGTTCAGGTCACACAGTGATCTTCACAAGGAACTGAATAATTGAACTTTGGATTTATGTAGCTGTAGTCTGAGGTCTTATCTCTATATCAGTCTTTCTCAAAGGGTGTAGAGACCCTCTCAGGGGGTCTGCAAAATCAAAATTAATTGCCACTTTGTCTTGAAAAATAATACCATATTAAAATTTCAACAAACAATCATGAGAAGCAGTAGTGGCAGCCAATGCATCAATTTTACTTTTGTAATATGGTAAATAATAATAAACACAACCTATGTAAACAAAAGCTTTTGGGGTCCTCCATAATTTTTAAAAGAGGAAAGGGTCCTGAGAGAAAAACATTTAAGAAAAATACTTTATACTGTACCAATATATTTATTTATTTAAAAGATTTATATGGATGCCCCTATTATGTAGTATAACTCTGGGTGACTAACAAAAATAGAATTAATTAAAAATCCTCTCACTGGCTTCTTTAGAGGATGGAAGTAGTAGTTGATTTGCTTTGCTCCAGTTTGTGTTCATTGAAAAATATCATTAACTCTGAAAAATTATCCTTCTTTTGTTTGGTTGCTTTCTCAAGTTTTCCTAATACATGATAAAATCACGATGTCATAGTGTCTCTCTGCCATACTGAGGAATACATCCACCTGCCAGTTCAGGTAAACACCCTGGCAGCAAACACAATATATTAAGATGAGAACTGGTAACCTTCTTAGGGATTCATGCTTATTTTCCAAATTACAGGTTAGAAATACAAAATAAACTTTGAAATGACATTTGAGCTCTGGGATTTAAGGCAAAAAGAGAGAGAGAGAAAGAGATTGGGGGGAAAAAGTTGCACGCAGAAGGAAAGGTCACGATTTAATTGGAAAGAGGTGAACTCTAAGATAGTATCATTGTAATAGTGGTTTCAAGGATGCCTTTCACTTAAAAACAGACCTTGTATACTATAGACGATTTCTTTTACCTGGGTGGATAAAATAATATCCTGACCTTCTCTAGTCAAGTAGCAGAGAAAATGAAATATGGCATGTTATGAAAACATATTTTGCATGCAATCAGCATTTTAAGATTTTTTTCTTTCCAAAATAATGTATGAAAGCTTCCTTTTTATTTTTTAGCTAAATGAACTTCACAGATGAATATTATATCAGGTCCTCTACCAAATTGGACACATTGATATCCTAGAGGGACCCAAGAAAACGCATCACCCCCTTGCTCTTTCTCCCCCACCCACATAGAAAATACATGCATATGTAACCATAATTTGTAACACATTAGTAATGAAAGAACAATGCAATAATGAGGAAACTTCAGAACCATCCTCACATTGTGATATTATCAGAAATCTATGAGGAGCCAATTCTTTATTTTCAAAGTTATTTGTTTCTTGTCTGCGAGTGCTTGAGATTTGTAAAAGAACCAAGAATGACATGGCTAGACTGCCTGTTTAATTTATCCAGTGTTCCAGAAGCTAATTTGTCAATCTTGCCTTAACCCTGCCCTCTGCTTATTCATCATCAACAGATGAAAACACATTTCCATCTCAATGTTCATTTGCTACCTGATCCTCGAGGAACCAATGCTTGCCCAAGGCTCCACTTGGTAAAATTCAGTTTGTGGGCCTTTGAGGATCTAAACGTCTGAGCATCCTTGCTGAAACCACCCATTAGTGCCAAATGAGAATGCATTATCCTGTGATAAGAAATGGTGGTGGATGCTATATTATTTATTATCATTAAAAATGCATCAAGCTCCAACCATTCACCCAACTCTTCTCAAGCCACTAAGAAATGCTTGGAAAATGAATAGAAAGAGACAGAGAAGATCCCTGCCTTCAAAGAGCACACAATACAACCCAGACAAAGAAAAGGAATGGATAGATGAAGGGGAACATTGTGGAAAAGCACATAAGAATGCAGGTTGCTGCCCTTTAATATTATTGCATATTTGTCAGATAGGGTGCAACTATTCCTGATGTGAAGTCCACAAGCATTATTGGACTATAGTTAACTCCATTCCTAGTCAGCCAGCCAGCAAGGAAATATGAAAGAAATTATAGTACAACCACACTGGAAACTCAAGGTTGGGAAGGCTGCTCTAGCAAAATCACATTTGGAAAAAGGATCAAAAAAGGAGAAAAGCTGACTAGGGTTCAAGGCAATGAGACACAGCATTAAAGGACATGATGGAAGAAGTCACATGAGTTTCCCATAGAGTTATACAGTTTATATAATGTGCAGTTATATCCATTCGATAAGTTATACGCATTTCAGACTACCAAAATGTTTTTTTCACATATGCGAGATTGAATTATAATCCACATAAAATAAGTTCTTTTAACAAGAGCCTCATTTCCAATGATGGGGGAATGACAAGTGTAGCAGGTCCTATAGTTTCTAGGTCAGCCTTCCCCAATCTCATGTCTGTAGCTGTGTTGGGACTGTGATTTCCAGAATTTCTAGCCAGACAATGGTTGTAGTGGCATAGAACTTGCAATCTAGAAGTTGCAATCCTAGCCAATCTAGATGGTTGGGAAAGCTGCTGTAGTAGGCACGATGTGACATCTGAACACATGGATATGTCTGATATAAAACTATTGGTGGGAATCCTATATTGATTTTGATTATTATTAATGACCACTTGACATATTTGATCAGCTGTAGGCTTGGCTTCCTTTCTTTTAAATCTCTGTTATACAGACTTGGATATGTAATTTGGCAGTCATATCTTTTAGATAAATGCCTGCATCCTTAAGTACCAGTTCCTTTACTCCATTCCTTGCAGAATGTACATTTTAATTACTTAAATCCAGCACACTTCTATCTTTGGTGACAATAAAAATTAAATCCATTTTGGCATTCACATTAAGATGATTCACAGAACAAATTAAGTTATATCCACTGAATTTCCATTTCTATCATGAACTTACTAAATCTTACAGTATTGGATTTTTAGATTTTTACATTTGATGTGCTTGAACTTAAACCCCACCAAGTAATAAAATGTGGGAGATTAGAAATCAGTCTAGTTAAATTAGAATATTCATAAAGTTTGACTCTTTAAGAAAATCATGCAGTACATAATTGTAATATTTATTGCTAACATGAGTTATAATTGCAGAAGATCTAAAATTCATTCCTATAGTGTATGCTAGAAGCAACATTAAATTATTCCACAAATATCTGTGTTATGTTTGTTTGCTTGACTTTGGGTAAAGTATTGGAAGTATAGTCAATATTCCCCCCAAAATGGCCTTGCCTAACTTTTTACAAGTTGAAGAGAATGATAAGGAAATTATTTTGTGTGATTTTTAAAAAAAATATTCTATATGCAAAAAAATAAATCCTAATATTTCAGGGTCTGGAACCTTCAAATTTCCCTTAGCTCTCTGTTTCACCTGGTTATTAAAAAAAAAGTATTACTTTCATTACAAAAAATAGCAGGAAGTTTGGCTTGTAATAAAGTATAGCATCAACCTTCAACACTATCTTCATTTCATAGAATGTCTCTGGGCCTCATAGAAGCAAATTGGGCAGTGGAGAACGGAACAGACAAGTTAACAAATGTTAACTTGACATCACAGTGTAAACTCCACCTCTTTTATACTTATGACGTGACTTATCATGTAAGTGTATAAGGGGCAGCGCTTGTGTTGTGATGTTGCAATGCACATCTCATCCATTGAACAAAATCTCACTGTACTTCGGAAACCCAGTATACTCAGAAAAATATACCAGTAATCAGTCATATCTATCCTCACCAATTTTTAAGTAGAAAAGATTCTCCCAGTAGTAGCCATTCATGCATGGTCATCTAGGACAGGAGTCCCCAACCTCCAGTCCATGGACCAGTACTGGGCCGTGGCATGCCAGCAACCAGGCCGCACAAACAAGCAAAGCCCCATCCACAGGATGCAGGCAGCACACAAAACCATGCCTCCTCCAGTACATGGAAAAACCTCTCTCCATATAACCAATCCCTGGTGCCCAAAAGGTTGGGGGCCTCTGATCTAGGTCACATTCTTAACAGATATTTCTACCAGCCCAACAATATGTCATATCTCCTAGCTACCTGCTCTGGTCTGGCTTTCTAGTAGGACAAGTGGCTGACAGCGGATATAATCCCAGTTTGTGGCATAACCAATTTGGGGACATGTTGCTTCCTCTTACTTTGGGGGTAGGCTTGGAATGTGTCTTTTAGCTCTCCAGTTTATGATCTTGAAGAAATTGAAAGTGAATCTGAACAAAGATTCCATGTAGAAATGGCTTTGTTTCATAGCACAGTTTATTCAATAACTAGAAAAACATGTGAATACTGCTATTATCATCCTAAGGCCATAAGGCATAACAAAGGTGCAACAATTCTATCTTATATAATTTATGTCTATGTAAATAATTTTGCAACTTCTAAAAACCTCCAATTTGCCAGGGATTTAAATATCATAGAAGGCAGAAAATATAGGCACCAAGAAGTTACTGAATCTAGCGCTATTTATTTTCTGTTACCTTTCTTTAATTACACTTACGTTCAATGCTATGTAAGCATTTGAGAGGTTTATTTGCATCAACTCTTGACTTGCTTAGCTATATAGCTACATCAGCATCTTGCTGAATGTTTAGCCAGTGGTTTAATTTATTTGCTTATATTCTCATACCTTTGAAGATAATGAAGATAGTATGTTGAGCTTTATATCTTGATCTTGAAATATACCTTTCTTTTCCAAAATCTTCTAATTGCTTTTGCTTTTGTAAAAAAAACAAAACCAAAACCTCACTTTTCCTGAAAAGAAAGAACAGAAAAGAAAAAGCTGTCCAAATGCAGATAAAATTCACAGCCATGTGTGTGTGTGTGTGTGTGTGTGTGTGTGTGTTTTGTTGTTGTTCATTTAAAAAAAAAATTAACTCTTGGGTGCCATCCCTTCAAGGAGAGCCAGAGGCCTGATTTTAAAAGAAGGTTCATTATTTCCAATAGACTGGCAGGAGAGGTAAAACATTCATCACATGTCCTTGGGCTATACAAGAAGTATTTCACTGGGTATGTTCAAAAGGGCATTTAATCACTTGTCTGCAATGTTGTATAGATCATAAATATAAACTGTAGGATTGCTGTAGATAACGTGATGGTAGCTTCTGCTTCCTCTACTTCTTTGCATAGAAATGGGAAATCACATTTCCAAGAAATTGTAAATAATCATAATAACAACAACAAGATGACAACTTTGATATGATCACTGTTGTTATTATTTCTGGCAAACAAGGTGGTAACAGTAATAGCAATTGCATTGACAAACAGACCATTTTGGATCCATAACAAATTCCCATAATGCACAGGCATTTGGGATTTGATTTTTTTTTTGTGAAGTGTGGGGAGAGATGGTAGCTGCCAAGGGAAAACAGTCCCTTGAAGAAAAATAACATTTTTCTATTTATTTTTCAAAATAAATATTTCCTGACAAATTTCAGATCTCTCTCAGCTCCCCTCTCTCAAGCTGAAGAGTAACTGAGAAGAATAACCCACTTCCTTCTCCAATCTCTACAACAGATTGTCCAGTAACCTGTCAAATTGAAATAGCACATCAATAGGGAGTGCTGACAAAATCATCTCCTCTTCCCCAACTAGGGTGACCAGACTTCCTGCTTTTCCCAGGACAATCTTAGTTTGGAGAGATGTATCCAAGGCAATCAACAAAAACCAGGATTATGCCCCAGTTTCTGATGGCTATCCCTGCTAACCAGTGGTAACAGCAATATGCATCAGATCTTGAGAATGAATAATAGACGGTTCGTGCAGATCACAGCACAGGAACAATTTCCATAATTCCTTTTTATTGTGCCTGTGCAAGTACTTGGATTAATATTAATAGCTATATAAATGTATACAAATTAATGTGTTCTGAGTTTTACTCTTCTAAATCTGATCACGCTATCCCTAACAATTGACACACGTACACTTTTCAAGATCTTATGATATCCTGTATCTTATAAATAATAAAAATAATAGTTTGTGGTTTTCTGTGTTTTAAATATCTCCATAATAGCTTAACATCATGTTGCATATTCCACACACAAAGGAAGGCAACTTTTAAGAAGATCCTGGAGAGCCACTTTTCACATTATTATTTGGTGCAGCTGAAGACTGAGAAGGCCTGACAGAGCAGTTTCTGGGGTCATGAGATGTTTCAGGAATCTCCATTTGCTCACCTCTATTTGAGTTTAAGCAAGGATGGGTTTGTTTGCTGATAAGAATTTGAAAATGTTGAAAGCCCTCTAGTCACTGAAGACTGAAGAAGAAAACCACAGTGACCAGTAAGATCATTTGATAGACACCATCATTACAATTATATGACTGTGAGTGACTTGCTCTTTTTCACTATCTCCTTTATTTCTTTGGAAATGGCAGAAGCAGCAGAAAACATCACATCACTCAGTTGTCCAGGCATAAATATTGCATTCTTACATATTGCACATAGCAGTTGTGTGCTTACATACTGCATGCTTACATATATCGGTTGTGTACTCTCACATCTCTATCACGGCTTCCTGAGGTCTAAGCTTCATTCTAGGAAGATATGTACATCTCTGTCTCCATGACATGATAAGTGTGATCCTGTCCAAGTGAATGGACTGATAAGCGAACATTGACTAAAGCCTATTCAAAATTCATTGGAAAAAACTGAGACGGCTTTAAAATAATGACATTGCAATCCATCACTAATTGCTATTTCCAATAAGTCACTTATCCCTAAAATAGAATTTGGGAAATGCAATTCTGTTTGTGGATTATCTGTATTTATTTCCTCTTTGGCTTCATTATGAAGGCCTGCAGAAACAATCCCTACTCTACTCAGGATTGGTCAATCAAGCTGTTTCCACCCATGGTGCTTTTCTCTGTGCTCATTTATAAATCCATTCCATACTAATTTTAAACACTTTCTTTGATAAATGTGAATTTAAATACATTTACCAAACATTGCATTTAAAATGTATTTAATAAGGTTCCTTGCAAAAAAAAAAACCTATATCTTTCCCAGTATATGATTTTCTAAATATATTTTGTAAAAACATTTTAACATCTGAGAACTGCTAGATTCTTATCTTCCACTGTTTGCATTTGCTCAGAGGACTCTCTCTGGATGAGCTCTGATCATACTGGAACTTATAAAGTCCCTATTTCTCTAAAACCTCTACACCCCTTCCTCTAAAAGCAACTGCAAAGCTGAAGTAATAAAAGTTGGGGAATAAAAACTCTCTTACTGATCAATAGGGTCATTTTGCCAATAATAATAATAATAATAATAATAATAATAATAATAATAATAATAATAATAATAATAATAATAATAATAATAATAATAATAATAATAATAATAATAATAATAATAACAACAACAACAACAATAACAACAACAACAACAATAACAACAATAACAACAATAACAACAATAATAACAATAACAACAACAACAACAACAACAACAACAATAATAATAATAATAATAATAATAATAATAATAATAATAATAATAATAATAATAATAATAATAATAATAATAATAATAATAATAATAATAATAATAATAATAATAATAATAATAATATCCACATGACTGGATAATCAAGTGCCTAGAATTAACAGGAGTCAGTAGAAACATCAGAAAATTTGTGCAAAGATCGATGGCACAATGGAAGACACAGTTGCAGGTCAATGGTGAGAAACTGGGAGAGGTTAATATCAAGAGAGGAATATTTCAAGGAGATTCATTATCACCACTACTATTTGTTATTGCACTGTTTCCTCTGTCAACAATACTGAATAACTCAGGCCATGGCTATTAAACATCAAAAACATCTGCCAGACTATCCCACCTCCTTTGCATGGATGCTCTGAAGCTGTATGGAAAAACATCATCTGAAATAGAATCGCTGCTCAACACTGTCCGTATTTATAGCCAAGATATTGCAATGGAGTTTGGCTTGGACAAATATGCCACACTTACTATCAAACAAGGAAAAATAATGAAAACTGAAGGAATCAAGATGCTCCACGAAAATAACATTAAGAGTCTGGATGAGGAAGATTACTACAAATACTTGGGTATCCTTCAAGCTGACAACATCAAGCACACTGAAGTCAAGAAAAAGATTAGAGGTGAATACATCAAGAGAGCGAAGAAGATCTTAAAGTCCAAACTCAATGGAGGAAATACCATGAAGGCAATCAACACCTGGGCAATTCCAGTCATTAGTATATAGTATATCAGGAAGGCTTACTGACTACTGGAGAGACTAAACTGGCCTACAAAAAAAACCAAATGAAGAACAGAATATAGGCATGGGAAGACAAAGCACTACATGGCCAGTACATTAAAAAAATAGCTGGGAAAGCAGATAATAACAAGACCTGGCAATGGCTAAGAGCAGGAAAATTGAAGAAAGAGGGACTAATTCTGGCTGCACAAGACCAAGCCTTAAGGACAAATGCATGCAAAGTCAAAATTGAGAAGACAGCAACAGACAGTAAGTGCCGCCTATGCAAAGAAGCTGAAAAAACAGTGAACCACCTGGTAAGCTGCTGCAAGAAGGTCACACAGACTGACTACAAGAGCGGCATGACAAAGTAGTAACAATGGTGCATTGGAAGATCTGCAAGAAATATCATTTGCCTGTAAGCAAGAACTGGTGGGATCATAAAATAGAAGGAAAGTCATAGAAAATGATAAAGTTAAACTGCTCTGGGACTTCAGAATTGAAACAGACAAGCAACTGCAATATAACACCCTAGACTTAACAATTGTTGATAAGAAAGACAAAAAAGTCTGGATAGTGGACATGACAGTGCCTGGAGACAGCAGAATAGATGAGAAAGAACTGGAGAAGATAACAAAATACAAAGACCTACACATAGAAATAGAAAGACTGTGGCAAAGGCAAGCAAGGGTAGTACCAATAGTAATAGGCACCTTGGGTGCAGTCCCAAAACAACTGGAGCACCACTTGAACACCATTGGCATTGACAAATTCGCCATTAGTCAATTGCAAAAGGCGGCCTTACTAGGAACTGCTTCCATCCTGCGAGGATATCTGTAATACCATCAAACATCCACATCTGCCTATCCCAGGTCCTTGGTAAGGACTCGATAGGTAGACAAAAATGCCAAATCCAGTCTGAACATCTGGCTGACTGTGCGACGATCATCATCAACAACAACAACAATAATAATAGCCTGAATTTGTGACAGTGCACACACCCCTTGCATCTGACATTATATGCTGTATTATAAATAATTTATGCTGCTAATAGCACAGGCTTGGAAAGAGAGTAGAAGTGGGTAATTGCCCATGGATACTACTTTGTATATTTTGTAGATGGAACTGTCTCAACCCAAGAATATATACTGAAGCTGGAAACAGCTTTCATATATGAATGACTCAATGAATCATGAACGATTGTGATTTCCTGGGATCTAATTTGGTTTCACACAAATTTAAGTCTATATGAATGTATGCAAAAGCTTTGGACTCTCCAAGCTATTTAAAAAAAAAAAAAAAAGCTGGCTACATTTTGAAGTCTTCTGAATCCTTTAAAAGCTGATTGGTGTTTGAACAGTAAATTAGTAGAAATTTGTAAATGCTTTTAACTCCTATTCACAGCAAATTAGAGCCAGTTTGCAGTTTGCCTTTAAGTATGAGTGCTTGTGTGCACTACCCGCACAAATGAGGACACAATGAAAGCAGAATCTTAATGGATACATATAGTACTTACTGGCATCCATTTTTCCCATTCAAGCTGCTGTGCTTCGTATCACATGGCAGCGTGTGGAATGGTACAAAAATAAGCTTACGATGGAGGTGATAATCTACCTTTCTCTTCTCTAATCAAGTTGCAGAACCCCCAAATCTGCAGGATTTATTTTCCTTAATTTGTTAGCTATATTGTCTGAGTAGCATTCCTACATTCCTGCAGCATGGCAATTTCTACACCATTTCAGTAGTAGAGAAGTTCTGAAAAAAGAATCAAAGCATAGGCAGAACATTTGTGTGTGTGTGTGTGTACACAGCCATTATTTAATAAATCCAACACAGTTTTTTTTTCATCCTGCTTTCAGTTTTTTGCAGATATTCCCATAAATAGCACTTACCAAACTTTCTGCCATTGGACTGTTTTGATCCAAAATCATAGAAAGAACATGATATCATGCAACACAATTGAATGGTGTGCCATGATGTCATCTCTAGAGGGGCTTACTGAAATATTTTGAAGAAACATGAATTAATGGCAAGTTTCTAAGCTGCCTGCCAGATAGCATTTAAAGCTGATATTGTTTTAATAAAGAGTTGCATTAGATGTTTGGGCAGCCTCCTGCTCAGCAAATAATAATTTCCTGTTTAGGAATAATGGGTCATATAAAGACTGTTTAAACTTCTTGCTTCTTGGGAAAATAGCAGGACAAAACACAACATTAAGAAATTGAAAAAGTGCTATTATTCCAGATGTCAAGGAAAGATTGTTGGAAATGTGTAATCTCTCTGTTCTGGAAATGGCAATTTAACTAAAGGATGCAACAAAGTGTGTGACTATGGCAGAGATCCTGTGATATTTTTTATGTTCATATTATTGTAATGAATTCATTGATAATTGAAATAAGATATATTTCTCTTTTTCTTTTTCTTTTTTGCATTTTTAGTTTGCATTTTTAAAAGATAACAGATTGTTTTAAAAAAAAAATAATGAAGGAAAAGATCCCAGCAACATCATTTTATGTTGCATGTTTTCCCCCCTAAAATGTAAATACTAAGTTATCAAATATATTTCTCTCAATGGAAGTCACTTCTCTAAATTCATTTGCAACTTCATTGCCTCATAATATTTCAGTCAGAAGGATTGCACTTTAAAAAGACAAACTATATCCTTTTAATCACAATTGACAAATAGTATGTATATAACTCATTGGCAAAGAATATACCATATTTATTTATTTGTATCCTTTGCTGTTTTTATAAATAACACAAGGCAGCAAAATCCAACTTTTCAAACCAGAAATAGGTTGTAAATGATAAACATAAAACTAGTAATGGATAAAAGATTTATTTTCACTTATATGCAAAATATTATATTTTGCTATCTGTTTTATGGAGAAGTGTCAATAACAAAATTCAGTATTCTATTTAGACATAGGAATAAGGTGTTCCACTATCTATATTGCTATTAAAGGTGACTTTTGTGATCAGCCCAGATATTAATGAATACAAAGAGGCTCTATCCCAAATTGCTAAAAGCTAAGTAATCAACCTCTTTGCTTTATCTGGATGAATTTGTCAGAGTTTAACTACATGATATACTAAATGCATAGGAAATTTTGCTTGTTATGAATCTTGATTGAAATAATTCACCTAGAGATTAGGACAGGGGCACAACCTGTTTACAAACATTCTTTGTTTTCCTTAGTCTTTTTTAATCTCAGACTCTTTCTATCATGTTTGTGAAATCCACAGAATTTAATTTTTTACCAGAAATATTAAACAAGTAGAATTCTCACCAGTCTTTTCTTATGTGCAGTGCTCCCTGCTAAAAATATAAGACTGGGATGATTAATCTGCCACCAGCCCCCCAGAAGACAAAGATCCTACTACATAAATTCAATGAGAATATTTAGTGACATGATTTCAGCCTATGGGAGGAGGAGTTGGCGAAAGTATAGGAACAGCTTGCCTCTGGCTGGTCTTCAGCTTCTCTCTGCCACTAAAATTGTAAACTGCTTTTAAAAGCACCCAATATTATTGTATTTTGGTTTTTGGAGGAATGTAAATTTATCCCTACATTCTCGGCTTCCATTGTTTTATTACTTCTTCTAAGATATCACTTCTGTATTGCATATCAACTGTTTCTTCTATATTTCCAATTTTGTTACTTGAGTTTTTTTCTGCTATTCCACTGTTTGTCTTCCATTTTTCCCAATTTTTCTGAATCTTTTCCAGTTCTTCATCCCTGAATATTTTGCTTCTGGTAACGGATCTCCTTTGACTTGCTGATTGTTGTTCAGTAATATTTGAGTATTATTGTATTTCCATGCTTCAAACATTTGCTTTAAAAGAGCCCCAATTTATCAGTTTTGATTTATAATAGCAGACCAAAATAGCACATTTTTCAAAAAAACAATCCTTTTGTCTTGCCTGTAGTTGTTTATCCAGTAATCCTACAGGACTAAGCCCTGGTTGCCCAACCATAGCTGCAGAGTCCCGTTGCTCACTTGTCAACATATGCCCAGGAGCTCTTACAGCTGACATGTTCCTTGCTGACCCAGGAAACAACTGATATAGGATTTCTTTTCTGTTGTCTCACCATATTTAATGGGATGATGGATACAATTAGTCCGGAACTTTCACTGAGACCTGACTGGCATGGATGACCCTTCTGCCATCAGCATAGCTCTCAGTCTCATCAGAGTATCACAAGCTCATCACCCATGGCAAGGGGGTATTATTATTATTATTATTATTATTATTATTATTATTATTATTATTATTATTATTATTATTATTATTATTATTATTATTATTATTATTATTATTATTATTATTATTATTATTATTATTATTATTATTATTATTATCATTATCATTATCATCATTATCATTATCATTATTATCATTATCATTATCATTATCATCATCATCATCATCATCATCATCATCATCATCATCATCATCATTATTATTATTATTATTATTATTATTATTATTATTATTATTATTATTATTATTATTATTATTGTTATTATTGTTATTATTATTATTATTATTATTATTATTATTATTATTATTACTACCTCCCCAACTTTCAGTGAGTTTGGGTAGCTCACAACAATCAAATAAAGAAATTAAAATAAAATCAATGAAACATAAACGACAAAGATGGAAAGCATAGAAAGTGAAAAGCACAATGAAGCGAGGGTTTCATTTTCCCTCACTAAAAGCCTGGCTGAAGAACTTGGTTTTCTACACAACACCAGAGTAGGGGCCATCAACCGGTAAATCTTAGGGCTAATCTAGAGGGCAGATACTGCTACAGAGAATGGACACTTCCTTTGTTCATGAGGCATAAACAAATTCTGTATATTGATGAGCTGATAATACAATCAACTTCCTGTATTTTTAATCATATATGAGGTTATCTTTGAGAATACGTCCAAGAGCTGTTCACTGTTGGACTTATATGCTACTGAAAATCATGGGGCATAACACCTGTTTTAACATTGTACCTCCCCAAAAACCCTTTGAGATAATACTGACAGAAAGAATAATATAAAATCTTGCTGTTATGAAAATTCTCCCCTGTGGCTAAAGCAGGCTAAGTTTTTATGATGGACATGACAAATATAAATTCAGCTTTACAATCTTGCACAGTGGGTTTGGAGATCAAACAGTGTAATGCAAAAAGTAATCAAAGATCTAAAACCTTCTGAACTACTCATGTGCTGAGCACAGTCCTGGATGAGAATAAACAGAATGAAGGAAGTTGTTATCTTTGTCTATATTCGGAAATTATATTTGGAAGTGAGCTCAAAGCATGCTTGGCAACGCTCAAATAAATCCTTTGTAGTGAAATTAAGTTTAAAATCCTTTTGCAATTATTTTAGAAAGCAGGGAACCTTGATTGCTAAATTTTGTTAAATCCAGTTCTAATCATACATATTTTGAAATATGCCTCAGTGATTTCGCTAGGATGTACTTTGGATAATCTTTATTATATACGTAGAAAAACAGATGATTTTTTTTTTGTCTGAACCGGAAAGGACTGCTATCCCATTTCAGTTCAATATTATGCTTGGCTTATATGATTTAGAGATTTGCTTTAGAGACTGCAACAGACAAATATGAAAAGTTGTTTTATGTCACCCTGGTTAACATATGCAAGCTTATTTAACACTTGGGCAGCAAATAAGCGTAATTACATTAAAACAAAGATCTGTAGCATAGAGGCAATAAAAAATAGACTAGGTTATATTATTAATTCTTGTGTTAAGGGTTTTTGAGCCATGTTGATTGGCCTGAATTTTTTGATTTTGTTATGGTACAAAGGGATTGTTTGAAGTAATTTGTCCCCGAGAGAGGCGCACAATCCCAAGCGAGTTTCAATTCAGCAAAGCAAATCTAATTTTGTTTGCTTTATGCAAACCAGAAGGGGCTGTGGTTCATTCTGTTTTCACTGGAGGGGAAAGGCACACTAATGGGACCTGCTGAAATGCATGCACTGCAAACATCATACCCCTGCATATATTAAATTTAGCTCTAAGATGCACTGTGTTCGTTGTGTGTGTGTGTGTGTGTGTGTGTGTGTGTGTGTGTGTGTGTGCGGGTATGTGTGTCGGCATACTGCTTCAGAACAAAGCTTTTTAATAGGAGAAGAAGCTTCTTACAGAAAGCTAACGGGCTATTGTATTTGTATTTAATGTTCCAATTGACTTTCTTTCCCTGAATCGAGTGCATTAAATTAGGTCCTTCCTCCCCTCCCCCACCCATTGCACTGCCACTTATTTAAAATAGGCAGTGAACTGAGGATATGATTTACTTGAGCTTCAAGCTATCTAAAGGCTAATTTAGATAGAATGTATATTGTGCGCTTTATCCCCCACCCTGGATAGTCCTAAAAGGGAATGAGCTAATGCATTTGTACCTTTCCCAAAGCAGCAAGAATTTATAGGCCATCATTTCTACAACTGGGAAATGGGAGAGGCATGAACACTTCCTACCTACCACCTGGCATTCAGGTAATGTGACATATAATATCCAAAATTTTGTGGAATTCTTCTTTTCATTACGATGTGTGATTCTTTCAGCTACATTTTCTGCAGATGTTTCTTTCACTCTCTGTTCCTACCTAACAAATGTCATCATGTAAGGTTCAACAATTATTAGTCTAATTATGACTTGTTACTCAAGCTTGTGGCTCCAAGCAGAATATAATACATGTATACAAAGGTAGTCCTTGACTTACAACAGTTCATTTAGTCACCATTTGAAGTTAGACTGAAAAAAGTGACTTATGACAGTTGTTCACACTTACGACTGTTGCAACATCCCCACTAGGGTCACGTGATCGAAATTCAGATGCTTGGCAACGGACTTATATTTATCACAGTTGCAGTGTCTTGGGGTCATGTGATCCCCTTTTGCGACCTTCTGACAAGCAAAGTCAATGGGGAAGCCAGATTCACTTAACAACCAGGTTACAAATTTGACATCTGCAGTGATTCACTTAACAGCTGGGACAATAAAAGCTATAAAATGGAACAAAACTCACTTAACAACTGTCTCACTTAGCAACAAAAAATTTTTGGGCTCAATTGGGGTCGTAAAAATCAAGGACTTCCTGTATAATGTATAATAAACGCTACATATATCTTATTTCTTATTTCTATTTTTGTCACGAAAAAAACCTATAATATCCAGAGGAGCTATTTATTTATTTATCCCACCTTTCTTACTTTATAAATAACTCAAGATGGCGAATGTACCTAACACTCCGTCCTCCTTCTCCTATTTTCCCCACAACAATAACCCTGTGAGGCGAGTTGGGCTGAGAAAGAGTGACGGGCCCAAAGTCACCCAGCTGGATTTTGGTGTCTAAGGTGCTACTAGAACTCACGATTTCTTGGTTTCTGGCCTGGTGCCTTAACAACTAGACTAAACTGGCCCACTATGTTAAGAGCACTGTCATGAGGAATCATAATTGCATTAATATTCATGATGAAGATGCAGATGACTTTTCATGCTATTTATCTATGTCTCCTGTTCAAATATTTAGCGTGATATTCTTTCCTCTCCCTTCATGCTTGAACAGGAAAGCTCCCTTGCCTTCGAACCTACAAACGGAAGCTGCTCTTGCATCCATGGAAAAACTGGACTCTCTGCCCAGGAAGAAGCTGGTGATAGGATTTATCAAGATAAGAAAGCACTCCATAGAAGGACATGGAGTGAATGGAATGACTCTCCAAGGTGAATCCTAATTCTCTAGCTTTCTGGGGCAAATCTAAGGAAGAATCTTTTAATTTTCCCATATAGCCTTGGGATGATGACATGTTTCATTAATTGTCTGGATAAATAAAAATCTTTCGATAAAAAGCAGGTTAAACATCATACAGAATATCTTTGCCATCACAACCTATATTGTGGCTCCCAAAGTAAGTAGGGGATTTCTTCTTTTTTAATATTCAAGGTTAAGTTTGGGTGTTACAGAGAAAATTAGATTTTAAGCTTAGCAGAGATTTTAAGAAAGAACAGAACAGAACAGAAAGAATAGAATAGAATAGAATAGAATAGAATAGAATAGAATAGAATAGAATAGAATAGAATAGAATAGAACTGTAAGGGACCTTGGAGGTCTTCTAGTCCAGCCCCCTGCTCAAGCAAGAGAACCTATAACATTTCAGACAAGTGACTGTCTAGTCTCTTCTTAAAAACCTCCAGTGATGGAGCGCCCACGATTTCTGAAGGCAAGCTGTTCCACTGGTTAACCGTACTCACTGTTAGAAAGTTTCTCCTTAATTCCAGGTTGCTTCTCTCTTTCGTCAGTTTCCAACAATTGTTTCTTTTCCTGCCCTCTGCTGCTTTGGAGAATAGTTTGACCCCCTCTTCTCTTGGCAGCCTCTCAAATACTGGAATACTGCTATCATGCTGCCCCTGTTTCTCCTTTTCTACCCCATCTAAACCCTGCACAATAATTCCTCAATATAGCCAAAAAAGTTGGCCTCACTCATTCCAGTAACATCATGATTCTTTGAAGCTATTTTTTTTAAAGTGCAGAGTTCACAACCAGGAAGAGGTTTGCTCAAACTCTAGAAGAGAGATAGAGAAATAGCAAAATAAAGAGAAATACGTGTTATTTCGAGCAAGAACTAATGTCATCTATGGATGATCAGAAAAGATGAACAATTTAGAATTGTAATAATACATCTCCAAGTATTTTAAAAACAGCTCCTGGGTTTCCAAAAGGCCTGCCCTATTTTTAGATCCCGATGGAGTTTTTAAAAATAGCATTTTATTTGAAGGGAAGCTACATTGTCAAAAAGTTTGACAGTTTCAAAATAAGGAAGTGCAACTAGTTGGGTTCTTGGAAATGTTTATTAGAGAAAGTATTTGAATAGCAAATGAAATAACTCCCTTCGTCACTTCCTTATAGACTTTCCAATTTATAATGACATAACAGTGTAGCCTTGGGTTTGTGAATCTTCTGGTGACAAGAGTTTTCATCTTTAATTCTGAGTGGGATTGCACTTCCCCAAGCATAGCAAATGATGATTTGGTGTCTTCCTGGACTCACTATTCCTGCTTGAAGAGCACATGGTGACTGTGGCCAGGATTGTTGCACAGGTGTGTCTGGTACATCACTTGCACTTTTTCTGGAGTGAAAGTCCTTCCTCCCAGACACTCATGCCTTAGTAATCTTGCAGTGTGAACTACTGCAATGCACTTTATGTGGGGTTGCCTTTGAAGATCACTTGGAAGCTACAGCCAGTCCACAATGTAGAAGCACTAGTAGTAACAGCATGCTTTGATACCAAAGGGCTTCCAGGTACAGTTCAAGGTGCCAGTTGTCATTTACAAGACCATTCATTGCATAGTTTTTCTGGTCATCTGAAAGACTACCTTTCTTCTATTGTTTCTGCCCACTGACAGTTGCCTTGCTTCACTTCCCACTTCATAAGCATTGCCATCTGATAGGACTTATAAAGCAGAATGTCTCTGCTGCCCTCTAAAGTAGCATTTCTACAGAGGTTTGAACAGCCCCAACCCTATTGTCCTTGAAGTGGACCTTGAAGACTTGGCTTTTTGCCCAGTTCCTTGGATTGGTTGGGGTGAACTATAATGGATTTATTTATAGTGTGTATCTATTCCCTGTTATAATCATCATTTTTGTGCATTTATTTAATGTATTGTGATTCTTATTTTTAATTTGTATGCCATCCAGAATTATTGATGAGTTGGACAGCCATAGAAATCTAACTTATAGTGAGAAGAAATATAATAAAAACCATAATAGGCACATTATAATTATATGTTGGTTTTATAACAAAATAAGTATCTCTTACCTATCTTTAGATAAAGCATAAATGCAATTTTAAAAAAAAGGTTGTGATTGCATTTTGACATTATGAAAGGACTTATTACAGTTATTATAGTTGATTTACATCTGATACATAGATCCTGCATTTTTATGCAATCAAAGAAAAAAAGAGCTAACAAAAATTAAAGTACAAGTTACAGAATAAAGCTTAAAATACATATAAACTGATACTAAATATAATTAACAATAAAAATCTGGGTCAAAGAGATTCATCTTGCCTTCTTCTCTGAGCCACAGAGAATGAAGGCTAACAGAATTCCGAGGGGGTACTTTTTACAAACTGGGAGTAACACAGAAGCAGCCTCTCACATATGCTGGTTAAATAAGTGAATGTTGAGCAAATATTTGCAAATGAATTTGCATGCATGCTCACCTCTATAAATCAAGATTTGTGTGATTAAAGCTGGTTGCCATCTAGTTTGGGGGCACTTAGTGCAGTAGCAAGAAAAATCAGCACCCAATTAAAGCACAGTCCAACATATCTATTTGCAGGAAAATAGGGCTTTTATCAAAGGGCCTGTGCAATCAGACAGAAAAAGGAAAACTAAGGAAATTGCAGGTTGTGTCTTTGTAATCTCTGCATCCACTGCCTCTGAGCTCTTAGCATCAGCTATGAAAATTAATCCTTCCTAGCCATTGACTTAGGTAAGGAAATGGCACAGCCTGGTTCTCAATCCAGAGATGTAAACTGCCATGAGGAAAAAAGAAAACAGGAGAGAATTGAGTAGGGCTATCTAAGAGTTAAACCCCAGTATGGCCAACAACTATTTTGACTTACATCTAGACCTTGCTCCTTGCCCACATATCTCAATGCTAAACTGATTGTGTGAATTGGATAGTCAAATGTTGCCCTCTACTGCAATAGGTCTTTTTATTAACTGTCATGCTTAATATGAGGTAAAAGAGACACCGCCATCATTCATTTGAAATTCAATGCCATTGACATTATTAAATAAAGTGGATCAATTTGCCCAAGCAATATTTCTTAGTAGACTATTTATGGAAAATGGGTCTACAGAAATGAAAAATTCCAGTGACAATCGGAGAGGGGGCAAAATGCTTTCTTTTGCTATGTAGTGTCCCTTTGAATGGGAAATTATATCTAGTAATATTGTAATCACTGCTGAACAATGCTGATGCAGACATTAAAACAACATGCTGCATAATAAAAAAAAATCATTAACAACATGGATAGCTGTGTTTTATTGTAGTATGAGTGTTGGAGCTTGCAGATTCATGATTACATCTATAATTAAGCACATCATTTTCCCTAGCCCAAACTATTGCTATTAGTAGCCACCTCATGTAACTATTGGATAGGCCTGCCCCAAGCAGCAAAGATGAGAAATATATTTCAGGTACAATATACTCAGGGCTTTTTTTCTCATAGAACGCCCAGAACAGAGTTCCAGCACCTTTTTTGGATGGAACCTTGTAGGATAGGCAAGGCGGGTTGTATGATGTGTGTGAGTTCCGGCACTTTTTTTTTTTTTTTTACAAAAAAAAAGCACTGAATATACTACTGTACTATTGCAGTGTCCTGTGATTATTTTTTTATTATTTTGGAAAGAGAAAGAAAGAGAGAAAGATAGGGAGAGAGACCTGGGGAGGGAGGGAGGGAGGGAGGGAGGGAGAGGGAGGGGGAGGGGAGGGAGGGAGGGAGGGAGGGAAAAGAAAGAAAGAAAGAAAGAAAGAAAGAAAGAAGAAAGAAAGAAAGAAAGAAAGAAGAAAGAAAGAAAGAAAGAAAGAAAGAAAGAAAGAAAGAAAGAAAGAAAGAAAGAAAGAAAGAAAGAAAGAAAGAAAGAAAGAAAGAAAGAAAGAAAGAAAGAAAGAAAGAAAGAAAGAAAGAAAGAAAGAAAGAAAGAGAATCTAAATATATTCTATCAATCAAGACATATATCTGCTGGGTAGTTACTCATCAATGACATTTTTCATGGGTATTACTCATAACTTTTTAAAAATTGTTGAAGCATTTTGTGAGTCAAAAATACATTTCTGAAATCAACAAGACTTAAATGTCAAGTTTACTCAAAAGTAAAAGAAATGCTTTTAAATGAGCCATGACTAACAAGCCCTACTGATTTTAATGGATCTACTATAAATACAAAAAAAAATAAATCTGGATCTGATTCATATTAACTGCTGGTGGGTAATATATTTAATGATTGACTTGCATGAATAAACTATTATGAATTAATTTCCATTGCTTTCATATAATTTCAGCTCATCCCTATTTCAAACACAATGTTTTCCAATAGATTTAGCTGAGCAATTCAGCTGAGAATTACCAAATGCTGTATAATCTGGAGGTGATTTATTTTCTTCCCTTAGTTTTAAAGGACTAGGCTAGAAATCTGGTTTTAGTCTTTCAATCACAAAAGCAGCTCTACAAAATAGATGATAACAATAACGAGGAGGAGGAGGAGGAGGAGGAGGAGGAGGAGGAGGAGGAGGAGGAGGAGGAGGAGGAGGAGAGAGGAGGAGGAGGAGGAGGAGGAGGAGGAGGAGGCGGAGGAGGAGGAGGAGGAAGGAGGAGGAGGAGGAGGAGAAGAAGAGAGAGACAGGAAGAAGAGAAGAAGAAGAAGAGAAGAGAGAAGGAGAAGAAGAAGAAGAAGAAGAAGAAGAAGAAGAAGAAGAAGAAGAAGAAGAAGAAGAAGAAGAAGAAGAAGAAGAAGAAGAAGAAGAAGAAGAAGAAGAAGAAGAAGAAGAAGAAGAAGGAAAAAAAACAAATAATAATCAATAATCTAGATCACATTTGCCCAATTCTTCTAAGTCATATTTGGCATTTTTAGAGCAACTTCTATGGATGTTCAACAAATGATTCCCATGTGAGAGTGACCAATAACAGAACCCCCCTGGGATATATTTGGGGTCCAAAGACATTCTTGAGTATATAGATCATGAGTAGATTTGGCTTTGAGCATACTAGCCTCATTTTTAGTAATGAAACGATTCTAAAGGAGGTAAAGAAGGAGTTTGGCAAGCACCAAGCAATGTTGGCAGACTCATAACTTCTGGAAGATAGAACAGCTGAGTCGCCTGAATGTCTTATATTGATGTGGGTGCCTTGGAGAGATTGATTTGGTTTTTTTTAAAAGGTAGATTAAAAATGTAAAATAAATACATGCAGGCAAACCAGCATATATCCAAACGTATGAGTGAGAACTGACCCTCTTCGTAAGGCAGCTTCCAGAATTTTAGCTACTGCTGAAAATCAGATTCATAGCTATTTTTTTCAAGCAAACCACATATATTACTGATCAGAGCTTTCCTAGTCTACCACACCATCAATACCAGAAATGAGTTCCAGTGACAAAAAGAAATTGAATTGTCTAACCGCTATCTTACATTTTCCTGTCCATTCCAGAACACATTTTTTTCTCAGCTGAATTTTAAAAGCTTTATTTCTAATACATGGCAGTAGATTGGAGACAGTCCATATTGTTCATTGGATGCGGATGTAGATGCAGTTGAGCAAGTGAACTGAACAATAGTTGGGGTGGGTCAGTGAAATGTTAGGATGTTTCACGCAGCATAAGAAAAAGGCTGAAATAGATACTGCAGCAGCTCACTGATCTGCAGTTTGCCTATTGCCTGAAGGAAAGCTTTACAAAAAACAAATTCCCCAAGTCTATTTGGCGGACCTGATACCATCTTCCTTGCTTGTTTGCCTGATTTCTTGACTTTTTCTTGCTCTTATACAGAAGATTGTAAATTCAAGGTGAAAGATCTTGCAGTTCCTTTATGTTTATTTACTCTTCTGCATGTATCTCCATCTAGTAGGAGAACATACAATAAAAGATTGCATTTTCATACCAATGAAAGAGTTCCTGATATACAACCGTTCACTTTCCTTGTGTTATCTTCATCCCAGTTGATAAAAGAGCCTGACTGGAAACCTCAGTGAATGAATCATGAAAAATATGTAAATAACCATAGCATCTGTGAAGGCATTGGCTTTCTCAAATGCCTTTCCCTGAACAGTTCTCATCATGCCTTTTGTGTTAGCAAACAGAATCTAAATGTCCTTTATATGTTATTTTGAAATTACGTTTGATAGGACATGCAGTCAGAAATACTGTAGATGAGAGAGAGAGAGAGAGAGAGAGAGAGAGAGAGAGAGAGAGAGAGAGAGAGAGAGAGACGTATAAGGCTCTCTAAGTCATGAGTTATTGGTCAATTCAGATGAGAGTCATGATTATCTATGGATTGACTAAGAGAAGAAGAAAGGATCATATTTGACCTGCCAAGAAAATCCTGAAATTGATCAAAAGAGTGCAACCAAGTAATAAATATCTATCTTCTGCTGGTGTTGTAGCTTAGGAACAGTACCTCTGATCTTATGTGTAAGTCTAAACAGGCAAGACCTGTTTACTACTTCAGTAGGAAATCATCAGAGCACTTCAGGGCTGTAGGTTTGATGGCAAAAATAACTAGAAAGAAAGCAATATTGATCAAGAAAATATACAAATGTATTAACGAATTCACCAGCAGTAGTGAATTCCACTCAACAGTCTGTATTTTTTTCACATGGCCTGGTAAAAAGACCTCAGAGAAAACTCACATCAACATGAAGTTGCCACTGTTACTAATTTCAGGGATCAGCAAGCTTTGCCTATCAGCTGGCATCTTTATCCTGTGTGATTCTGGGATTCCTCCCGAAACTTCTTCCAAGATCCTGGAATTAAAAGCATGACATCAATTGACAAGGTAAAAGACTACCACCTATCACATGTATTGTACATTTTATAGAAATGGTACACATAAAGCTCACCCATAGCCGAACTGCAGAGTATCAAAATAATGGAGAAATTTTAAAAATTGAAATACGTTTAGAGATTTAATGAAGAAAGCAGAAAGTTCACAAAGAACCAGTGCTATCTATTGCACCAGTCTAGTCAATGACAGAGATGTAAATGATGAATTTTGTTCAATTGTATCCAAAGACCCTAGATGCATTCAACTTTGGCTCTACTGTGCACTTGATTTGCTTGAATGAAAATAACAAATGCCTGCAAAGAGTATAGCTTGATAAAACACTATGATTCTCCATAAAACAAATAATAAAGCAACATAAATAAAGCCATTAAGGCTGAAAGTCTGCTGGCAGAGAGTTCCATTGCTGACCCCAGAGGGGACTAGATCCCATTCAAAGTATTTTGCAGCATTTTCCCAAATGAAAGAGCAGAAGCTGTTTGGTTAAAACATCTCTGCATATTATTATTATTGCTGCTCAAGGGCTTTTGGTATTTGTGCTCAGTGTATATTGCACTTGTGTGCGATTTTATTGTACCAATTATTGTAGTTCATTAAGTTTATTGCAGCTGAATTACAATAAAACATGACCCTAAAAACTCTGAACAAATAACACCTCCATTGCTTATGCAAAAGTATAGCTTTCCTTAAGAATCAAGAGGCAGAAAAATAGGTAAAGATGGAGGTCTAAATAATTGCGTGCAGATTTACCCTGTGCAAGAAAAATGTAATATGGGATATCATAGAAATCCTAGCATGAAATAATATCCCATGTTTATATTTTCCACCACGGATAAATAGAATAGAGCACAGCTTTATTTACTGTATTTACTTGTCAAACATTTTACTGGGATGGCACACTATTTCATAAACTTTACCATATTGGTAAAGTATGGTAACCAATATTTTGGTTGACTCATAAACAGGGAGGTATACATGAATGTTCAATGGAGCTTTCATCAATATGATAAAAAGTATGATGTGGCATCATCATACAAACTCCATACTACATACATATGAGTGGTATCATCACTCTAGTACAAAAGCGACCGAACTCGTGATGTGATGTCATTTCATTATTTGTCCTGTTGACCTTGCTCATGGAGCTGTATAGCTTACTCCCTAAGCCACTCTGCTATACCAACTACCTTTTGCTCACTGGTATTGGTGGGGCACTGCTTGTAGTCAAATTAGTTTTTTAAAAGTGTGTAGTTAAACGTAGCAAGCCAAATGATAGTCATTGTAAAATAAATGTGTTGCTGGTTCAGCGTCACAAGGTACATGGAATTCACCACCAAAAAGGGCTCTAGACTGACTTGCACATTTGACATCTGAAGATACAGTCACAAGTTGTAAACTCAAACCAGTTGCAATAGCTATTAAGAATGAGAACTATTTTTTTTTGCATTTACATTTACCTTTGGAAATCCAATTATAACGTTTATTGTCTCCCCCCAAGAGATATTTGTAAAAGAATACCATCTTTTTAACTCAAATTTGTTGTCCTGAAAAAAAGTTAACTTTCACTATCACCAGCTATTTCTTTCCATATTAACTTTAATTCATGTGCATTTTATATTCCAATTCTATTTCATTTACAATCTCCCCCCCAAAAAAAACAGCCACTGACAGTCAGTCTTAATTGCTATTTACATAAGGATTCTCCCTTGTACTACAAAAGTTATCAGCAGCTAATATGTTGCTTGCAATCGCTCTTTTCCCTATTTCCTGGTTTTCGATCTAATAATAGATTTGTTATATAATTGCAGAAGCAATACTTATATCAAATCTGGGAACTATTAAAGATACTGTAGAACTACTCTGATACTCAACAGTAGCAGAAAATGTGATGTCAGATGGTTGATATGTACAATGAAATATAAGTGGCACACAACTTTCATATTGCTATTTGTCTTAGTGGGACATTGGATGTGAGGCATTTGTTTAACTTGATTTCTAAATTTAAGGGCGGGACAATAAAGACTCATGGAATATAATTTAATCTTGTATTTTGTTTTAAGAGCCAGCAGATTTTCTTTCCCAGAAGGGCGTTGTCACTGGACTCCAGCTTCATCACAAATTATGTTTTCCCAAATGTCAGGGCAGTGATCAGGTGCCCAGGCAATTGGTTCTTTTGGATTCACTCCTGTGAATAAAGAGATTTTAAGTTTTATTAGTAACCCAGGCAGTTAAAAGCATAAAATAAATGCATACAAAGCAAGATGATACCCAAATCTCTTACAAGTTGTAAGGAGCTTCTTAACAATAACAACAGAGATACCCCAAGGGTGGCTAGTTTCCACAGTACCCAATGCTAGGGTCTATACAAAACCTCCCAACAAAAAACAAGTCCAAGGTTTTTATCAAAACTTTGCACCATAACTTCATGATCCTGCTACGGTCATGAGTTTGCAAGACCTGGTCTTGACTGGGTGGTACCTGATTCTGGAATGGGAACTGAAAGTCCCCATTTTCACAGGTTTACCCCTATGTAAAGATTCTCTCTCTTCCCCTTTCATTCAGCAAGCAAGAGGTTGAAAGCAAATAGGTTAGCTCAGAATGAGTACTAAACATCTAAGCTTTTCTTCATATGAAGGAGATATCAAATTATGTCACTAAACTCCTCAAAATGACAGTGGTCTTCTGTATTTCTGCTGCAGTAAGTTGAAAACAAAGGAGTATTTTATTGAGCTTGAGCCAAAAAAGTTGGTTGGTAAACAAGTGATACTATTCTCATAAGACTACAAATATCTATAGATATCTTGCCGGCTATGGAAAAAAAGTCGCGATACGTCGCGACACATCATGTGACATTGCGAGTTTGACACCCCTGATGTAGTCCATTCCAATCATGCTACCTATGCTTCTTCTGGCACTCAAGATTTCTGCTCTTTTCCCCATAATTTATTCCAAACAGTGTTCATCAGCTTTAATAGATATTGTTCTTGTATGAAGCACCTCTCTAATCTTTCCAAACACAGATGTGGAAGTGCAGTTTAAAGCATGGTGAATGCTTTGTTTGTACTAATGATTAGCTTGGATTGACACTAAATATTTTGGCTTTCAGAGGCATATTTTAACAACTAACATTGATTAATATTAATTAATACCAAATAATAATATTAACAAATCTACAAATGATTGCTTTAAAATAAGAATTATTGCGCTTCTACAATCCCTTCTTTAGCAAACAGCCAGTATAAAATATATCAGAAGACAACTCTTGACTAGGTATAAAAAACATTAGTATCTTTTTACCTTGGCTCCTTTGTCCCTAATAATAATAATAAAAAATCTTCCAGCTGCGAACATTCATTCATAAAATTTTCCAAACAAAGCAGAGCAAAGAAATTCATTTCTTCTTCCAATCCCAGTTGTGTCAGAATAAACTCTCTGAGGTGAGTCCAGTCCAATCTTGATGTAAACTTATTAAAATGTCTAAATATATGATTTCATTAATTAAAGTGGAAGAAAGAAAACTAGATGGATTCATCCCTGGGCTCTGAAGTGTTTTGTTACATTTGAATTTTTGTGTATTCAGCCATGTTGGTGCACTATATAGGAACTAGAACTTGCTTTTCTGACCACCTATTTATCTTTAATATTGCATGGCAGGAAGTTCTATCCTTGTTCAATCAGCTTGTTACAGGTAACTGAAATTTTTGTTCCATTTGTATCTTGGTAAAACTTCACCAAAATAAGTTTACTGCATATAGTTCTTATTTTCTCCCTTTAAAGTGATTATAATCCAAAATATAATGACTGGACTATTGTGCCAAAACAACTTTCTAATCTAGGCTAGAATCCCTAACAGTCTCAAAGATTATTCTTCTGTAAATCTGTAAGACATTGAAGATCAAAGAGAAAGAAGATACAGAATATTTTCAAACATGGAATTTATTTTATCAATGGTTGGAAAAAAGGGGTAGAGACTAAGAATGTAACTTGTATTATTAAGCAAACAAAGTAACCAGACAACACAATGTTTATTAAGCACTAATCAAATGTAATAACAGAAAATCAATTTTAAAAAATTGGGGGGGGGAAGAGATTATTCTTCTGTATCTATCCTTTATTTCTTTAACAGTCATTTGCTTTGCACTGGCTTTTGAAACTGAATGCATTAATTAGTCAATCTTGTAACAAGTTTTGTTCTATAAAACTTGATCAAGATTGTATTAACTGTCAGGAAATTTCTCCTTAGTTCTAGATTGGTTCTCTCTTTGATTAGTTTCCATCCATTGTCCTGCCTTCAGGTACTTTGGAGAACAGGTTGACCCCCCTCTTCTTTGTGGCAGCCCCTTAGATATTGGAATACTATTATCATGTCACCCCTAGTTCTTCTTTTCATTAAACTAGACATACCCAATTCCTGCAACAGTTTTTCATTAAGGCATGTTATAGGGATACCTGGGTCCTATAGTATAGTTTAAGAGATACTATATAGCATCAATATTACTAGCCATTGACAGCCTGATCTATCACGAATCTATGCAGCCCCCCTTTAAAACCTTCAAATTTGCTTCATGTTACTACAACAGCTGAAAAGATATTAATAATAATAATAATAATAATAATAATAATAATAAAGTTGGAAGGGACCTTGGAGGTCATCGAGTCCAACCCCCTGCTCAGGCAGGAAACCCTATACCATTTCAGACAAATGGCTGTCCAGTCTCTTCTTAAAAACTTCCAGTGTTGGAGCATTCACCGCTTCTGGAGGCAGGTTGTTCCACTGGTTAATTGGATCTAAGTATATTTAGTACAGAATACCTAGGATTCAAATGTGTTCAGAAACTGACTTGGTTAGGTAGTTCTGCAAACAATGAAAAGATGGAAAATATTGTTGCACAATGGGAACAGGATACTAGAAACAGGATATGGCAACATTCAATCGCATGAAGCATTTCTTTACACATGCAATTTATAGGCTGCCCAGCTTCCAACCACTCTTCAAGTCTTACAATTAAAAAAGTAAAAATTATAAAAGATAAAAAGAAATCATGAACGGGTCCTAAAACCAACATGTATCCAAAAAAAATCCCCATCCCCAGGGTTTGGGGTACTTTCCATTGAGCCCCAGAGACAGATGGTCTCTTAAATAATCAGTCCCTATGCGATCAAGGGCATTAGAGGTGACAACTGGTAACCAGCAAATAATGAAACGGGCTCATCCCTGCCGTACTGCGTCCCCTCTCTTGCTTTCACATATGAAAACATCCTATGACCAAAAAGATCCAAAGATTTTCCTGTGGATGTAAGGAAAATAGAAATTGGCTTTAAAAGAAAGCCAATCATTCAATGATATAATACAAAATTAAAAATGTATTTTTAAAATTGTTCCACTACTTTCCTACAGTATCAGAGTAGTAATATATTATAATTATGCAAATGGTTTCAAGTCAGTTTTTAAGCCATGACTTGAACCTGGACCATGTGGAATCTTATTGGTTGTCTCGCTATCAATTACAAAGTCAGTTCAAAGGCTGAAAGCAGATAATCTGCAAACATACTGTATATATTAAAAATACAGAATCTCCTTTTTCTACAATTCAGGGTCAATGAATCCAAGGTCCTTCAGAAATAGTTACATTCCAAATGTTATGAATTTCTTTTCAAGGACTTGGTTCAGCACAATAATATTATCTAACTAATAAGAAACTAGCAATTGACATGTCTAAAACATATCCAGCTTAAACACATTAGGCAATTGTTTTTAAACATTTGTCAGGAAAATAATTTTTTATTCAACTCATCCATTTTTTAAAAAATGTAAGGAACCTGAGCATTCTTAAAACTTGAACCTATTAATTTTAAAGAATAAGAAACTCTAATCTTCTATTTTACATTTCTTGATTAATATCTGTATTTATTTTTGTACTTTTGTACTTTTATTTTTTTATAATATGAAGTGGGTAATTTAGCTTCTGGAGAAACCTTCTCAATAGATACAATTTTTTTCTGGCATTGCTCTTAGTTCCTGAGGTATCTAGAAATGTTTCCACTTCAGATTTTTTTTTTCAAAGACTTAATTTCATTCCATCAATCAGTTTCTGACAAAATGAAAGCAGAGCAATGTGTCTTATAAGAATAGTGTATTCAGAGTTCATGTCTGTCAAAAAGGACAAAGAATGGTGGATATCCACTGTAACCACAATTGAAAGTATAGGTAAAGATAATCAGAGAAAGCTAATAAGTGAAATATGTTGGATTGATCTTATATAAGTCCTCTCCAAATTGATAGTTAGGACATTTACTTATGTTAATGCAACATAAATTACACAGGAAACATGTCTGAAGCCTGTTTTTAATAATTGCACAAATGGATAGCTATGGATGGATGGATGGATTGAAGACAGACAGACAGACAGACAGACAGATGTACAATGTATGTATGTGAAGAAGAAGAAGAAGAAAAAGAAGGAGGAGGAGGAGGAGGAGGAGGAGGAGGAGGAGGAGGAAGAGGAGGAAGAGGAGGAGGAGGAGGAGGAGGGGAGGAGGAGGAGAGGAGGAGGAGGAGGAGGAGGAGGAGGAGGAGGAGGAGGAGGAGGAGGAGGAGGAGATTAGTGACAAAGAGATACTGAGAACTCCAACCTTTTTCTGCCTTTTCTGTCTGAAATTTTGCAGTCCAGTTCTGGTAGCCCAAACCATACCTGCAATCAAAATCAGGACCTTCATATGTGTGCTGGGACTGTAACATTTTGTTTCCAGCTTAACATGAAACTCACATTATGAAAAGAATTCTTGCCTTTCAATTTAAAGTGATCTCTATTTTTTTTTCCTGATGCAAATGGAAGTTCCAAGGGTTTAACTCTACAGTGATCCATAGCACTGAGCATTGTTTTACTGGCCTTTACACTTTAAGTGTTTAATTAATTGCTATCCATCAGAGGACTATTTTACACTGAGAAGTTTTTTATCATAGAAATGCTTGATGAAACACAGACTGAATGCTACTTACTTACTAAAACAATTTAGCAACTTGACTGATTTTAAAGATTTCCCCAAGATTTAAGCATGTGTGAAGTTGCCTTTGACCAAACTAAGGAAACTTTAGGAATGGAAGAAACCCCTATAGTGAATTGGCAATGCAACGCCATCTACAATACATTGAATTGATTCTCGTGCTCCTTATTCTTCGTATTTTATTCTTATTCTTCTACTCTTTTTTCATCTCTTTCTTTTTTTAGTTGAGAATATACAATTACAATTGGTCAAAGAAAAAAATGGATTTTGACAGGGAGGTCTTTACCTTATGAGGATGTCAAACACACACACACACACACACACACACAAAGCCTAAAAGCTCCTTTTACGACACTGGGAATAGATGGCTCCTTTAATCTGTAATATAATGCAGCTTAGGACAATTTCTCAGAGAAAATGGTCTAACATGGAAGAGTCAAGAACTACTTCCCCTTTGCTATCATACTCTTCCCTCTCCTACAAACTGGGTTTTTAAAAGTCCCCTTAAAAAAAATATCAGGGCTTTTATTAATCCTATGTATTTTTGTTTCATTATTACACTATTCTTAATGTCTTCATTACATTATTGCAGGTCAATGGTTGCAAATAAAATAAAACTAAGTTCCATTGTTTAAATCAAAAATTGATCCAATTAATAAATGTAATGACTTAATAAGTTTTCTACATTCATGATATTTTATAAATGGGATCTATACATTTGTATAGTATAAAACACTTTTACTGTTAAAAAACCGGCTGTTCTCTTAAGCAGAAAGAATTTAAGGGGATGTATATGCGTGTGTGGGAGGGGTGTATGTATGATATGATTGATTTAAAATTCATTCCCTGACCTGCAATATTTTTGTAGCATTTGTGGATATTGATCCTATAGCTTATGATTTTATTAAAGCCTGGCCACAGTTTTCCACAAAAAGGAAATAAATCTTTAAAAAGCGATGATTGCTTAATTAATCACATGATAAAGTGAAGCCAATGTTGAGGTCTGCAGTGATTAAATAAAAGCCAAATGAAACAGTCGGTAGCTCACAAGACTGCTAATTTATCCCCCTCCCTCAAGGATTTATAAAGAGCAGTATATTTTCTCACTGGAAATTACCTCAAGGCAAATTGGGTGTGCCAGTCTCCAGTTTTAGATACATTCTATGGATCATCTGCAGGTTTTGATGCCACAAACCTATTTTCTTCTTCTCATACAGCAAGGCATATCTGAGGCTTTGAACAAATGTTAAGTACCACTGATCTTTGAAAGAAACCTTTCCTGAGCTGCTGCCTTCCCGATATGTTGGACAATAGCTTTTATCATTCCTAATCAGTGGGTGATGTGTGCTGTAGCACAGTCTATTTCAGAAGATGCCTGGTTCAGCCCAACTGAATCTATAAATGTGCAGTACAGAAGAAGCTTTTTGGAAGAAAATAGAAAGCCCAGGTGCCTTCTTGAATGATCGTTGAGCAGGCACAAAAGAAGATGAAATTAACATTAGATACAGTATGTTTGTGACATACAGACAGAGAGAGATGGAATCTGGCGTCATCACATAATTTAAAGAAGTGGCCCCTACTTCAAAAGACATTTGTCCTCTTCCTGTAGTTGAACTTGGATGGTGGCGAGCTTTTTTAAACAGCTCTGACCGTGATGTCTTCAACCATGTGAATGGGCCATATGCCACATAGGCATCCAACAGACGCCATGATGACATAAAAGTGACGTTGTGTGAGTAACGATGCATGCATTATCAGTTTTGTTTTTGCAGTAGTGGCAGCACCTAGCCAAACTTGTGATTTTCAGTGACAAAGAAAAATGGGGCCGGGGAGTGGTGATCTAAAATGTTCTGTGGTCCTCATAATAGGAAAGACAGAATTAATTAAATATAGATGAAGCTTGAATCATAATGGCAGTTCAGTGAAACATTTACATTATTTCAGAAGGGAAAGACCACAGAGCTGGCTATGAGCATGCTTTGGTATGTAACTTTTATATTCAAGAGTAAGCTTTTCATATAGATTAAATATTGCTATTAATTGAGAAAGAAAAAGAATATTGTCTAGTCCATGAGAGCAAAAAGTGCCAGTCAGGATGCACATTAACTCAGGATTTGTTGCAACCATGTTTTTTTTTAATAAGTATGAAATATGCCAGTCTTTTTGTAGAGGACCAAAATAATTATGAATCATTTTGAAACTCCTGATCTATTTTCTTCTACCAATATACCTAAAATCTGGGCAGATTCAAACAAGTAATGCCCAGGGATGAGCTGCATTGATGGATTTGGAATTCTTCATCAGCTAGAATTCTAGATTTTAATCAAAACAACAACCACTAGTACAAGTTACATCTATAAATTGCCAACAAACTACATCTTAAATGTCAAATATAAAGCACATATTTCTTGGGATGTATTCATACATCATCACTGTCATCGCAATCCCAATCAAATAAATAGATGTTACATGTGAGGGATCCTTGCTCTCCAAGCTTGGTTGTTTTCTTGCAGACGTTTCATTACCAAAACTAGGTAACATCATCAGTACTACATGTGGCTTTATATGAAGCTCAGACTAATACTGAGCTCAGAGTAAACAGTGCTTAGACAACACTGAAGTAAAGCAGTTTCCTAAGCTTGTTGGTGTATCTATATGTAGGGATCAGTGCTTGAGTTACCCTTCCTAATATTCTATTTCAATTAGATAGAATGCTCAATCAATTTGCATAATAAATTCCATCTTTTTTCCTAGTAATGATAGCTGTCAACTCTCGTACCCCTTATAATGTTCTACTCTGTAATTAGTTTGGAAGCTTGTGATTGTTTGCATTTAAGTTAGCAGATAGATGCTGCTAAGTCATTTGAGCAGAAAAACGTTGTCATAATGGCTTCCGATTACCACTTGCTGATTTGTTTAATCTTTTTTGATCAAACTGCAGCTCTCAAACAAACAGAAAACTAATGCAGGATTTAAAGAGAGAGGAAAAACTGCACATAGGTTGCTTCCAGAACACAGTAAATATAAATGTAAGAAGGACTTGAGTCATTTTGAAGATCAGAAGCTCCATGTAATGTACTGAGTTGCTAAGACAGCAGGTGCAGGGCGGGAACCAGGCGAAGCTAGCAGCCACGTGGCTGCTGTGGAGACTGGATGTCTGGAGACCCGGGCATGCTTGCTTTTAGCGCGGGAGAAACTCGTGCAATGATTGGTTACAGTTACCCAGGGCTCCTTGTATAAAAGGGCGGAGTCAGGTTCGTTTTCTGTTCTGTTTTCTGTGTGTGATGAATAAACCTTGTTGTTGTACTCGCAAGTCTCTTCAATGTCTACCATTCTAAGGACAGAACACTCCATGAATGCAGCTATACTTTTGTGTCGTACTGATATCTGAAACAGACTTTTTCAAATGTTGGAAGAAAGTTCCAGGAAGAATAAGCTGTATGAAATAATACTGTGAGGTTACCCTGATTTTAAAAAATTACACCGTGCACATTTTTGCATGTTATGCTATCCCAAATAAAAAAAAATATGTCTTCTGTACCATGTATCTTTTCATTCTAAAATTACTACAGGATAATCAATGGTTTACAAAACTGGTTTCCTGTCATCTTATTTTCATTCTCTTTTTTCTAGCTCAGTCATTTTCAGTGGGTTATGCAAATAGGGCAATATGTGATTTCAAGATTCAGCCATTTAGCCTTAAAGTTGCCTTGCAATATACTGTATATATTGAAATACTTTTGCTGCATTTCTTTTTTTTTTAATAGCAGACATAAGAAAAGGATAGCACAGCTACCCAATTGTCCTGTGGAGAGCCCATAAACAAGTTGTGCTGAATGATGCAGAAACTGTTCTGACATCAACTTTATAGTCAAAAGTTTAAAAACTGTCTTTAAAAAGTAAGTTGTTTTTATTATTAGCTCTGGGCAACTCATAAGTAAAAACACCAAACACAAGAGAAAAACATAACAATAGACAAAAGTAAAACAATAAGCGGATGGCTAGGAGCAAAAAACAACAACAAATCCATCCAATGCAAAGGGATTTTTTCTCCCTCATGAAAGGCCTGGGCAAAGACCAAGGCTTCAAAGCATCAGCACGGTGGGAGAAATTCAGACTTCAGGGAGAACCTCATTCCACAGGATAAGTGTTACTTCTGCAAGCAAATGTGCTTACAGAAGCCCAAAGATAACATTGTTTAGTCAAAGGGACACAGAGCGCTCCCATTGTACCAAATTGAATCAGCTTGGGAAATACCATGGAAGACAAATGGTTCCTCAATTAACCAAGCCCTAGGCCATGTAGGACTTTATAGATATCAATCTTGAATCACTCCCAGAACCCAATACATTTCACAAAGCAGATGTTACATGGGCATACTGAGCCAAGGCTATCACTGCCCTCACCACCGCATCCTGGAGCATCCTGCTAACTTGAGGAGCTATGAATCCAGGAAGACACCATCTCCCCATCCCAGGTTGCATACCATTCTGGAATAGGAAAGGCAGCCCCATCCAAGGTCAAACACCAATGGATATTCCATCTTGGTAGGATTGAGCCAGAGATGATTCCTCCCATCATAACCCACACAGACTCTAGGCATTGGGACAGAACCTCAACGGCCTCAATTGACTAGCCTGGTGTGATGAGACCAGATCCCTAAACAGCAGATGACCTTGCCCAGTGATCTGACATAAATATTGAAAAAGAAGACAGAGAAAGCAGAACCTGTGGCTCCCCATAAAGGAGGGCCCAACTGGAACTGGCCCTGGAGAAAGGAAGTAAACTTACTTTTCTGTCTATCTCACTGAGTTCAAAAGGATTCACTCACAGGTTTGTCAAATTATACAATCCTCTATAATTTTTTCTTCTGACTCTTCTTAAATGAATAGTTATAACGAAACATCTAGAATCAAATAATCTAATATACCCAAGAATTGGACAGTTGGGATAAAATTACCATTGCTACTTTTGCATTTTAAAAAGTGGCCCTGTGTCATTATTGTCCTTGGGATATTAAACAGTACAGCATACCATCTGATAATTGACTGAGTAGACTGTGGTATGCAAAGTTAAATTTAAAAAATTAATAAAGATTGACTGTAAGTAAAATAAAATTGTAATATGAATCAAATAATATTTAATTAAGTGCTTGCAGACAAAGTGAGTTTAAGTGAATTCAATCAATGGTTGAAACAGGACTGTGCAATTGTGAAGTCTCCTTAAATGGCAAGGGTTGTGATCATTGATTGCTTCATGAGTCATTGACCCATTAGCTAATCCAGCACAGCATAAACCAGTAGCTTCTGGTGAATATTTCCATTTTAATGCTATAGCCATGTTGTCAATTACAAATTACATCAGGCACCTTAAAAAAAAACTCAATAAAAATGAGGCATGTACTTAGTATTCAGATTTGAGGCTTTGGGAACAACTACAGAGATTCTAGGCTAGATTCAACAGTAGCTAGGAAGCTGGGACACAATCTTCATAAGATTGGGGCCTTGTGAGTGGACAGAAATATCTTTGGAGATTCTCAGTCATCCAGGTCATAGCTGTCTCAAAGGTGCTTTTTCAAATGGCAACTGGATTGTTTTTTCCTTGAGGAAGAAGAAGCTTCATCAGTTGTGCCTGGATTCTGGGGGGGTGGGGGTGGAGGGTGATGCTAACAATCAGATGACTGAAAAGAAATATAATCCTTCCATCTCCCCCCCCCATACACACACAAACACCACCCTGTCAGAACCTAATCTTCCATCCCCCCTTCCCCCATGCAGTCCCAACTGATGAAGCTTCTTAGATGAGAGGCCAAACGTCTTCTCCTTCCTCCTCAAGGAAAAAACAGTCCAGGTGCCTGTTGAAAAAGCACCTTTGAGAGTGGGCAGAAAGTTTCAAGTTCTAGGAAGTGGGTGGTTTGCTTGTTCTAAATGGAGCTAAAAGGGTTCAGAGAGTCATCCCAATCGCTGGAGGCCAGAGTAAAAAAATGCACCTTTTGTCTCCTTCAATATGCCAGCTGTAGCCATCTCTTGACAAACATAGTTTACACACCGTGTCCCACCTACTGATAGCCAGTGGTGGGATTCAGCACCACTTCGACAGAACCGGGAGCTAATTTTTTGTTGCCCAGGCCCAGAATGGACTTCCGGAAGCAGCATCCACACAGAGAACCGGTTGTTCACATATTTGAATCCCACCACTGCGATAGCCTCACAGCTTGATTGTGGTATAATATTCTCTGTACCCAAAAGCATGGTTTAGAACAGAATGCAGTCACAGGGGTATATTAGCCACAAGTGTACAACAACATGTTTGAAACATCTGCATGGGTTTCTGATTTACGATCAAGCCTAAATTACAATATTTCTACTAAATGCAGTGCTTAATTGTGAGATGAAAAAATCCCTTCTCTCATCCACGGGATAATAATAATAATAAAGTTTGAAATGACCTTGGAGGTCATCAAGTCCAACCCCCTGCTCAGGCAGGAAACCCTATACCATTTTGGACAAATGGCTGTCCAGTCTCTTCTTAAAAACTTCCAGTGTTGGAGCATTCACCGCTTCTGGAGGCAGGTTGTTCCACTGGTTAATTGTTCTCACTGTCAGGAAGTTTCTCCTTAGTTCTAGGTTGCTTCTCTCCTTGATTAGTTTCCATCCATTGCTTCTTGTCCTGCCCTCAGTCGCTTTGGAAAACAGCTTGACTCCCTCTTCTTTGTGGCAGCCCCTGAGATATTGGAACACTGCTATCATGTCCCCCCTCGTCCTTCTCTTCATTAAACTAGACATACCCAATTCCAGCAACCGTTCCTTATATGTTTTAGCCTCCAACCCCCTAATCATCTTTGTTGCTCTTCTCTGTACTCTTTCTAGAGTCTCAACATCTTGCCACTGTCACCCACTAATGGACCAATCATTTCCTTCACTTTTTTCTTGTTTTTTACATGTTGAAAGAAGCTTTTTTATTATTTTTGACTTTGGTCGCAAGCCTTAGTTCATTTTGAGCCTTAGCTTTCCTCACTTCATCTTTGCAGGCTCGGGCTATTTGCTGATATTCTGACTTAGTTATGTGTCCCTCTTTCCACTTTTTATACTTGTCCTTTTTATCTTTCAATTTATCAGAGAGTTCTTTATGCAGCCATGCTGGTTTCTTTTGAGAGCTGTTATTTTTCCTCTTTGTTGGTATTGTGCTAGACTGGGCTTTTATTATCTCACTTTTCAAAATTTCCCAAGCTTCTTGAGTTGTTTTCCCCTGGAGGATTCTCATCCATGGAATCCTTCCCAAGTCCTCTCTAAGTTTATTGAAATTAGCTCTCTTGAAGTCCAAGACTCTAGTTTGACTGTGTTCTATTGCTTGTGCTTCCATAATGTTGAATCCAATATTGCATGATCACTTCCTCCCAAGGTTCCTATGGCTTCAACACCTTCTATCATTTCATCTCTGTTAGTGAGAATTAGATCCAAAATGGCTAATCCCCTAGTTCCTTTCTCTACTTTTTGGGAGACAAAGTTGTCTGCTAGGTTTGTCAGGAATCTGTTTGATCTTCCACTTGGTTCAGAGTTTGTCTCTCAGTTGATGTCAGGGTAGTTAAAGTCCCCCATTACTATTGTGATGTGCTTCCTACATACCTTAGTTAGCTGACTAGCAAAAAGTTCATCTATTTCCTCTGTTTGGTTGGGTAGCCTATAGTATACACCTATGGCAATGTCATTTCCCCCCCCCCTTTTATATTGACCCAAATGCATTCAAGACAGTTTTCATCATTGTTGTGCTCTATTTCTGTAGTGATGTAGTTATTCCAGTCTGTCTGATCCTAAGGCCGTGGTGGCGAACCTATGGCACGGGTGCCACAGATGGCACGCAGAGGCCTCTCTGTGGGCATGCGCGCCATCGCCCCAGTCCTAGACCTTCAGCTAGGTTTTATAAAACATTTTCGCTTTAGGCCTCTGCCGCCCTGTGCAAAAAAAAAAAAGGTTCAATCAATCAATCAATTTCAACTTCTCGCTGGGAAAAAAAAGATCTCGCAAAGTTGGAATTGATTGATTGAACTTTTTGGTCCCACCCAGTCTGCCATTACCACCGCAGCCACGCCCACCCAATGGGCCATGCCCACCCAATGGGCCATGCTCATCCAATGGGCCACGCCCACCCGGCACCCGACGATACATAAGTGGATTTTGGGTTGCAGTTTGGGCACTCGATCTCTAAAAGGTTCGCTATCACTGCCCTAAGGTGCCGGTAGCCCTCAACTTACAACAGTTTATTTAGTGACCATTCAAAGTTACAATGACACTGGGGGGAAAAGTGTCCATTTTTCACACCTATGACTATTGCAGCATCCCCATGTTCCCGTGATCAAAATTCAGATGCCTGGCAACTGACTCGTGGTTATGACAGTTGCAGTGTCCCGGGGGTCATGTGATTCTCTTTTGCGACCTTCTGACAAGCAAAGTCAGTGGGGAAGCCAGATTCACTTAACAACATGTCACTAACTTAACAACTGGAGTGATTCACTTAACAACTGTGGCAAAAAAGGTCATAAAATGAGTCAAAATTCCTTTAACAACTGTCTCACGTACCCAACAGAAATGTTGGGCTCAATTTGGTCGTAAGTCAAGGACTATCTGTATCACCTAAAGGAAAATTTAGCAGAACTTTCTTTGGCACTGACAATAATTTAGATTTGCCCATCATTCTTCCATATATCCTTGCAGCATTGTTCATCTAATTGTCTGTCAAAGTCTTTCCTCTAGATCTTCGTACAACTTTGTACAACTTGGCAGTTCCTTATTGTTAAGTTTCCAGAAACCAATTGTAACTCTTGTGCAGGAGCTCTTAAAATATTAACTGTGGGATGAAGATGGTGTTCTCATCCTGAAAACTGAATTGAGTTATAAGAAGTAAAAAAAAAAGTTTCTAGAGAACAATTGCTCATTTGAAACATCTGTTTGATTTGGAGGGGAGGGGATGTGATCGTAATTCAAATTATTTGCTAAAAGGTCTC
Source organism: Azemiops feae (assembly GCA_023970755.1). Lineage (NCBI taxonomy): Eukaryota > Metazoa > Chordata > Lepidosauria > Squamata > Viperidae > Azemiops > Azemiops feae. Next base: position 302,177 of record JALGBA010003981.1, read on the forward strand.
ATGATTCTTTTATAAAATGTCTGAGCAGATAGATTGGGAGGAAGATGTGAAATTACATGCTACCAACTGTTTGTTCTTATGTTGTACTAACACATTTTTATTTTATTTTATTTTTAAAATTGTTTTCCGAAGCCTATATTTTCATTCAGACAATCGTTTTGTTTGGATGAGAAAAACTTAGCTTATTCTGATTCAAGATGATGTACATACCTTTCATTCCTCAACTTTTCCTTCTCTTTTTCTCTTTTCTTTCTTATCACTTAAGTCCCCTAACATCTGTTAAAAGTGACTTCCGGGGAAGAAATAGTGAACTGAAGGTAACTGCATCAAAGCCAGCAATCATGGCAAAATGAAGAATCAGCATATAAACTGGCTCTTTGTACTTCCTCTCTGGACAAGGAGAGGACTTGAGATCACCCACAAAGTTCTTCTTTGAGAGGAGACCACAAGACAGCAGAGTTCTATGAGACAAAGAAATAGCCATCAAACAGCAACTGGTGCCTTTAAGGACACTGTGTTTGTATAATTTGTTTTCTAATCACTTTTAGAAATTAATATTATTAATAGAACAAAATCCTGTTTCCCTTTGGACAATTCCTCAGCTAAAGCAAACCATTTTCAAATTATACTCAACATATGCTCTAATATATAAATATTATATACAGAAGTAATACAGCAATAAATGTAAGAATAAAGATCTGAATAATATTAAAACAGACCTTTTAGCCAAATCAAAAAACAAATGCAATTAAAACAATATCAACTATTCTGTAAAATGCATTTAGATTAAAGCCAGTAAAAAATAAATGAGCCTTCAGGATTTCCCCAAAGCCCTATAGTGATGCGTTTCAGGTATTTAAAGAGGACAATTCTACTCTAGCCTGAGGACCAGAATTGTAAAACATGCAAATTCTGCAAGGCCCACTTGCAAGAAAAGATCTCCTTTTTTGGATAAGATATACTGTATCCATTAGCAATATGAGAAAAAACTGAGGACCGAGATTTAAAAAGGTGGAATTCCTAAAGTTCCTCTATCTATCATCACAGAGGTAAGTTTCACAATACGGTTGGCTAGACTTAAGCAGCTATAATTTGCAACAGGCAAGCCTTTGCTGCTATGGTTTCTTCTCAGACAGATTTAATGTTCAGTGCAAACATATGTGAAGTTCAGAATGAGTTTCTTTGCAGATGGGGCTCCAACATTATGAATTTAATTCGAAGGAGATATTTGAATGGAATTTAAGGAATCCTGCAACCAACATTAAATCCAATCTACATCCCCACAAACCAGAATTCTATATAATTATAGAAAGAGCCCTGATCCAAATCATGTATTATTTATTTATTAAACAAATTGATAAAGCCACCCAATTTATACATGCATACTGTAAGTAACTCCGAAGAGCTTACAAAAATTTAAAATTCCATCACATGATTAAATCTCATTTTAAAAAAAACAAAAAACCACCCAAACACCCATGGCAGCAACAACCCAATCAAATCAGCCACTTGATTGGCTCCGTCTCCATTTGTGGTCCCCAGGCACACTGGCAAAATCATATTTTTAGGGTCTTTCAGAAAAGCAATAGGGTGGGGGCCTACCATACCAAAGTCAAGTTTATCGTACTGTTGTAGTATTGTCTTCATATTGCTAAAGAGAGCCACTGAATATGAGAAACAATGACTTAACCACAGATCCCTAGTGAATTCATGGCTAAGGCAGAATTTGAACTTAGGAATTCCTAGCCTAGAGTTCCTTTCAATCATTGTAGTAGGTTAATATTCATTCATCTGTTGTGTTTTGCTTTTTCTAATTATTTGGAATTTTCCAATATCACCCGGAACCCTTTCTCTATATTTATTATCACTGTGTAGGTGATCATACCTTCATCACCCATCTGTCCAAAAATGGCCTGTCTTGAAAGATTAAGTACACCTCTTTTGAACCAGGGATGGTACGCCATAATTTTTAGCTAACCCGCTTTCCTTCTTAGTAAAACAGAAATAAAAATATATTGTGCACACTTCATTGTGGGAACCTTTGACCTTCTCTGCCTGTCTTGCTGCTGCTGTGATGAATGCTTTGTGTCTTTTCATTTTTAATTGCTCATAAATTGTTATCCCATGAAATACAGAACTAGCCTTGTCCTCATTTGAGTAGGAGCTGAAGGGCAGCCTAATCGTGGTACAATTAAGGAGGGTCTTTGTGTGTGGGTGTGAGAGTGGGGAAGGCAGGAAGGTTGCGGAAAGTTGTAGTTGAGATTTTCTTTATGGTGGAACACAAAGACTCTTCCACGCTTACAAAGAAATATTGTCACTGGTACACAATGCAGGATTGGAAAATGTCCTCTGGAGGACAAGGAAAGACAATGAAAGAGAAGGAATTTAACTATATTCTGTTAGAAATATACCTCCATGCATATTTGGATTTGAGGATAGATTACGAAACTTGTACTGGTTTATTACAATTAGGAAACTTTATTTGCTGTTAGTGACACATAGTGTCATCATCAACAAATGCTTTTGCCATTCTTAATCTCTTTACAGTTTAGAGCTTCTCCTAATCCAAAACTTTGCATATGCCTCTCCAGTGCATCTCATGTAAGGTTTTAGCCTCTTAGTGATTAACAAGTTAGCTCTTATTGTTGGTTATAAACCCCTCAAAATTCACGGCTATGTTCGCTGCAAAAAGTTGAATTTTGAATATTGGTAGATACAAGAAAAACTAGTACTTTGATTCAGAAAGCTGGGATTCAAATCAATATTCAGTTTGTAATACTTGATAGATGGTCTTGCCCCATTGCTTTGTTCTCTTCATGCAACTATTCCATTGGTAAGACCACAACTCTTGAAGGAAAGCTAAGATAGAAATATAATGGTCATAGGGCTTCTATATCTTTATAGGTTATTCTAGGCAAAACATATCTATTTATTATAACAGAATAAGCAATTAATATAGAGAAAGAAAAAGTAGATTATTCACTATATTGGGCCAAGTGTGTCGCCATAAAGAGAGTGAATTCCAAACTAAAACTTATTACCAATATTATAACATCCTTATCCAGTGATACTGGAAATATTTATTTATTTATTTACTTCCTTATGGGGATTATAGGCCACTCCAATCCACTGACTCAGAGTGATGTACAATTCCCCAAACCCATAATCTAGGTTAAAATAAATACATAATAATTAAAGATTAGGTACTCCTGGTTACTGCATCTCAAAACAGAAATTATAATGCTGCAAACAGGGGGTGAACAGGCATTCATAAAACTCTCCTAATAAAGGAAGAGAAGTGACTTTTCGTTTAGAAAAAATTTAAAAGGGGGGGGGAGCTAGGATTGAGAGATATAAAATCATGTATTGTGAAAAATGTTAGTAAAGTGTTTAGCTGATTAAAGGCAGGGCAATTAAGGGCAGATAAGAATTTTGTTACCCTCAGAAGTAACAGTGGTCACTCATTTTGCTGGTTTTAGAAGGTTTCCAGACAAATTTATGGAAGGCATAGCTAGCATTATCTACTGCTCTTAATGCCTGTGTGTTATCTCAAAAAAGGATGTTATAAATGGATAGGTGCTGGGAGTGGCATAAAAACACCAACTTTCTGTCCTGTCTATAATCTTCCAAAATGTATCAGGTTAACCCCAGAGAGATGTAGATGGACTTTGGAACCAATCCAAAGGAGGGATTGTATTTCACCTTCTAAAGTAGCAGCTCCCAACCTTTTCTATACCTCGCACCCCTAGAATGCTTCTGATATATTCTCGCACCCCTTACAAAAATTCAAAATTAAGGCAACGAATTATGCATATACACTATTATTTTGAAAACCCAAGTTTTCGCACCCCCTGGAATATTGTCTTGCACTCCCAGGGGGTGCAAGCACACACACCCCGGTTGGGAACCCCTGTTCTAAAGCATGTAAAGAAGTTTCCATTTTGCAAGACTACCACTACAAACAGTACCAGCTAATTTAAGCAAAGCAGCCAATGGCTCCACAAGGCTGCTGCAGTACTTCAACAAATGATTAGTTTAATTGTGATCCAGATGCATCAGAGTTGATTCAGAAACCAAAGAGGAATGTTGCTAATATTGTGGAATTGCAGAAGTTGCCAGCCAGTTCAGTTCTGAATTGGAAGGTAATCCTTGTGTGGAAATGCTCATTTTCTCTATAGGCTACAAGGATGAATTATAAAGAGGGGAACAATGGGAACAAAAATGCAGGAAAACAGAAATATTTTTTTACAGCAGCCATCTCTCAGTCTGATGCTTTCATACGTGAATCTGCCATTCTCATAAATCCCAGTGTATGTATGAATGCATGTATGTATTTTGGTAGCAGGCCACCCATTCCCAGTCTGCCACACTACTTGAGATTTATGGCTATACCGTGATCATCAAATAAATCAACTCAGAGCTCTTACTCAGGACACAAATGACTTGGCTCAAATTATCCTACTAGGTTAGGAATCATCATGGACCCAAAGAGTCAACAACACCATTATGGCACTTAACCAATCAGTCTGTTTCAATATTCCAAACACAAACATTCAAAAGTAATTTTAGTTACTATAATGAAGCAATAAAGCAGGGTATCTCTGTATGGGGATTATGTTATAAATAAAAATACTACCGCTGTCTTTCAGTTTGCTAACTTCAGCTACCATATCTTGCCTAAACTGTATTGATGAACAACTCTTTCCCCATCCCAAGTAATGAGAAGGCCTGACTTCCAGATGAAAGGCACTGTTATCTCTTAATTCATATCAAACCCAAAGCAAAAAGAGAAGAGAGAGGAGAGGAGAGGAGAGGAGAGGAGAGGAGAGGAGAGGAGAGGAGAGGAGAGGAGGGAAGGGAAGGGAAGGGAAGGGAGGGGAAGAGAAGGGAAGGGAAGGGAAGGGAAGGGAAGATGGAACTCATTAAAGTTATCTTGCATGTGATAGTTTGCTTCCAAGTTTAACTCAGTTGACCTGTTCCATAACTATCCTCCATATTCTCAGTAGATGGTGGTAGCTAGTTGGTCTTGCCTGGACATGGAAGTAATCAAGCTTAGATCCAGTTATACTTAGATGGGAGATTGCTGTTGAAAACCAGCTCTCTGGACTAGATTGGCAAATTGAAAAACATCCTCGAAAAAGAGGTTTTGCGAAGAAAATTGAATGATTGTGTAATTTGTGTATATGTAACAACAAAATTGTTCAGCTTGAAGTCTTATTTTTGGTCATTCTCAGTTATTTCAATCAAATGTCTTAGTAGGTTATACTTTTTCATTTCTGCAGTTTTGCCTTATTTTTACTCTTTTCAATAATCCTAAAATATTTGTTTACAAATAAAATTGGTTATATTGTTTTTAAGGTTATAATAAAGAAAAGAATTATCTATAAGCATTCCGAGCCAAAAATAATATAAAAAATTTCCTGACAGAACAACCTTCCTCCAGAAGTTGTGAATGCTCCAACACTGGAAGTTTTTAAGAAGAGACTGGACAAACATTTGTCTGAAATGGTATAGGGTTTCCTGCCTGAGCAGAGGGTTGGACTAGAAGACCTCCAAGGTCCCTTGTAACTTTTATTATTATTATTATTGTTATTGTTGTTATTGTTGTTGTTGTTATCCTTCCTGCTTTTCAGTAAAGCCTTCATTTTTGGTCCAATCCATAAAATAATAATCAAATATAAAGTCTGAAAGTTGTTTACTTAGAAAGTACATGATATTCTAGATTAAACAGCTTCATCATAGTTGTCTTTCAAAAAAAAACTGAGCATAACTATATTTGTATTCCAACTAAACAAACTTTTAAATTTCATTTAGTCAGTAATTTTATTAGTACCGATGTACTTCAACGGTTATTGTATCTAAATCTCTTCAATCACAAATAATCTCCCTTCAATTTTATTATATTAAATGTTTTGTTTTTGCCATTTTCACTTTAGAATTTATCATAATATGCAACTGACTTTTTCATAATCAAAACTGTACCTTTATGTGTGACAACATAGTGTATATCTAACTAATTAAATGATTCCTTGTATTTGTCAAGATATTAACACATAAGGAGAACCTAACTTCCTTGTATAATGTTGTAGTCAGTTGTCAGAAAAATGGTTCTCCATCTCTTCTCAACTCTGTTTCATCTATTTTTTTACTTTGCTTGCACATTGCATCAAACCATGTAAGTGTAGTTTTAAATAGTGTAACAGAGAAAATGGGTATTGCTACCAAATCACAACTGCTGGATGAATGTATTTAAAAAACATACACGTATCCTTCTTCCCCTGTTAAGTTAATAAATAATGAGTACTTACTTCCATGAGATCTACTGAGCATAACTTTTGTCTAATTGAGCATTAATTTCAGGGGGCTATTTAAGTCTTTGAAGTCCCATAACTTCAGCTCTTGTCACATTACTACTGAAGGAGTAAGACATTCACGGCCATTATGAACAGTTCATAATTTGAGCCAGCTTTTGTGTCCATTTGCAAATTAGGAAAATGGACTTCTGTCCATGATTGTAGACTCTGTTATGCTCACCTTCGAATGATACATTGCAAAAATAAAATCTTATAGCTCTGAACTGAGCAGCTGATTAATTAATCAACTAAATGCCTTTTAGAAATCTTAAATGAAGCATAGGATTGCTTACAGTTTTGTTTTAAGTTGATTCGGTCAAAAGGAGAGACCATTATATTTATCAGATTGAATGTTATTAATAGCACTGGGCAAGTCTTTGAAGGAGTGCTTCATTTTGACAAAGATTCAAAAAAGGTACCACACTGAAGCCGTGCCATGAGTGATCCCCTTCCTTTTAAGCAAATGAAGTTGTTTTGTATTGTTCTGCTTCATGTCTCATCTCGGTCTTCTTCAACAAAACTAGCTTTGCAGAAGGCTGAGAGGAACCTTGTGTGTTACCATAGATCAGGGGTCTTCAAACTTGGCCCTTTTATGACTTGTGGACTTCAACTCCCAGAATTCCTCAGCCAGGCATGCTGGCATCCAAACATCTAGCTTTGTGTCATCTTTGCATGCCCTGCGAGGAACTTTCTCTCCCAGGACTGGCCCAGAGTGATTTGTACATCACTTCTTCCCTTTGGTGAAGAGAAGAGAGTTGCCTCCATGGCACACATCTTCTCATCAAAGTAAATCTAAATCCCTTTGCACAGGCCTAGTCACTGACACTCATGAAGCATTTGTTCTCTTCAATTTTTTATTGCTGAAATACAAGTTCTTTGTTCTATGATCCTAATGAGAATATCATTTTGACTTCATACAGCCGGCATTCAAGTCTTCTGCCACAATCCATCCCTTTTGTACCCAAGTAACAGCATAATGTAACATATGTCTTTTCAGAAGTAAGAATATAGACAGATGGTGATTGTAGCCTAATTGCAAGTAGTCCTCAAGTTACAGCCATAATTGAGCCTGGCAATTACAGTTGTAAGTCACAATAGTCATGAAGTTGGTCACCTCATGACCAGACCTGATTTTATGACTTTTTTTGTGGCAGTCATTAAGCAAACTTAGTGGTCATTACGTGAACCCATTGCCTGCTATTGGGCATTCTTCTTTTGTAAGAAATTGGAAATAATTGCCAGTTTCTGACAAAAGTATCATAAAGTATGATCATGTGACCATGGGGTACTGCAGCAACCATAAATGGGAGCCAATTGCCAAGCAGCCACAATGAAGTTACATAACAACAGAGGGGCAAACATCAGAACCTTGAAACCAGGACAGAAGTAGCTTTTGGAAGGGGGGGTCCATCATAACTTCACTAAGTCACCTAGTCATAAGTCAAGGCCTACTGTGCAGCAAACTGTACTGTAAGGTCACATAGACGGAGAATTTCTGCTCCAGAGGTCAAATCCAGTTCACAAAGCTGGCCCATCTAATAAGGAACATCTTCAAAGACCCTTTGGTCCCCTTAATCAAAGCTCACTATTTTAATGTAGCTGAGAATTCGGAAGCCACAGTTATCAAGATGTGATTACACCTTCAGTTTCTTTACTGGAGAAATGCAAGGGCACACAAAATCATGGCTTGGGCACTCCAACACTGGAGGTTTTTAAGAAGAGATTGGACAACCATTTGTCTGAAATGGTATAGGGCAGTGGTGGCAAACCTATGGCACGCATGCCAGAGGTGCACTCAGAGCCCTCTCTGTGGGCACGCCTGCCATCCCCCCAGCCCCGCCTCCACCTGTGGCCCTCTTCTCACCAGCAGCCCCCCGGAGGAGAGTCGCCCCTGGGCGCAGTCCACGTGGAGCAGCGCAGCCAAGGACATGGCAGCCGGGCAGCAGGGACAAGACTCCGCCCTCGCTTCCCGTCGCATGCAGATGATGCGGGACGTGAGTGGAGGGCATGGCCGCCATGGCGCTGTGGCAGGCTGTGGAGACAGTGGGTGGCCCTGCGGGCAGGTGGGGGCAGGGACGGGGCAGGGGCAGGGCAGGGCAGGGCAGGCAGAGCAGGGGGCGGGGGCGGTTTTTGGGCACTCGGTCTCTAAAAGGTTCGCCACTAGATAGTTATTCTGTTATTCTATTCTGTTATTCTGTTAACATGACAGCATTTAGGCCACATTCTTTTGCCACATACAATAACCACAGGAATAAGCTGGTTTTCTTCATGTATTCCTGAAAAAAAATAATCAAAGTGCAATAATCTTTAGTGTAGGTGCATATCAAATGGTTAGACTAGCACAATAGTAGAATAAACCTGTTGTTGGCGGGGTAATTGTTTCCTGACATCTTTTAAACATCATCTTTGCATAAGGAAATTAATGGAGCTCACCAGCTATTCTAGACGACAACTCTAATAAGCCACAACCAGCATAACCAATAGCAAAGGATTGTGGATATTGTAGTCAGATTACTTTTCAGGATCAAGTTTCTTTGTCCTGAACTACAGTAGATCATTATCAATGATGATAATAACAATGTGTTTAATATTGCCTTAAAGATATATATCCCAATTCCAGAAAAACTGCTTGTATGTTCTTATGTGTGTTTGAAACTATCAAGGTCAGTGACACATTTTGGCCAATCTAGACTTTTTGCAAAGTGTTGGACATGATACTTGAATACTGGCATTCATGATTCAGACATAATTCTTTTTTCACACATACCTTAGTTTGGTTAAAGTAATTTTATAAACAATATTTATTCACTGTTAATATAGTAACATAGAAAACTTGACAGAAATGGAAGACTTTGACAAATGCTACATTCAGAATAAATGTGGTTAAATCCTGATGTATTTGAAAATCCAAATAAAGTCAGCTAATACTTGGGGTGTGTAATATGAGAGTGTGTATTTTATGTTTTTTTCTGTCACTTATTCACTTATTTGTTTTCATGAAGATAACCTTATATAAACTATCCATATTCTTCAGGATCATTTTGATCTAGGAGAAAGGTTTCATCCTTCAGTAGTGCACGTAATAGAGTTGGTCAGATTGGGAAGCATATTTTTATCTTTGATCTTTAATATTTCACAGTTCAAGCAACATTTTACTAAACTGTTAGATATATGACAAGTAACCTCACCACCCACATATCAATGTACCTTATGTTTTCTTCCCTACTTTGATATGTCTTCAGAGATTATATAAAATAATCATATGTATTAATCAATGGTCAATTATTATAAACAAATTTTTTATCCCATCTGTCAGAATGATTTTGTAGGGAAAATGTTTTCAACTTCAGGGTCATTCTCTTTAAGGTCTAATTTGACCCCCTACTTGTTTATCCTTCCTGCTACTCCAGATATCTCTATGGCCTCTATGCATAGCTGACTACTAGGTTGCTCAGCCAATTTTCAAATGAACGAGATATCTGTGAAATATATAATAGAATTATAAGACTGGATGTGATCAGATAGCATTTCATCCAATTTCATGCCCAAAGGCAAAGTCTTCTATACGTTAGCCAAGTTCCCATCAGACACTAGTCTTTCTATGACTTTGTCTTCATCATATGTAACCATAAATATTATGAATTTACATGATTCAAAAATGATTTGAATGATGTTTTTTGGACCTCAGGAAAGTACAAACACATCCATTCATTTAAATTAATGTGCCCCTAAAAGTAGTTACATTAGGTTCACAAGGAAACTTCGAAAAAAAGTTAGGCTGCTATGGACGAATTTCCTCCCTGATGGGTGCTGTCCTGTGGAGGCTGACCTGGGAGTAAACTGTCTGGAGCACAATAGAATTAATTTCTGATTCACCAGCTAGCAAGGGAAAGAGCCAAGAGTGTGTTGGAAGCAAAAGAAGAATAAGGAATCATCAACTTATAACAGCAAGTTAAGTGATGCAGTTGTGAAATGTGATACATTAGCCAGTTTGGTCTAGTAGATAAGACAACAGGCTAGAAACTGGGTGGCTATGAGTTGAAATCCAACCTTAGCTTTGAAAGTCAACTGGGTAACTTTGAGTTATTCGTGCTCTCTCAGCTCAACCCATCTCACAGGGTTTTTGTTGTGAGGAAAACAGGAAGAGAAAGGTGTGTTGGATATGTTCACTGACTTAAGCTATTTATAAAAATAACAAAGGTGGGATATATACATACATACATACATACATACATACATACATACATACATACATACATACAAACAACTTTTGCTTAGCAATGACAATCCCTATAGTCCCAATTGCTGTCATAGACTAAATCACCCAATTAAGTCAGTGGGGAAGCCAGCAGGAAGTTGAAAGACATTTTAAAAAAAGTTTCTTTCAATAAGTAAAGAGCAAGAAGAAAATTAATGAAATGATCAATCCACTAATCAGAGAAGATGGCAAAAAAGCATCTTCAAAAGCAGCACCATGGGAGACAGAACAGGAATACAGGTCAAGATAGGCAAGGTAAGAGAACACACTTTAGATGAGTTCAGATCTCCTGGACCAGATGGTCTACATCCCAGGGTACTAAAAGACCTGGCAGATATGATCTTAGAACCACTGAATAAAATCTTTCAGAGCTCCTGGAGCACAGAGGAACTGCCAGAGGACTGGAAAAGAGCTAATGTGGTTCCAATCTTCAAAAAAGGGGGGGAAAGAGGAAACCACAGATCAGCCAGCTTGACATCAATACCTGGAAAAAGCCTGGAAAAGATAATCAAGCAGCAGATTTGTGAGCACCTAGAAATGAACAAGGTGATTAATAGAAACCAACATGAGTTTGTTAAAAACAAGCCATGCCAAACAATCCTTATTGCCTTCTTTGACAAAGTAACTAAATTAATGAACCAAGGAAATACTGTGGATATATTATACTTAGAGTTCAATCAGGCATTTGATGACAGCTTATTTCTTGGTAAGATAGAACAATGAGGGCTATCCACTAGATGGATTTGCAGTTGGCTGGCAACCAGACTCAGCATGTGGTCCTCAATGGAACTATTGTACATCTACATGGAGGAAAGCATGTGGTGGGGTATCTCAAGGTTCTGTCTTGGGCCCAGCGCTCTTCAATATCTTCATAAATGATCTAGATGAGGGAATTGAAGGGCAGCTCATCAAATTTGCAGATGACACAAAGCTGGGAGGAACTGTTAACAACTTGAAGGTAGACTGAAGATTCAGAAGGATCTTCATAGACTTGAGCATTGGGCCCTGCTCAGTAAAATGCAGTTCAGTGTCAAGAAAAGTAAGGTCCTGCACTTAGGCAGGAAAAGCCAAATGCACAGGTACAAGAAAGACAGTACCTGGCTCAACAGCAATGTCTGTGAGAGGGAACTAGTGACTTGGTAGTAGCATGGTCCTGGGCTGCATCAACAGAGGAATAGCAGAAAGGATCACAGAAACCACAGTTCTGTACTGTACTAGTGGGGCGACATGTGGAATACTGCATCCAATTCTAGTCACCACATTAGAAAAAGATGCTGAGGCCCTAGAAAGAATGCAGAGAAGAGCAACAAGAATGATAAGGGATCTGGAGGCTAAATCTTGATGAAGAACAGCTAAGAGAACTAGATATGTTTGACCTAACGAATAGAAGGCTTAGGGGAGACATGATAGCAATCTTACAATACTTGAAGGACTGTCATAAATCCAGATCCTAACACTCAAGTATAAATGACCAGAACCTAGATCACAATGGATTACTAAGGTTGGCATTGCCAGGCTGAAATCCAGCACTAGGAGGTATTACACTAAATGGCTCACAAATAATATAGATCCAAATTATATTTTGATGGGAATTCACCAAATGTGTTACTCTTTCTCTTGATTTTGAAGGTAAGGATTACATCTCCTTTCCATTTATGGTCCTGTCTGAGGCTTTGCATTCAAGGATTGTAAAGGAATCTGCAACTTCTGTTTGACTTGAGTTAATTGTAGGGATATAAATGTCTTGAATAGATGATAAAAAAAATATTGTTGATGATGATGACTTGATCGTAATATCTTGACAATAATTTTATAATTCCCCCTTTTTAACTTTAATGTCTGTCTGCAGCCTAAAATCAAGCAGTCATCAACCTAAAATGTGAATGTTGAGATTATTATACCATATAGGCATCTTGGGGGCTCAATGAAATTGGTTATCTCCTTTTATATAAAACATTTCTGGTTCTGGAACATCTATTCAAACAAGTAAGGTTTTTATTCTCACAATTAGATTTGCAGCTTTGTATTTACTTAGTAAAAGTGATGTTTTTTTGTTATGGGAGTTCAGTCTTTAAACCCAGGATTTTTGTTCTCATAGAACGCCCAGAACGGAGTTCCGGCACCTTTTTTGGATGGAACCTTGTAGGGTAGGCAAGGTGGGTTGTATGACGTGTGTGAGTTCCGGCACCTTTTTTTTTTTTTTTTTTTTACAAAAAAGCACTGTTTAAACCTATATATTTTAATCCATGAATCAGGAAACCAGGAATAAAAAAATATGGCAGAATATGTGATAATGGCAGATGTTTTCTCAAAGCACTAAAAGAGAAAAGAAGTATAAACACTCCCTCTCTTTAGCCTTAGGCTAAAACGAAGAGTCTCTAAAGTTCTTAAAATGTGGATTCCAAGAGGGTCACAGTAATAGCCCCAAAGAATTGAAAGGACCCAAGCATGTTAAATCTCTTTGTTTTTTTAAAGATCCAATAGAAAACTTCTCTTTTCATAAAATAATGGCTATTATTCATAGCACTTAAAAAAAACTATTTGATACTGTCAGTTCCATGTCACAAGAATGGAGCAGGAGAGATACAAATGCAGTGATGTGCTCTAAAAAGGGCTTCATTCATGCACTGGTGACGTTACCTTATTTGGTAATGAAATTTCTGCAAGAAAACTACCAAGCTCTGAGAGCACCAAGGACCCCACTCTGCCTCGCCTCAAGTATTATTTTTACCCACTCACTCACTCTGCCATAACATAATACCTTTACCATGTAAAGCATGGTGTCAACACTGCAACGATCTTGGCTGAAGCCATTTTTGCTTCGTTTTCAGTTGTCACAATACTGGGAGGGGGGGATGACTGGTTTTAAGGTTAGACTAAACAATAAATTGTCCTGTGGGAACCAAGGTCATTACTGCCTGACTTTTGGTGGGCTAGGAAGTCTGCCGAAGTATTCTATTGGGGAGCATGTATAATTACATAGTGCTGGGGTGGGAAGTTCAACTTTATAACATTGCAATGTTTGGGAGAGGACTCCAGGCTTGGTTTCACTTTTGATTGTGCTGATACTATGTAGCCAATAAATTTGTTCTTCAAGGAAGCCTTGGAGTTCTGCTTTTACTGGTCTCATCTATCGGAACCATGACACATGGTTTTGGTTATGGCTTATGCCATAACATAATAACATAAAAGTGTTGGTGGTGTTGGTTAGAATGCAATATTGCAGGCTAATTCTGCCAACTGGCAGCAGTTCGATCCTGACTGGCTCTCAGTTGACTTAGCCTTCCATCCGTCCGAGGTGGGTAAAATGAGGAGCCAGAGTGTTGGGGGCAATATGCTTAGAGAGGGCTGTAAAGCATTGTGAAGCATTATACAAGTCTAAGTGCTATTGTTATAGCTATTTATATCACCCAGAATCCTTTACAGCACTCATATGCACTTTAGCCCAAAGATTCTCATTATCTTTTCTCCTCTGTTAAGCAATAAACATCTGTAATAAGACATTTGCTTGTGTGTCTGGAGGGCAAAATAGCATTTCTGAGTCTCTCAAACTCCACTAGTTGTGCCTGTAAGGACTAAGACAATTCTTGACAGCCACAGCCACACTCACAGTCACCTGATATGATTATCAGTATTGTACCCACTGTGCAACACATACACACATCATTCTCTTCTCATCCTGTTTCTTCTGACTGAAAGTGAATGAAATGCAATATTTTTTAAACCTCAGATTTAAAAGTTAAGAGGGAAGAGCCTGGACTAATTCTTTCTACTTTTTGTGTAAGGAATCTGACAAAGGGGTTTTGCCTTTACCTCTACTCCTTGTGGCTACCATTTGTTTTTAATCTGCCTCATTAAAAGACTATTGATGGCTTTAGCTATTGTCCTTGTTTAGGAACGGATTTACAAGCACTAATATCTGACTGTGCTAAGATTAATGGGAGGCATGGAGTTTACAATTATCCGTGGGTCCCTTGACCACACATGTAGGGTCTTGGGAGGTGTGTGTGCACTCTTATGAAAAACTCTAAAGGGGGTTTAAACCTGGGAATGTTTTAATAGGATTGAATCTGTAATAGGATTTGGAAGTCTGGTCTAAACTTAGAGTGCATGCTTGTGTGAGGGAATGTGCTATGGTGAACTCATGATTACATTCTCAAAAAAAAGTTTGCTGATCTTTTTAAAAAAATAAACAAAAAATATATATCCAAATGCATCTTTTAAAATAGAACTCATCAGGATAGAATATTTAGACAACAGGAGCAAGCTTTTTTTAAAATAAATAAATAAATAAATAAAACCCACAGTTTTTATCAACCAAGGCAGATTTTAAGGGGTTTATTATTCAGAAGTATTTCTGATGTGATAAGCTCTATATTTTTAGTTCATGCACAATAAAAATACAGAAAGACAGCAGCCATATTCTGACTCTCTCAGATAAAATCATGGTTCCAGAAAATGGAGCTGGGACTTCCCTTGAAGTAAGATTTCTGATGAATGACAAAGCCTCATGCTGCCTCCTCCCTCAGCTGAACAACAGGGAGCCAATGGGAGTGGAGCTTGCTCCTAAAATCGATTGATGTAAAATAAGCCTTCGTGACAACAGATCATTTGTGCTTTGTTCACGTTACGTCTCAATGGTTAATATTACTACTTCTTACCACCTCTCTTCTTTTTTTCCCCACACTCTAAGGCAAAGAAGCTTGTTTTTACGAAATTCCAGGACCACATCTTTTCCTAATATTTTATTTATTTATTTTACATTTCATATATCTAAGCCACCCATCTCCCTCAAAGAAGCGCTTTTATAATAGGCTTCCTATGATTCATTTGTTTATTTGTTTTCAGCAAACAGATAACACATAACCACAGGGAGGGTCATGGGAGAACTTGTCTTGGATATTTTAGCCATGACTCGAAAGCTACTGGAAAAGTGCTATTATGGGGATAGGATTATGAAAGGTAACAGATGTTAAATTGCAGATCTGTAAAAACTCTAAACTGCGGAATTCCAAACTTTGATTAAAACAAATCGTTTTGCTGAAACAGTATCAAATTAGAACATAGTGGGGCAGCATCTCAGTTCATTAGTTCAAATGTCATTTGAAGATAGTTCAGTTGGAATTTTGTAGCAAAATGTAATCCAGGGAAGAAGATTATTTCAAAAAGAGAAGATCTTGCCCTCTTCCCAATTATAAATATATCAGCTCACATATTTCAAAAGCAGTTTGTTCTGCACAGATTTTAAAAACAACTGATCCAAGGCTCTAATCAAGGAGAGAAGCAACCTAGAACTAAGGAGAAACTTCCTGACAGTTAGAACAATTAACCAGTGGAACAACCTGCCTCCAAAAGCGGTGAATGCTCCAACACTGGAAGTTTTTAAAAAGAGACTGGACAGCCATTTGTCCGAAATGGTATAGGGTTTCCTGCCTGAGCAGGGGGTTGGACTAGATGACCTCCAAGGTCCCTTCCAACTTTATTATTATTATTATTATTATTATTATTATTATTATTATTATTATTATTATTATTATTATTATTATTATTATTATTATTATTATTATTATTGTTATTATTGTTATTGTTGTTGTTGTTGTTGTTGTTGTTGTTATTGTTGTTGTTGTTGTTGTTGTTGTTGTTGTTCTTGTTCTTATTCTTGTTCTTGTTCTTGTTCTTGTTGTTGTTGTTGTTGTTATTGTTATTATTACTCCATCTTTGATCACCCCAGCCCACTAGGCCCCTTCTCTGGTTCTCACCAGAGGTGAAAATTGGTCTTCAGTGGGAAATCCACAGGCAACAAACATAGGCAACCTAGCCAATAGATAGAATCCACACCAAAATGGTAAATGCCACATTATTCTCTTCCTCTTTGGGACTAACAGAAGGTTAGGCAAATGGCCTTCACAGGGAGGGAAAGACCATAGTAGCCTACTGTTACTTCCCACCCAGCGCCCACTGACATCTCCTGGAAGGCCTTTCAGGTGGAATGTTGCCAAGGCATCACTCCTGGCAGCAACCATTAGAGAAAAAAACCACAGGGGAGAAAGGTACATAGCAAAAAAAGTGCACAGCAACAGGAGCAAGCACCACAGGTCTGCAGGTGCAGAAAATGCAGCAGGCGTAGCCAGCACAGCAAATGTGGCCTGTCCTCAGGGAACATAGCCCAAATGAGTCTACCTCCAAGTCCTCCATCCTCACAGTCTTGACAGTCAAAACAATGACTCCACAACAGTGAAATAATATATAGCATTAAGGTTGCCCTTGCTGAATAGGACTGCATAAGTTCAGACAGCTCTTCCCTATGTTATTTTCTCATCCTTTGAATCTTCAGGATACTGTGAACTCTCCAGCTAGTACTTCAATTCTTGGGAAAAGAGCAGTCATTTATAATTTGATCCTTCATGAGATTTGAAATGGTTTGTATTAAAAAGATTTGCTTGATCAAGCAAAGGATCTGAAGCAGAAGATCTCTCTCACCTATCTGGCAAGAAAATTAATCAGGTATGAGATAGAATGAAAAGAAATACCATCACTTCCAGAACTTTAGTTTAAACAGAGATATTTTAATACATGAAGCAAGAAAATAACCCTTGAAATTAACTGTTTTACTTTTTGTATTTATTTCTTATTTATTTATGTGTATTATTTATCCATATAATCACCACATAATTTGCTATACACGTCTGCTAATGATGGACAAGCTTGTTAAAACCATTAGGAAAGAACTCTGCACTGTCCACCAGATCCTGAAGCACTTTCTACCTCTTAATATGATCAAACAAATTCCTGTGAAAGTATTCCTTCAATTTTGGGGAAAAATAGAAGTTGTATGGTGCCAAGTCTGGACCATAAAGTAGAATAAGAAGATGAAATCCAACTTCAGAACGGCCTCTTATGTGACTTATAAGGTGTAAGCTTTGTTTTATTAAATTCCTCATTGTCATTCTTACAGCATGCTGGCAAATTTGCTGGCAAATTTCAATTGCTGAAGGTCTTCAACTTTTCTCACATGAAGCTCATCAGTTTCTGTCACAGGCCATCCACCTCATTTTTGATCACACAAATCAGTTCTTTCCAATTCACCATCTATACAAATATTTTGGTCCAGCAACACCCCGCCCTCAGGAAAAACTCAATCATGATTCATTGCTAAAAGCCCACTGACAAGAACTCCCTGCTTACAGCTGATAATTAGACGTAATCCCAACACAATTTTTTTCTCAAACAACTTTCTGTCAACTGAAATGAAACAACAGACACTAAAGAACACATTAGAGCAGGGGTGTCAAACTGCTGAGTCGTGGGCTGGATGCGTCATGGTGAAACGGTGCCCACCCCATTGCTGGCAATGGGAAAAAAGGTGCGATACATCACGACACGTCACGTGACGTTGTGAGTTTGACACCCCTGCATTAGAGCTTCTTGGGTTTCAATACTGCCATCTTTTGGCAACCTATAACATTAAATGAATTACTTTTGTTTAAATCTTTGTAAGTTGTGATCTCTCTGTGTGTGTATGTGTGTGTGTGTATCTTTCAAAGGGGCACTAGGGCAAAATTAGGGATTCTGTTAGCATATTGTTCATCACGCTGTCTAACAGGCTTCTAAAGTGTTTGTAAAACTGATCTCAACTACATCACTGAAAGTCTCTATTTTTGCCTTTTCATTCTCTTGGAGATTTTATAAAATGATATATGCTATATTTTCTGGCCAGAATCCAAGGAAATCTCTTTGAAAATAAGTATCCTGTACTCCATAGAACATTTTGCAATGTATCCATTCAAGTATTTTCATGAAATGAAGGAGAGGCAGCTCCCCACCTCCTACCTCTGAAGTTTGTTATTCAGCTCACTTGGGAAAATTTGCTTTGGAAGGCTGGATGACTTTCCACCACAGTAGAGGAATTGATGATAAAACTCATCTTCCACTCCATTTTTTTTTTTTTTTGGGCAAATCCATTCTGAACAGAACTGATCTAGGAATCTCACAGGGAGAAGACAATCTGGGATCCAGCTTAATAAATATCATTTTTATTCAATTGTAAGCTGCTTTGAATATTTTTTTTTAGAAAACCGGAGTATAATTTCAGCCATAAAGAAATAAAGGAAATAGGCTATAATTCAGCAAACAGTCTGCACTTTTGATCCCATTTGCCACACTAAGCACATGCTCAGTTGTTTCGCTGACATAAATTAGGCTTCAATCAGATTATATTTATCATTTTGAACAATTTACATTGGGCAATATTTTAAAACTTTAAAAATCCTTCATGGAACAAACATCTGTCTTGTATCATTTTTTAAAAAAAATTGACAAGAAAAATACAGGTTAAAAGCCTTTGGTTCTGCATGCATACAAATAGGCCGGATAATTTTAATATCACCCTAAAATGAGGAAAGCTACAGATAATTATCTCCAGAAAAGTACAGGGAATGTGGCCATATATCTATGAGGAATCTGATTTGGCATGCATCTTATATGATTAGATCTTTTTTACAAAGATGAGATCAATGGAACTCAAATGCCAGTCCTTGATGTAATGGGCAGATGGTGATATTGTTAAAGATTAGGAAATTCACAATGATGACCACTTAAGGTAATTTGGGGGGGGAGGGTATGCTGACAATTATCTTCACTAATACCATCTGATTCATGCATTTCTTCTCAAATTTCTCTGTGAATCTGATTGCTTTTAAGTATATTACCAAACTGTTGCATTCACAGTTGTCTACGCAATTCTTATGGAATCATTCAAAATGCCTGAAGTTCCATTGCCCCAACCTCTTAAGAAACAAAAAGGAGTGGTTTAGAAAGAAGTCTAAAACTCAGCTAATTTAGATTCCACTTATTTATTTATTTTAAAAAAATATTAAATTAGGATATTACATTAGGATGCCTATGTAAGCCTCACAGCAAACTAGCAAAATTCATCCACGAAAAAGAGATAAGCAAATGTGCAGCTACCATCAAATTATTTCAAACGGTGAATTTGCCCCTGTGAAACCTGGCTCCATGCAGCAAGCTGTTTATGAGTGGCTTTCCATACACTTGAAGTGATTTTGAATAATACATGGTTAAAATCACTCAAGCTACATGGGAAGCCACTAATACTGATGGCTTTCCAAGAGAGCAGCAGTCATTCCTGTGGTTCCCTGCCTTGATATAATCATCAAATCAAGGCACCAATTAGGAGGAATAGGCTGTACTTTAAAACAGTCATTGGATGATTGTGAATTAGCACATCTATCTCAGGACTAACCCCGCTGACTGACCCAAAAAAGAAAAAAAAATCACCATATAGGCTTCCCAGCCACTCAGGTTCTAGATCATGGCAGAATTCCATGTGTAAACCAGAAATGAAATTATGATGTATTTGATGCATTTGAATGTCTTCAAAACGCTGACACTCTAATGAATGCCAACAGGAAATACAGGAGATAATGAAACAGACGTGTCAGACTCTTTCCAGCTCCTTTTTGCAGCTGACAAACCTGAGCTCCTTTTGTGTCAAGGAAAGGAATCTCAAAACCTGTCATTCCTGAACAATTGTAGTTTTTTGAGGGGAGAGGGGGGGAGGGGGAGAGAATATGTGCATGTAGGGAACACCTTTGACATTGCTTCTGTTTCCATTTATATTCAAAATTAGAGACAATGATGTACTATTCTGGAAAGCCCAATTATCTTCTGTCCCTGTACGGGATGTGGACAGCCTTCGGTAGCACTGGGATTAGATAATCTCTGTAAAATGTATTGTTTTATACAAAGAGGTGGTTTGTGTCTGTGTGTCTGTGTGGGTGGGTGGGTGAGTGGGTGCATGTGCAATGTTGTGTTATTGGTTTTTCTCCTCCTTTTGGTCTGCTTGCACTATGCATAAGTTCATACACCAAGTAGGAATACTATGATGACCATTTCTGAGGCTTTGTAAAGGAGAATAAGGCATGAAGCATCTGATTTGGCATATCTGTTGCATTTCCCTATGCAACAGAGGGATGGAAACCCTTGATCATCTTTCATCAGATTCTGCTCCCCATCCTGTAGTTTTTGCAAGAGGTCATTAGAGGGAAGAATGGTGGCCTTCTTCCTGTTTAATTATTTTGTATGTGGAGCTGAGCAAGTTGGATGGGGCCTTTCATCTTTTGCTCAGTCAATGCCATTTAGAGCTCATGAAATCCATGCAATTGTTTGCATCTTTTCCACCACTGATTCAAGGTTACTAACTCTCTTTTATTGTCACTCCACAGCTATAGGTCAGAGAAAGGCCAAACCTACTGGTGGAGGTCAGAAAATTCAGTAGGATATGGACAGAAGCAATGACTTCAAAATGTCTGACACAGTAGGGTTTTTTTTTCCCCACAGATTTGAGGCATTCTTCTTTTTCTGTGATTTATGGGTTTTTAAACTGGAGCAATCAACTAAGCAAACCATTTTTCTTTTGTCTTCGAATGCCTGGTGAGGCCTATCAGTGCTAGATGCAACTTTGACACAGGTGAACAAATACAGTCAGTTCACAATCTGCATTTTAAGTCAGATTTTAAGCAGGAGACTGCTTGTCTGAAACTCCTGGCTTAATTTTAGGACTTCCTCACTTTTTTTCCATCCTCTGCTTTTTGTAACATCTTACAGTTCAGAAGAAAGCTTGTCCTTTCTTTTGTGCAATTTAGATTGGTGCTGATAAAGAAATTACTTAAGTATGAATTTACATTTACATTGACCAAGAAGCAATGCTATTGTTATCAGATCAGGTGCTACTCTGAGCCATAATTCAATGAATTGGATCCAGTGGTGTCCATGAGAAGGGTTCAAAACAGTCTAGTTGGCTGTCTTAGCATCATGATCAAATCCCCACCCATTTGTGCAAGCATGTGACTTTGATACACGTAGAAAGGAATGGGGTTGCAATTGGACTGCCATGATGACCATCTTGCCTATTTTTCCCCTGTTCCCCATTGCAAACATCACTGAGCAAAGCATGTATCTTGTATGCAGAAAGTTCTAGATTCAGTTGCTGGCATTGCAAAGCAGAGCTGGAAAACTTTCTGCCTGAAACTGGTGGGGCACCCAAGATCAGTGCTGACAATCCTAGCCCATGTCAATCAATAGGCATTCCCTAATGTTTAACTGCCATCACTGAACTAAATGTCATTTCAGGAAGCAACATTTATAGTGAAACCATGTAGGCACACCAATGATATTTAAGCCCTGTGCATTACAACACATTGTTGCTGTGGAATGATTAGAGAGCAGAGTTTATGGCCCTGTTTATACCCCATAACCATTGCTAAACAAGCACATGGTTTACATTTACACAATGAATGATCTTTTAAAGCTGATTATTTGTTCCATTTTATAAAGGTTGCATCAACATGAGTGAATAGTATCATACTTCCCAACCAAAGGGAACTGAAATTGAAACAAAGGCAGAGGATTAAAATTAATATAAACATTCCTTCAGTAAATAGTTACGTTTCTGGTGACTACATGGGTACTTGGATGTTGTTGTCTTGCCAATGTAATAGATACAGTTTCTTTCCAGATTTTCTTTCTTTCTTTTTTTCAATTCCATCCTACTCTACAGTCCTGAGATGACCTAGTGGTCTCCTATTCAAGTGTCAACTAGACCTAACTTCATCTTAGGTTTTTTTTCAAAATCAGCCAAGACTGTCCAGAAGTTGCCCTAATTCAAAAGGCCTTTGGGGATATTCAGAAGGCAATTCCTACATTTTTATGCATAATTGCTTCCCGTTAAATGGTACTCTACCCCCTTTGGTACAATGTGATGGTTCTGGTTAGACCCTGTGAAATGAGTGGGTGGTCTTCCTGTGGCCAGTGGCAGCCTATTGCCTATGTATGAAAACGCCTTCAGAACTGACACTAATCAGGATCCTTGTTTGCAGTCTTATTAGAAAGATTAAGGCATGAATGAATATAGAGAAAGCAGTGCCTCTTGGGTCCAGAGGTGGCGTCTGTAGAATAGGGCTGGGGGCAAAGCTCATGAAGAGGGCAACTATACCCTTTCGAGCTGTACCTGTTTACTTTCCCCGTTTCCAAGAATATCGTTCTTTTCCCAAGAGAGAGAGAGAGAGAGAGAGACAGAAAGAGGGAGAGGGGGAGAAATAAAACAGCACAGTTTTTGAAGAAGCTCTAAAAAGTATAATGACTTTAAATGGGAGCTTCTCATTGGATCATTGGACTCTTTATTTAACATAGCAGTTTAATGACTCCTAAAGGAAATGATTGTCTCTTTGTTCTTAAACAAATAAGTTGTGTGTTCTTTATCCTCTGTAGTAGCTGATAATATGATAGGTACAGCTCTAAGGAATAATTATACTAAATGGCCCTACATACCTCAAAAGACAGAATCCATCTATTATGCAGAATTCCCAACAGAAATCTTAGAAATCTTATATGCATTGATTACTAGTTAGCATTAGAAAGACTTTAGCAAGCTGACTTCACAAAAGAGGTAAGAACTATTTGCATTAACAAATAGGCAACACAGGCCTCCTGGTAAACATGTGATGGACTAATGCAATTAATACAGTTATGTTTGTTAATTAGTATTTGCTGACTGCCAAATGAAGATTCCCTGTTAGAAGGCAAACTTGTATTCTTGATTAAGAATAGGATCAACTTGTGCATAAAGGTGGGTCCTCTTTTGATTTAATTAAAGCTGCCAGAGAAGAAGCAACCAAAAACATATGGCATATTTATATATGGAAAAGATTGCTATTTGGCATTTAGTGTGGACCAATGAGAATAAAACCTAATTACTTACTACACAATCTTTAGTATGGGCTGTCCTTCTATTAAGGACAAACTTTTTATGGGGATACACTGTCCACAATAGGAGAAAAATCGCAAATCTGAAAATAATGTTTCATTCAAACATTCCACTAAATATGTCCTCCCAAGCTGCAGTGATAATCTATGTTAGGGTACTAACTTGATAAATAATTCCTCTTTGCCTAACAATATTGTTCCATAATGTATGTGTGTGAGAGAGAGTTTTATTTGTAAATCATCTGGGAAAGTTCTGCTATTGCCCCTACATCTGTGTTTGTAGTTGTATTATGAAAGAGTCCACCTACACACACACAGAGGAACAAATGTGCTGACCAGGGAAATCAAGTTAAAATTCAACATTCTCAGAAGCATCTTTGTTTTGATGCTGAATCATACATCAGTTCAATATTTCCTTTGTCTGGTTTGGTTTCTTGTTTTATCTTGCTGAGAAGGCTTCAACCTTTTCAGTATTAGTATGTAGCAGGGTTATTCAGGAAGATGGCCTTTGAAAAATTACCCTAGTCTGACAAGGTTGCAAATCTATATAGTTATATGGAAATAACATTTCATAGAATTCAAAAATACTTATTATTTAGGAATTTATGCACTAAACCCATTAGTTGACCCAAGGTAATAATGGCTACTTGGCTCTTGTGATTGGCAGTAACATATGCAGCAAGCAACGTGGGTCACCCACCAAAATGGATCCTATTCTGATTGCTGTGGGTTCAGGTCCAACAGGAGCTGATAGTTGCTTGACTCTGAGCAGTGAATTCAAATGGCTAGAAGGAGATGGCTTATCATTCACCTGGATAGTGGGGTAGCTGGTATGAAAATTAGTTCTCACGTGATCAAATGTAAAGATACTATCATCCAACAAGAGACAGGTGGAACTGTATCACCCATCCCAAAGAGAACTGGGTTTAGTTCTATACATATAATAGGCAAAAGAAAGAGACACAAGAAATTGGAACATTGATTAAATATGTCAAGCTTTAATGTGATACCTGGAAGTTTCTGGGTCTTCCATAACAGCTTTTTATCTGCTTATGAGAAGTTTGTGGCTTCTTGTGTGCCTGTAGTTTTCAGTTTTCCTTGTCATGGAGAAACCTGACAAGGAGGTTTGTTTCAATTTTGTTCCTTAGAAGCAGGCATGTCAAACTTGCGACATCACGTGACATCGCACGATGTATCGTGACTTTTTCTCCATAGCCGGCAATGGGGTGGGTGCGGTTTCAGTATGATGCATCCGGCCCGTGGGCCGGCAGTTTGACATGCCTGCCTTAGAATGAAGGTGTCATATTAAACTTCCTTCTTCTCCAGAGAAACACTATCAGCCCAATCTTCTCTCTCAAATTTTCCCCTTCTTTCCTGGATTGTTTGGCAAAGATGAAGCAAATATTTTAGCTCTTTTTAAAAATGTGGTTCCTTCTGATTTGAATAACAGTCTCCTTAGGACTCCTCCTTAGTGTTTGTTAGAAAGCAAGAGTTTATCAATGACTTGTGTTTTTTGTGGTTGAGTGTGCTTTCAGACATGACTTTGTGAATTTGAGCTGCCTCATTCATCAACTTTAAAGAAGTCCAGGTGACTTGAGGAATTTCAAGATAAGCCCTTTATATTGAACAGTTGTATCTATATCAAAGAACATCAGAGATGTCTGGAGATATCTTTTATCATTTATATTTCTTCTATTTATTTTCCTATTATATAAAATCTAGTTAAGGAGAACAAAAAGAGAATAATCACTAGGGTGGGCTACACTTCAAAAATAATTGAAATAAGTGTTTCAAAACATGTATAAACATATCATCACCCTACACATTAAAACAAACGTATCTTTTTTTTTTTCAGATTTCTGCACAAGCCTGAAAAATGACATGGCTAATGTGCATTACTAATAAAGCTGATTTAATAAATTGACACATTAAAGCAACTACATCTTTTTCACCAAGCTTGGGGCTAAAAAAGACGAGGTTTCTTTACTGAATAGCAGGAAGGAGTTATGCTTACATAAATTTCAAACTATTGCTTCCAAGTCACTGCTTAAACTTAAATAGCCCTAATAGTCTCTGAATTTGGCATTATGGCATTTTCCCACCTTCCCTCCCTCCCTCCCTCCCTCCGTCCCTCTCTTTTCTTTCACTCATAAGGAAAAAATGAAAGAGGAAAAGGAGTACCAAAAAACCCATAAAGAAAATGAAAATATAAACACACTTTTTAAACAAAGAACTAAATGTTGACCAAATGAAATGATATTGGTGATTATTTGCATTATACCAGGGGACACAATTCATAAGTAAATAATATCTTTAATCCATAAATATCCAGGGTGACATTGTCTTTTCATTATAAAAATTATTTAATTCTCCATTCTAAATCTTGGGAATATAATTCAAAATTGTATTCATATATTAAAATGGCATTGTCTTTCACAAAACCATAATAACTTATTTATGAGCATCAAAACCACTATTTCCATTTCCAAAACTTCATAACACACTTTGTAGCTGACTTTTTGTCACTTTCACATCTCTGCTAAATTACAGGAGACCCAGAAGAGGGTCCTGATCCCTGAAGTATTATGAAAGTAATTAAAATCCCCATCACCCTCAGTCTTCCTAGGGCAGGGGTGTCAAACTCACCGCATCATTTGACGTGTCATGACATATCGTGAATTTTTTCCCCTTGCCGGAGCTGGGGTGGGCGTAGCGTCACGTGATGCATCTGGCCCACGGGCCGGCAGTTTGCCAAAAAAACAAAAAACACTCCACCAGGTCAAATATGAGCAAATTGCAGCATAAAACTACATGTAGAAGATGGGTTGTAAAAAAACTAAACTGCTACCTTCTGTAGTGTGGAATAATACAAAGTAGCATCAAAATACTATTCAGCTTCCCAGGTCAGATGGCATTTTTAGGACAATGCACATACAAACAAAAGAGCAGAGTCTGAGTTGTGATACCACTGAACTGTTTTCTTTATTTTCAGAAAAACCTCAATCCTGGAAAAAGCAAAGGATAACTTGCTGTTGTGCTTCTTTCGTTATTATTATTATTATTATTATTATTATTATTATTATTATTATTATTATTATTATTATTATTATTATTATTATTATTATTATTATTATTATTATTTCTCTTTTTTATGTCTTGATCCTTTAAAAAAACATGAAATCCTTTACTTACAAAGATAAAATTATTTCAAACTCTTTTTTTTCTGCTTCTTTGAAAGAATATTTGGGCTTGGAGCTTGGGAGTCTGAGATTTCCAGTTAAGATCGAGCCAATGGCCACTGTATCTCAGAATTAAAAGGGAAAAAAATGCAACAGTTAAACTTTAAAGGATTACTAATTGGATTTTGTTTAATTTAAATGACTGAAGAGAAAGGATTTATCTTTTCCCTCTGGCCATGGACTTCCTGTAGGTAAAACATAATGATAAAAGAAGTCATTACCTTGCTTATAGAAATAAGGAAAGCTCAACCTAGGAACTATCTAACCAGTCTTTTGAAATTGACTCAAAGGAACTCTAGCAAAGAGTAAGGCTGTTTCTCCTTAGTTTTTGTACCTTTCCCATCTTCTAGAGTCTTCTAACCATGATTGTGTTGTTATAACAATGAGACAAACTTTATATTGCTCCAGGAATGGCTTGGTGATACTAGAACAATAGTAGAATAGAATAGAGCTGGAAATGACCTTGGAGGTCTTCTAGTCCAGCCCCCTGCTCAAGCAGGAGAACCTATATCATTTCAGAAAAGTGACTGTCTAGTCTCTTCTTAAAAACCTGCAGTGATGGAGTGCCCACGATTTCTGAAGGCAAGCTGTTCCACTGGTTAATTGTCCTCACTGTTAGGAACTTTTTCCTTAATTCCAAGTTGCTTCTCTCTTTGATTAGCTTCCATCCATTGTTTCTTGTCCTGCGTCTGGTGCTTTGGAGAATAATTTGACTCCCTCTTCTTTGTGGCAGCCTCTCAAATTCTGGAATACTGCTATCATGTCACCCGTATTTCTTCTTTTCTTTAGACTAGCCAAACCCAGGTCCTGCAGCCGTTTGGAGGCATCACTGCTTCAGACAGGAAGGCGGTGCAGAGAGTGGTGAGGATGGCCGAAAAGATCATTGGCAGTTCCCTCCCTACCATCCAGGACATAGCACAGAAGCGTTGCTTGATCAGGGTCCGTAAGATCATCTGGGACACTACACATCCTCTTCACGACCTGTTTTCCTTGTTACCTTCTGGGAGGAGGGGGCTTCGTGGTATCCGTAGCAGAACATCCAGATTCAGCCATAGTTTCATTCCATACAGCATTAACCTTGCGAACTCTCAAACTTCCTCCTTGCGTTATATATTCAAGATGGACAGTATTTAATATTTATTTGCTATGTATATGTAGGGATGTGGGTCTATATATATGTTGTACATAGTATGTTTAGGTGTGTGTCATGTATATGTTTCACTTTGAGAGCGGGCAACTAAATTTCATTTTTTTTATGTGTGCCACTGTGCCCACAATATAAAAAATGACAATAAAGGTTATTTATTTATTTTACTTCATATGTTTTAGTCTCCAGGCCTTTGATCATTTTAGTTGCTCTTCTCTGAACTTTTTCCAAAGTCTCAACATCTTTTTTGTAGTATGGTGACCAAAATTGGCTGCAGTATTCCAGGTGTGGTCTTACTAAGGTTTTATAAAGGCTATATAGAGGTTGTAAGACAACAGTGGGGAATTAGTCTAGGTCAGGTTCTCTGATAAAATGCTGAGAAGCACTTCTCATTTTTGGGATTATAATATTAACCATAGAATCATGGGAAATGAAACTTCAGAAGAGGCAAACAAAGGAAACAGGAGAACCCAACAACATACAGGGATGAGGAAAAAACAAGGGTTCAACCATGTAATTTTCCTGAAATATGAATAGTTATCTGCAACCTTATTTTTTAGCTCACAGAGAATAAGAAATGGTTCTCAGCACTTACAAATCTTCCATCTGGAATCATCTGTTGCTTCCATTTTTATTACTTTTATCTTTTTTCTACTACAGACCCAAAGGAAAAAAAGTTAAGACAAAGTAGCTGCATGCCTTCATGCCTCCTCCTCCTCCTCCTCCTTTTGTTTATGACTGATAGGATTAAAAGTCATTCATCTGAAAGCAGCCAAATACACCAAAACCTAATAAGAAAGCTTGCAAAAAGGGGTGTGGTTTTATTCACCCAGTCAAAAGAGGATAGAGAAGATCTCACAGCCTAATTTTTTGAACAACACAAATTTTGGCAAAGAATTTTGCCAGGAAAATTTGAAAAGTATGAAGCAACTGAATTTTGCCTCAGTGTTCAGTGCTGCAAAGATATAACTGGCCTTGGTGAAGCACTTTTCAACATACTAATTTCTTCAGCATCACAGTGAGCTACTAAAATGTCCAAAGTTAATGAACATGAAGCAATGCAGCAGCATCACACTCCACGTTAATGGGTCTGAGGAATCTATGGCTTTTCAAAAGACATGGACTCAACTTACAACAACAACAGGAAAATATGGTCAGAGGAAAGAGAGCCAGAGGTTTTTCTATCTCAACATTATGTTGTCTCTGCAAGATATGAAGAAATATCAAGTGATTGCTATATGAAAACATTTGTGATAATTATAACAGTCCAAGAAAAATGTTTGTGGACAGAGGCCAGGAAACAGACTGCTACAATGACCTCAATAAAAAAGTAGGTCTATAACCCAATCTCCCACAAAGGTAGCTGTGTAAGAACAATATTCAGATGAGGAAAAACTCATTGCAGTAACCCATAACACCAGAGAAAGGAAACAGACTACCTATACAACATCTTCCAATAAAACGGATACCCACATGGATATCAAAAAGTGTCTGACTATTCAATTCATTATATCACCACACATCAAAAAAACTTTCAGAAACAACCAAAGGACTATTACAATGACATCGCATTTCTGTAACACACAAACCAACTAAAGACCACCAAAATATCTTAAGAGGCTACCCAGATTGGCATCCAGACAAATCTGCTACCTGTAGACACATATAGTTGTCACATTTGCACACCATTCATAAGAAATAATAAAAAATTAAGAAGGAAGGAAAAAGACCAGATCACATGCCTCCATCAGTCAACACTCAGATAAGCAGAGATTAACAGCAGAGAAACAATTAAGCAAAAAACAATATCCTACCAAGGGGGGGGGGGAAATCACCCTCAGCAACATTGGCAAGGCAAGCTACTGTATATAAACAGGGATCAAACCCCTCCCTCACTAGCATTCATGATGATAACTAGTTGGGTAATGAAGCATCAGCAGGCAAACAACCAAGCTCAGAGAGCACAGTTCAACCCTGAGCAACATATATTCTCCTCTATTGATCATGAACTTTCATGTCTGAGTAAATAATCTTTCCAGTAGGGAAGATAAAATTCCTTCATTGATTACTATCCCTGTCTGTGTTTGCTTAATATAGCTGCTAATCTTTAACTTAATGTGAGAAAGAAATCAGGCTCATATAATTCAATTGCAAAAAAATTTAAAAATACCAACTTTCTCATTATATACCAGTCTAACAAACTTCAGTGAGAATATGGTACACTTAATCATCCTCAATCATTGTCAACACATTACTAGTTAATGAGAGTTTATCCAGCATAATATTGTTTCCTTATGTGAACCATTTTCTGATATGTTGAAATTACTTAAATGACTTACCTATCATGGTGTGAGTGTGTGTGTGTGTATGTGTGTGTGTGTGCTTTTGATTATGTGCCATCAAGTTGTTTTCAGTTCCTCATGGCCACATAGATTTTCTTCATGAGAGTCTGTTTCAGTCTTTCAAGTCTTCTATTGACATACCCATGACTACCGTAACTGAGTCCACCTTGCTGCTAGTCATCTTCTTCTCTTTTTTTCCACATTTCCCAACATTTGAACCTTCTCCAAAGGACTAGGTCTTCCTATAATGTGTCCAAAGAAGGATAATTTGTAGCCTGATCACTTGGCCCTTGAATCAGATATCTGGGTTGATTTGTTGATTTACTCATCATTGTTTTCTCAGGAGTCTTCTCCAACAGTTCAAATAATATAAATCCTCTTTCTGCTTCTTCAGATCCAATTTTTGCTTCCATAGAATGCCACAGGGAACACCACTGGTTAAATTATTTTGAACTTTGTAGGTATAAAACATTACAGCTTCTAAATATATTTTCCAAGGTCTTCTTGATTGTTCTACCAAATTCCAATAGAAGAGAATGTATATAGCTCAAGATTGAATTGTGGAGTCCTTTTTCTACCAAGTGCTAATGTGTGACATATTTTCTTACTGTTTTTTCCCTTGTGATAGATAGTTAATCCTAAAAGGCAGAAGGTATCTACCATTTGATATCTTCATTGTCAGTTCTAAAGCTGGTCGCTGTACAAGTTGTCATAAGTTTGGTATTTATATTTAATTTCAGTCCTAATTTTTCACTGTGCCCCTTGACTTTTATTACCAGAGCTCACAGATCCTTTACATTTTTGGCTATCAAAATAGAGCCATCAGCATAATGCTGGTTATTGATGTTTTTTCTTCCAGTTTTAAAACCACACTCATCTTCTTCCAATCCAGCTTCCTTTAATATATATTCAGCATACAAGGTGAATAAATAAGGGGAACATATAAACCCTTGTGTCATTCCTTTGACAGCCTGGAACCCATCTGTTTCACTATATTCTGCCTTTAATGTGACCATCTGACCTGTACATAGGTTTCACATAAGGACAATGGGATGTTCTGGGATTCCCATTTTT
Organism: Azemiops feae; assembly: GCA_023970755.1. Taxonomy (NCBI): domain Eukaryota; kingdom Metazoa; phylum Chordata; class Lepidosauria; order Squamata; family Viperidae; genus Azemiops; species Azemiops feae. The sequence continues at coordinate 333,373 of JALGBA010003981.1, forward strand.
TTAAGTATCTAGTTGTGATCAACACAATCAAAGGTCTTTCTATAATCAATGAAACATATACTGACTTCTTTTTTGTATCCTTTGACTTTCTCAAACATACATCAGCAATAATTTCTGGTGTTTCTCAACCTTTTCTAAAAGCAGCTTGAAAAACTTGTATTTTCTTTCAATGTATGACTCTAATCTATGTTGGATGCATGCATATGAAATTAAGGATATTGTACTGTACAATAGTTTGCACATGCCGTTAACCCTTCTTTTTTGTAGGGGAATGTAGATTGATCTCCTCTAATCTTTGGTTACTGTTTGTTCTCTAGATTTGCTGGCACAATTTGGTTAGACTATTATTGTTTTCTGTTGTTTGCTATATTTCTATGGACATTCCATCAGTTCCTATAATCTTACAAGTTGGCAAGGACCAGTGTGCTGATATAACTTCTTTTTCTAGTAGTACTGGTTGTTGTAAATAGAGAATATCTTCAGTGTTGACATCTTACTATACTGTATATCAATATAATCCTTCCATCTTTGATCTTCATTCAATCAGTTAATATCTGTCCATTAGTGTCCTTTTAATAAACCTATTGATTTGGGACCTGCTTCTGAGTTCAGAGATCTTTTGAAAACTTTCCTTCTTTTTCCATATCTACTTCCATCTTCAAAATCTCTGCTGTTGTAATATTTCTTCTTGTCTTTTCTAAGAAGCCCCTTGAAGTTCTCTCCTAATATTTTTGTCTTTCTTGACTTTGACTTTTCTTTTCTTCTTGGTGATCTTCAGTTTGTTCTGGCATCTAGTTTGACCTACTCTCTTTTTTCATCTTTGGCAATCTCTTTTCACATTCATCTTTAAGTTTATTCCCATTTTCCCTGGTTCACTATCAGTGAGGCCCAGGAATTGCTTTGAAAATTTATCCTTGAAAATGGAGGATATATGCTCAAGATCATATTGTGGAAAGTGATTAGCTGTCTCTTTTTGCTTAATTGGCCACTTGCACATGATCAGTTCATGATAACTATGATGAAATCATGAATGGCAAAATTTATGCATTTTTCTGCAATACTTTGGTTTCGTAAGCCATTCAAACCAGTTACATTTCTCCTCAATATTTCCAATATTGGATTCCCTCCTCCCTCTCAATTACTATAAAATAAAAAAGCGTAAAAATTTCTTTGGACATGGATAATATCTGTGAATTGATTGTAGGGTTCAAAGTAACTATAATGAGAAATTGTTCCTTTGTTCTTGGTTAATTTTTGCTTTGCAAAACTAATTTGATCATGGTTTGGAGAAGTCACAAAAATCTGTACTTTGGAACAAATACTAGTAGTATGTTGATTAGTGAACTTATTTCAATTGCAAGTTGTTTTCTGATCTTTGATCAAATTATTCAAACCGATTCAGAAAATCAGATTGATTCAATTTAATTCGCTGGGGCATTCCAGAAAGAGAATTTCTGTGCCTGAACAATCATTGCATTGATTTAGAACTATCTGATTTAGTTTGACTATTTAGTTTGACTTTTCATTTGATTTTGGAAGGACAGCCTATCCTACGACATAAACTAGATTAAGCTCAAACTAAGTGAAGATTAATTAGCACAGAAGAAACAATGCTTCCAGGTTTATGCAAGTGAAAATAGTGACATACAAAAGCAAAACTGACTCACTCCTAGTTGAGCCCCACCTCAAAAGAAAAGAAAGTAAGGAGTGGGAAAGGAAAGACCACAAGAAAATGTGGTGTATTTTACCATTAATATTTCTCTGCCAAAACAGCAAGAAAAGAGAAATCTTTATACTTTGTAGCCTCTGCCCCATCTGAAATTTGCAAAGCTTTCACCTTTTTATTCTAATCCTTCCCTTTTTCACCTGGGAAAAAAAAAGGAGAGAGGAGTGTTAGTTTCCTTACTTTATATTTTGGCAATTTCTCTTTAACAAAAAACACAGTAGCTATTGTTTAAAGTTTTGCAAGTTTCTTAGTTAGTACTGGCATTAGCCTTTATAATCTTTACTCTCAAACACACACAATAAAAACATACAACTTAGAAAGGCGTTTTTGGTTGTAGCCTCAATAAATAAAAAATATGAAACTAGGTAGATTTGCTTTTTGCAAAATAATACACTTCATCAGCAATTTCATTCCATTCTTTAAAAATAATAATAATAATACATCTTTAAAAAATACCAGTGCACCTCAGAGATATCTGAGGTACCCAAGTCATTTACAAATAACAAAGGAATAAAGCATGCAAAATATACATCTAAAAACATTTCCCTCCTGTGTACTTCAGCTAAATGAGATTTAATCACAGCCAAATGTACTACCTTCCCTTCTTTCTCAAAACAATCTGGACTGCCACATTCTGGCAGCTCTGTTCCCTGGATCTATAAACATTTTCTCCCATCACACCAGTTCAGCTAGTTAGTAATAAAGTATTCATTATAATTAGCAGATGCTATATACTCGCTTTAAATTGGTTGGAGACCTCCTTGAGACCAGAATAAAAGGAATGGACAGGTGCTATCTGCTGCTCAATTTTTCAATGCACCCTCTTCCTCTTTTCTGAAGGATCTACAGTTTGAAATGGAGCTGAGACAAACCTAACCATAATCTTACAATTCTACCATGCCAGAAGGACACATCCAAATCTATCCAGCTATTGGAAACCTTTTGACTTAGAATTTAGACTCAGAAATATACTCTATTCTCACAAGCTCTAAGTCAAAAGGTTTTCAATAGCTGGATAGATTTGAATGTGTCCTTCTGGCATGGTAGAATTATAAGATTATGGTAAGATCAGAATTTAGAAATATACCCTATTTTCACAAGCTCTGATCATCTCCAGTCTAATGTTTCCTTCATGTATAACACATCAAGGCTTTTTTTTTTTTTTTTGTAAGTGTTCATACAAGTAATAACGGAATCATGTTTGAGGAACTGGGGCAAATGCTTAAACAAAGGACTGTAGGAAAGAGAGTAGGTAGGAAATCAGGGTTGGAGATACTATTTTACTCTAGGAAACTTATTTTAAAAAATTGCTCTTCAATGCTAAGCATCTAACCATTTGTTTTGTTATTAATAATTCACATAAATCAATACAGGGAAGCTGAAAAACATGAAATTCTTTCCTTCTAAGCTTAAAATTAGCAGCTAGGAGAAAACAGTAATAAATGGCTTCAGAGAATGCCAGGTACCAGAGAGTTAAAACACTTGCTCCTTGGTTTTCTTGCCTCCTATTTTAATTTGTGCACTCTCTCTCTTTTTAGACAGCTCTGTGAAGACAGCCTGGTTCGCTGCCTCACCATACTAATGAGACTCATCCATCTGCCTCTGTCACTGCCAGCCTCTCCTTTCGGCTGAAAGTCAGAGATGAACGCTCAGGACAGGTCCTCTCTAGGCTGCAGTACTTAATCATTTCTAAACACGCTAGATGGCCTCAGGCAGTGAAGGCAACAGGCATTTAACCCAGACTTGGCAGCTATGGCTTCTGCACATTCTGGCTGTAAACCTTGATAATGAAAAGTAGCTGTGCTTTTACTCTCCACTTAACCAGATGCTCTTTGCTTCTTAGGGCAAGAGGTTAAATAGATATAAAGAACCCATGCTAGTTCTGAGGCCTTTTATTTGAAGCCCTTATAAGAATAACAGTGTCCTTTTGAGCTGCATCTCTTGGGAGTTCATATTTAGGCATCTGTCCACTAACTACTGAAATATAATCTTTATGTCTAAAGCTTCCAAGAAATACAGTCTAGAGTCATATTTTTATTCACGTAATAATCTGAAGGTCACTTTTTAGAGTACAAGAAGACAGAAGGAGCTTTATTCATGGTTCTCCCAACAACATGTGTGTAACAAAGAAAATAAAACATTTTTTTTCCATTGTGATATGAACCTCTGATTTATTTTTCCACTCCATCTAGCACTCCATATGTCTCCAGTATCTACCTTTTTCCCAGAGCTCATGTTGGTATAAAGCAATTGTCTGGGATGTGTAAGAATTAAGTATCCCATCATTCAGACGAGACATGCAATTAGAAGAGTTCTACTAATTTCCACTGCTAAGACCCTGTCACTTTAATTTATCCTTACTTTCCAGCATTTAGGTCTTCTCTGGTTTGAAGCCAAGGGGTTTTTATATTGTTCCAAGCAACAATGTTGCTATAAAAGCTGAAACTGCAGAGGAGGTTTATGACTGTGTGTGCATGTGTGTGTGCATGTGTGTTTGTATATGTGGGAGGTGGAGGAGGAGGAGGAGGAGGAGGAGATTTCCTGTGCATTCCTCTGATGGAAGAAAAGGAGGTGGAGAAGATATGCACAATTTATGAACCCTCCTCTCAGTCCAGTATTGCTCACAGTCCAATTTAAGCCCACTGATTTAACTCTGTTAACTGTTTCTCTAAGATGTGGGCATGGGAGATTCATGGAAATATAAGGAGCATTATTGTCCATTTTCACTTCTCTTCACTTTTAAGGAATTACATTTCATTCTCCCAGCTGTCATTTATGACCTCATGAATCTGTATGCAGAAACAAGGACTAGCCAGAGCTGTAGACATTTGACCATTCTACAACCTTCCCAAAGCTTGATTAAGAGCCGTGGTGGCGCAGTGGTTAGAATGCAGTAATGCAGGCTAACTCTGCTCACTGCCAGAAGTTCGATTCTGAACGGCTCAAGGTTGACTCAGCCTTCCATCCTTCCGAGGTCGATAAAATGAGGACTCAGATTGTTGGGACAATATGCGTATTCTGTAAACCGCTTAGAGAGGGCTATAAAGCACTGTGAAATGGTATATAAGTCTAAGTGCTATTGCTATTGCTATTAGTGTCTCCAGCAGACTGACAAATTTCTGGCTGCTTTGTCTCAGCAATAGATTTTACTGAGGTCTTACTTGGTTGTTTTATTTCTCCATTTCTTATGCATCTCTTAAGGAATAGTTGTTTGTGAAGGAGAACATGTACCAGGTTGCAAGAGCAATGGGACATTGTGCTTTATTTTAAATTGTTGTCATGCCTAATTTATCCTACGGTTGATTACAGGATATGTTGTAGAACCTGTGTTCTTTAACAACAGCTTCACCTAAGAAGATGTTTTTGTAAGAATTATTGTAAGAGCTTGACCTTTCTGCCCACAATTTCTCAGTATTTTGAAGCTTGAGTGAGCATGGAAAATACTTAACAGAATAACGAAGGCCAGAGCTAACAGGAGCAAGCTGACATTAGACCAGTGATGGCGAACCTTTTAGAGACTGAGTGCCCAAACTGAAACCCAAAACCCACTTATGCATCGTCGAGTGCCGGGTGGGTGTGGCCCATTGGGTGGGTGTGGCCAATTGGGTGGGCATTGCCAATTGGGTGGGCGTGGCTGCGGTGGTAACGGCAGACAGGGTGGGACTAAAAAGTTCAATCAATCAATTCCAACTTTGTAAGATCTTTTTTTTTTCCGCAAGAAGTTGAAATTGACTGATTGAACCTTTTTTTTTTTTTGCACACGGCGGCGGAGGCCTAAAGCGAAAAGGTTTTATAAAACCCAGCTGAAGGCCTAGGAGTGGGGCGACAGCACACGTGCTCACAGAGAGGGCTCTGAGTGCCGCCTCTGGCACCCATGCCATAGGTTCGACACCACTGCATTAGACTATGAGAATAAAAACCAGATCTGATGGAAGCCTTCAGAATCTGGTTTGCAACTGCTCCTCATATAAGCCTGAAAATGTCTTTGCCAAAGAACATTTCACCTGTGAAGAGAGAAAAAATGAAGATTATGCACAAGTTTGTTATTTTTGACTGCAAATATCATATTTATCAGGAAGTATAGAATAAGAAGGAAACACTCACCCTTTTGTTTATCCTTGCCTAAGAGCAGAAGGTGACAAAAGAGGTTTTAAAGAAATTATGTTCCTATGTGCTGCCATTAATGACTTTCCAACTGTATGGAAACAATTCATAATCATTTTTATTAGAAAATCTAGAAACGATGCTGTGTTTATGGAAACAAATTATGGTTATGGCATTGAAGTCATTAACTACAATTGCAGCTTATTTAGGAACAGCAAGCTGTAGGGAGGCCTAGTGTGTCTCACAATGAAAAGTGTAGCTAAGTGATAAGTTATCCTTTTCTTGTGATAAACTAACTGCAAGGACCACAGTGGATAATGATTAATTTAAAATGGGTGGAGTTGTTGTCCAGACAGCAGATATTTTGCTTGTATTCTTGATTCTATATGTTTTGTGGTGCTTGTTTTCTTTGCCTTTTTAATTAACTTAATTATACAGAAAGCTTACACAACAGGTTTATTATATCAGATGAAGGGAAATAGGGACATTGATTTTCAGCATTAATGGTTAGTGATTCCAGGTGCTTCAAGAAATGTTTGGTGGAGGGAGAGGCATATAGAGCCCTGGAGCACTTTGTTGTTACTTCTGAGATAAAGACCTCAGATGGTATAGTTAATTGTGATTGTCTCTACTCAATGCAAACATCAATGGATGGTAAGATATTATGTACCCAGGTCAACATAAATAATAGCAGTGAAACTGGGACAAAATCTCATAAATGCTTTTTGGTGATAAAGAATAACTATTCTTTAAATAAAGAATTTAACAGCTAAAAAAATGGCGAGGCACTTTCTTCATAAACAATAGCAAATGCTTACAGAGATGCCTCACAATGATCTAGATTAGCTCTGTTACTGAAGTTATAGAAATGTTCAGCTCAAATGGCCCCAAATGCTTTGATTGAAGCTTGAAATGTCCTCCTCAAGTACCACCAACCTTTGATAGCAGAGCAACTTATTACTAGTTTTTAATACGCTAGTCTTCACATCCCGTTGCTTTTCCTCTTTCTCCATAGACTATTCGTATATATGGCTAGACTTTGGTCCTTCTTCACTCCTTCTTTAATCCCTCTGAGATTTGGAAATCAGAAGTTCTCCTGCAAAATATAAGAGTAACATATTTAGTGTTCTCTGTCCTTAGTGGTAGTAACTGCTCTTTATGAAAAACAAGATCATACAGAAGTCAGATTTTCTTAATTCTTAATGTTGTTAAAATTAGTACATTTATTAATATTAGTAAAAAAAATTGTAAATGCAAGTGAATGTTATGAATTGGTTAAGAATAGAGTGAAAATAAATAATGGTTAAGGAATGAATAGATATTAATTGAAGAATAAATTTCTCAGCATTGTATTTTTGAAAGTAATTTATGGAGACTAAGGCAAGGGAGTGAAAATTAATGCTTCAGGGATTTTAATTAATTAATAGGGAGTAAGGTAGATGTGAAAAAAAAATATAGCCACTATTATTTTTTACTGTGGACTACCATCTATTTTACTCTATCTCTACTGTCAGATGACACTGAATGTATTTCAAAACCAATTGCTCATTCGTGGGTAGACAAATAGACAGCCTGATTCAAACTAGGATAGTTCCACATGGATCTCTTTTTAGAGGTAAGTAAAGCGATTTGAAAACTCATGTCTGAGCAGCCTTCTCAAATCTGGAAAGTTTGATTCCTGCATCTTTCTTAAACTATTTTCATGAACTTTGTGCATCTACCATGGATCCCATTTAAGTACAAGAGCAAGATCCTGTGTAGATGGTTGTTTTGGATACATACAGAGAGAGTTTATGCACTGGAGACAAATTCCTTGTGTGTCTAATCACACTCGGCCAATAAAGAATATTCTACTCTACTCTACTCTACTCTACTCTACTCTACTCTACTCTACTCTACTCTACTCTACTCTACTCTACTCTACTCTACTCTACTCTATTCTATTCTATTCTATTCTATTCTATTCTATTCTATTCTATTCTATTCTATTCTATTCTATTCTATTCCATTCCATTCCATTCCATTCCATTCCATTCCATTCCATTCCATTCCATTCCATTCATCTGAGGAGGATAGTTGTGGCTCCAGGCTTTTGTTTTTATTGTTGTTGTGAGCCACTCAGACATGTGTGCTTAAAATGGGCAGCCAAACAAATATTTTAAATATATAGACAAATACTGTAAATAAATGATCGTACTTTTCTTGATGTTTTAATGCAAGATATGGGTAGTAAAACAGTTCTATCATTTAACTTTATAAACTTTTGCCTACTTTTGTAAACTCACAGCATACCCAGCCTTTAATTTGGAAAGAAAATGCCAAATGAGGGGGCTTGATTGTTCCATTTTTCTTTCCCCACCACCTTAGATGTTGTAGAATGGAATTAGAGTTGTCTCTGAGCCTTTCTATAGTTTAGGTATCAATTGGCATTGCTCTAATAGAATGGACTGAATTAGGTATTTTTTTCCCTCAGGACTGTGAGTACAATTGTTAAGTTAATTCATTGGTTCTCCTCCACCATCATAAATAGGTGACTTGAAAAGAAAGTCATTTGTAGTCCCAAATTGCAAAGTATAATTTCTGCCTATTCTCATTTGAAAAGAAGATGCTTCATGGCAGTTGTCACTTTTTGAAAGGCAAATAGTTGTTTTGAGGCGCACTCATATTCCACCAGACAAATTTTGCAGTTACTACTATTATTTACAATGGTAAAGGGAGAGAAAAGGGAACAACTTCAAATGCTAATAAGCAGTAACAGCAGAGAAGATTTCTTTTTTATTTGGGGGAATAGATTTGTCTATTGTTGCCATGCATAAATCTCTTGAGGAAAAAATCAAGAAGGAATTATGTAAGGAATAATGTAGATAACCTACATAACAGCAGTTTTTCTTCTACAGTAACTGCTTCTGCACGTATTCTAGACAAATTAACTCTCAATTCCTTCAAACCAGTGACATAGTTAATATTAGAGAAGACTCAGCAAAAGGGAAAATTGATTATTGGGAGATGCATATTCCAAAACATTAAGAAAACAGGAAGTGAGTAGAATCAGCATGCACATCTTCAATGCAAAACTTACTAGATAAACAATTATAATAAATCCCTACTCTTCACCTTAGTCCAGTAGGAGGCTTTTGGCTTGGGTTTTTTATCTCACAGACCGCACAAATGAATGAGCTATATACAGTTCCCCAGAGTCTCAAAAATTTCATTTTTGTGAAATGAGATGATAGCCACAGTTTGGAAAAGGATGGGTTAAGGGCAAAACATGTCAGTATCACAGCCTCCTGGGACTGAGAGCACTGAGAAATAAACAGGCTCTGGAAACAATCCATAAGTTTATCTCTTTCATGTGTTATTACACTAGATCAGAGGTAGGCAACCTTGGCTCTTTTATGACTCGTGGACTTCAACTCCCAGAATTCCTGAGCCAGCATGGAAGTTGAAGTCCACGAGTCATAAAAGAGCCAAGGTTGCCTACCCCTGCACTAGACCCTACCCACGTAGAAATGTAACCAAGCTTCAGAGATAAAGATTCCAGCTTGGAAGTGCTTTGCCATTGTGATATTCCAGGAATGGTTTTTCAACTTCCTTGTCTTGCCTTACCAGTGCTGGGAGCCTCTGGTCGTCTCCCAACCAAATACTTGACTTAGTTTCTCAAGATTAGCCATTCACAAAGATGTTTCTTGGCAACGTACTTGTGAGTAGTAGTTCTGCTTGTTCATTTCCATAATGCTAGTATGACATTAGGCTTGGTACCAGTTTATACTTCGGGTCATAAGAATGAATTTGATTCTGTAACAGGTCAAGCATAGGTAAATCTATAAAGGAGAGTAATTGCTGTCCTCTTGTTTTATCCAGAATAGTACTCCTGTTTGGTAATTTACTTAGAATGGTATTGCTATAAATTCCAATGCTTTTATTATGCTGTACAATGCACGTATATTATTTACATGTATGATCTGTAACAAAACATTTGCAGTGGATTCTCCTTGTCCTGTTTGGAAGTTATTCCCTCCAAGAAGGACAACCCACTTCTTTCTCCTGTCTGTGTTCAGGATCCCCCTCCCCCCAGCTATTACTCAGAATTCAAATGTCAAAGAAAGTGATGCCATCCGTAAAGCAAATGCCATAATTCCTAGACAGGCAATTCTGGAAATCAGGCAATGTGGAGAGGAGTCTAAGTCTTCGATAAATAAGTGATAAAGCAAAGTGGTCAGAGCTACATCATGTAGTGGACAGAATTGGGATATTTTGTGGATCCTTTCTCCTTATTGATGAGCCCATTTTTGTGTAATAGGATGCCATACCAGTGATTTTGAATCATTTTGAAATTTGGGGACCCGCACACACACAAAAAAGTGATTAGGGAGCTACATGCAGTCCTGAAGCTTCAAGTGCCTACCGGTCAATTAGACAAATCATAAGAAATTAAATCAAGTGATATAGGAAGCCCACTCCTTGCGGGTATCTCAGTTAAACATTGGATCAATTCCCTTTCTTTAGATATAGACTGTATTTTTAAAAGCTGCAATTTTAAAATCAGTGAGATGTTAGAAACTAAAGATAACATTTCAAATGGGGAGACAGAACAATCATTTGGGAAGTTATTCCTCTCACTACAGTTTATACTGCTAAAAGCTCTCTGAGCTGATTCCAGTCCTGAGCTCAAGCCCGTTCTTATGACAGGTATTGTTTTGTGGCTTGACATTTTGCTAGAAGGCTGATTCTATGCACTATATCAGATCTTGCTAATTTGGAGGTCAAGGTCCTCAGCAAAAGTCTAAGGTCTGCTTTGGATATATTTAAGTTTAAAATTCCTTCTCTTCACTGCTTTTTATTAATCATACCTTATAATATTTCCAACTCAGGACAAAAGAAGACCTGTTTTAATCACATGGATTTGTGCCTTTTGACATGCAGATCTAATTTGTTTGCCTACTCAAACAATTGACACCACATATGAAATATCCATCAGTTAGTTGTAATCTATGTGCTCTGGAGAAATAAGTGCATGCAGCAGGAAATTTTGCAGCCAAAGGAACAAACAGGAATGTATAGAGGGAAATTAATATAAGCAAAGTTTTCATGTTGTGCCATCATCCTTTACTGATGTAAGTTCACTTTGTAATTTTTAAGAACTGGATATGTGGGAAATGTATTGAGTAAATGCAAAGGGATAATTCAGCCATGCAATGATCACATTTTAACTTGCTTCAAAATGCTTTCAAATTTTATTACAGATGGAATCATAAACTGTGGAATTCAGATTTCTTAATTTTATCTATTTGGGGAGAATAAGGAACAAGCATATCGGAATCTTATCTTTGAATCAGAATAAAGCTCGAAGGGACCTTGGCGGTGTTTTAGTCCAACCCTCTGCTCAAGCAGGAGACTCTATACCTTTTCAGATAGGTGGCTGTCCAGTCTTTTCTTAAAAACTTCCAGTGATGAAGCACCTACAACTTCTGAAGGCAAGCTATTCCATTGGTTAATTGTCCTCACTGTTGGGAAATTTCTCCTTAGTTCCAGGTTGTTTTTCTCCTTGATTAATTTCCATCCATTGTTTCTTGTCTTGCTTTTTGGTGCTTTGGAAAATAAGTTAACCCCCTCCTCTTTGTGGCAGGCCCTGAAATACTGGAATACTGCTATGATGTCACCCCTAGTCCTTCTTTTCTATAAACTGGCCATACCCAATTCCTGTAGCCATTCTTCATATGTTTTTGTCTCCAGGCCTTTAATCATCTTAGTTGCTCTTCTTTGCACTTTTTCCAAAGTCTCAACATCTTTTTTGTAATGTAGTGACCAAAACTGGATGCAGTAGTCCAGGTGTGGCCTTACTAAGGCTTTATAAAGCGGTACTAATACTTCCCACGATTTTGATTCTGCATTCATGATTTTAAAAGAAAGCATTTCCTTAGGATTTGTATTGTATTATCCTTTTCCAAAGTATTTTTCCCCAATTTGTCAGGTGGGAGTAGGAGACAAAAACAAGAAAGCTTTGGGGAAAATATTTCCCAGGTTTTTTCCCCCCTAAGTCTTTTCATCCCTCTATTTCCCATTTCCAGTCTTGTTTAAATTTGTTCTCCTGCTAGCAAGATCTAAAGATAAATAGTTTCTGAAAGGCCCATACAATGCAGTCTATGTACCAAACCAGTAAGACAAAAGGTTTTATTTTACCCTTCAGAGTTCTCTACTTGTTTCAATAGAGTTACTAGTTGCCTGATGAATGTTAGCAGCAGTACTCCCTGCGGTCAATGGGGCTGTTGTTTAATGAATTGCTTAATGTGGTTGATTACTGCTACAATGTAAAATGAGGAAAGCTGCCAGGGAGATTTGAAAAGTCTCACTAGAGAATATGATGAGAATGAATAGGATACACAAGAACTTTTTACTCTGCTCTGAACAGTTATATCATAGGCACTGCAATTAATGTAATTCTATTTGTAGTTGTTATTGTTTTACAAAAGAAAAAAATCACAAATATCTATCTGCTTTGACGCCGTGTCCTAGAACTTGCTTTTCTTCAGTTATAAATGGTTCCCCTGACTCCAATCCTGGTTACTCACATAGTCGGATAAATTAATTAAGAAAAATTTTATGCCAATTATTTCATGTCCTTGGTTTTCATATGTTGTTTTTGAGAAACAACAAGTAATTAAAAATATCATTCATAATTCCCAGTGAATGGAGGGATTAAGTAATGGAATCAGATGTTCATCCCAAAATGAATGACCACATCACTGCTAATTATTACATAGTACAGAATTATTCCATATTATAAAAATTCAAGTTTAAAGCTAAGTTTCTTGCCAAAGTTTCACACAGACACACATACACATACACACACCAAAATGAGGGAGATTTTGTAAATCTGTACCTCATTTTGCACCTACAACCCAACTCTGGTGGAAGCATTTCATGTCTGTATACAGATTCCATGTATCATCCAAGAATATACAGTATGTCAGACATGCCAAACTCGTGACGTCATGTGACATCGCGCAACATATTGGAACTTTTTCCTCATTGCCAGCAATAGGGTGGGCGCAGTTTCCTCATGATGCGTCCGGACCGCGGGCCGGCAGTTTGACACCCCTGCAGTATGTGAAGACAGGTGATCTTGGCCTCCCATATACTGAGCAGTAACAATTAGTAGCTGAATGTAGGAGCAGACTTCCCTGGAAAATAAGGCATCTGTATTCTGCAACCTATCCAAATATACAAGTCATCACTTCTGGCTGCTGTGTAGTTTGGTCCAGCAAGTTTAGAGAAGAAGACATACATATAGTACAGAGAGGAACTACAAGCCAGGTTCTATCCTCTACTCTCCTGAATTACTCATTGATCAGTATATTTCTTGCTAGAGAAAGAAATAGGTCTAAGCAAACTGAGAAGGGTTATTTTCATTCCCCATCTCCTTGTACTTGAAAATCTGCCCCAATGCTTTAGACTACCTTTAGGCAGTTAACATTTTTTCCATACTATACAGCTTGATCTATATTGCATCAGACTCTATGAATATCATTCACTGTTGCTCTTCTGCTTCAATAGGGGAACAATAAAAAGAAAACATTGGCATCCCAGCATACTAATTGTATTGATTATTAATAAGTGGGAGATATATCTGTCTGTACTATCAGTTTCCATTTCCCATTTAGCAGGATTAGTTAGTTGCCATTCTGCAGAATGAGCAGTAATGCCATGTGCATCCATGTTATTTATTCAGATAAGGCTTTTCACCTACTAACGCAATGGACAAATAGCAAAGTTGTTGGGGAAGGTCCTGCTGCGTGTACTATTGCTTATAGAGTCATCTTCTGGATATTTATTGGTTGGCCTACTCTATGTTGAAGGCAAACATTATAAAAAACCTATTGGATAAATAAACTGTGATAAAAGCCAAAGCCAACTAAGGAAGGTAGTAAATAGTTCCTAAGCTCAGGGTGGACACAGATAAAGGAAGGTATTTGGGGACATTCAAATGCTCAGGTCTGCATGAGTTTCCATGCCCTGATAAATGCTTCAGCTGCCAAGACCAATACTACGAAAATCAAAAACTATAAACTTAAGGATGCCTGAAGGAGACCACTTCCAATCATTTAAAAAGGCTGAAGGAAGAGAAAATAATAATAATAATAATAATAATAATAATAATAATAATAATAATAATAATAATAATAATAATAATAATAATAATAATAATAATAACAACAACAACAACAACAACAACAACAAGAAGAACAACAACAACAACAACAACAACAACAACAACAACAACAACAACAACAATAATAATAATAATAATAATAATAATAATAATAATAATAATAATAATAATAATAATAATAATAATAATAATAATAATAATAATAATAATTATAAGGGAAAGTTGGAACCTTGGAGGTCATCTAGTCCAACCCCCTGCTCAGGCAGGAAACCCTATACCATTTCAGACAAATGGCTGTCCAGTCTCTTCTTAAAAACTTCCAGTGTTGGAGCATTCACCGCTTCTGGAGGCAGGTTGTTCCACTGGTTAATTGTTCTAACTGTCAGGAAGTTTCTCCTTAGTTCTAGGTTGCTTCTCTCCTTGATTAGAGCCTTGGATCAGTTGTTTTTAAAATCTGTGCAGAACAAACTGCTTTTGAAATATGTGAACTGATATATTTATAATTGGGAAGAGGGCAAGATCTTCTCTTTTTGAAATAATCTTCTTCCCTGGATTACATTTTGCTACAAAATTCCAACTGAACTATCTTCAAATCACATTTGAACTAATGAACTGAGATGCTGCCCCACTATGTTCTAATTTGATACTGTTTCAGCAAAACGATTTGTTTTAATCAAAGTTTGGAATTCCGCAGTTTAGAGTTTTTACAGATCTGCAATTTAACATCTGTTACCTGTTCATAATCCTATCCCCATAATAGCACTTAATTGTTCTGATTGTCAGGAAGTTTCTCCTTAGTTCTAGGTTGCTTCTCTCTTTGGTTAGTTTCCATCCGTTGCTTCTTGTCCTGCCTTCAGGCGCCTTGGAGAATAGTTTGACTCCCTCTTCTTTGTGGCAGCCCCTGAGATATTGGAACATATATATATATTGGAATATATTGGAACATATATATATTGGAATATATTGGAACATATATATATTGGAATATATTGGAACATATATATATTGGAATATATTGGAACATATATATATTGGAATATATTGGAACATATATATATATTGGAATATATTGGAATATATAGGAATATATTGAAACATATATATATTGGAATATATTGGAGCATATATATATTGGAATATATTAGAACATATATATATTGGAATATATAAAGCAGGGATTCATATGAAGAAAAAGTAGAAAGCCATGTGCTCTGGGAACATACAAATAACTCTATAAGCTCCAGTAGAAACAAATCTTAGCCTCATTAATCATCCCACCAGATGTAACTCCATGACTTACAACCGTTTCCTTAATGACCTTTTGAAGTTACAACAGCACTGAAAAAAAAGTGGTTTACAGCCTGTCGTCACAGTTACAACTGTTGCAATAAAGTCCATGGGGAACATTAATCCAGATTCGCTTAACGTTGCGTGATTCATTTAAAAGCGCCAGGAATTTGCTTAAGTTATAAAAAGGTCTTAAAATCAGGTAGGTCTCACTTAACAAAGGCCTTGCCAAGCAATGGGAATCCTGGTCCTAGTGGTTGTAAGTCAAGGTCTACTTGTACATTGCCAAAAGAGTTGAAGGATCTTTGCCTTCTCTTCTGATTAAGACCTCCTCCATTCAGATCAGAGAGATCTGGGATAAATATGGAGTAGAAAGAAGAGCAATGCAGATCAGAGGTGCATTTCTGCCCTCAAAAACTCCCTAGCCCAGCCACAGTTCCTGGCATGAAACCAAAGTGGCCCCAAAACAGTTGGATGCTGAAGCATATTCCGTCAGCATTGACATGTAAGCAATCCTTTTATCTCATAATTTATATATATATATATGTATGTATATATATATACATGTTGATAAAATTCTTACAAGAAAAAAGCGAACACCAGGATAAAAATAAACAAGACTGTTTAATATAAACAAGCCTGTAGATAAAAGAGCACTTAGCTTTCGTCGGCCAAACTGCCGACGTCCTCAGAGTTGGAGTGGGAGGCATTCTGGGAGCTGGCCTATATAGCCTCCTGCCTCTGCGCCCAGCTTCTCGAGCGCGTCATCGGCCCATTGGTTGTAATAGTCCACAATGTGCTGAGTTGGTCTACACCTGGCAATCTGTCAGTAGCCTTGCTGGTTGCCTTCAGATCCTCCTTCGCTTTCCTTGAGCAGGGGCACTCGGGGGGTGGCTGTCCAGCTGCCTTTGCTCCTTATCTCCTTCCCCTCCCGTTTTGGAGCGATCTCTCAACCTACAATTAAGACGCCCTGTGAGGCTGTCACCCTCCCCCAAGGCCGCTGTTGTCTCACCCGTAGCTCCCTCGCCCCAACCTTGCGAAGGATGGCCATTCGGGCATTCCTGCTCTCTGTTCCCCCCTTTTTACTCTTTCCAAGCCGCTTCCGCACATTCATTTCCAACGCCCGATCGTAACCCCTCGTTAGTCCATCATCTCCTCCCATGGCAGTCATCACCACTTCACATATAGCCCTATCTCCCCACTCCTGCAGGGAGCTGTCCAATTGTTGTGACTCCTGATCCCCCTCCCCTTTTTTTGCCGGTTCGCTGTCCTCTCTGGGGATCGCCACCTCCATGTTTGTAATTCCATCCCCCTGCTTTTGCAAAGGGCGGGCTGGCCGTCTGCTCCGTGGGTAACCGCGATGTCTCTCCCACCTTCTGAGGGTCTGGTAAGCCGGTAGGAGGTCTATATGTCGGTTAATAGAGTTCTCATCAGAGAGCCAGGCTTCTTTAAGAAGGGGGCCACCCTTGGTAGTCTCACGAGATATGGCCTGCGCATTGTCCAGATCGAATGTATGATCAAGGCTGGCCATATGGGCCCACACTTGTGAGCACTGCTCCTGCCTTTTAATTGCCAGTTCATGTTCATGGACCCTAGTCCTGAGCCTTTTGGTCGTTTCCCCAACGTAATTGCAAGGGCAGTTCTTGCAATTAATTCTATAAACTATCGAAGATCTTTCTTCATTGGGGAGCGGCTCTTTGGGACGCATGATCTTGGTTCTTAGGGTCTGCTCTGGTCTATGGGCAATGCTCACATTGTGGGGGGCCAGCAGACGTGCCGTGGCCTCAGAAACACCACCGATGTAAGGTAAAGTTATGTGTGTGGCCGATGTTGTTGTTGCTCTGGAATGTTGGACCCTGTGAGGTTGGTGTGGTCTGCTGTAACATCTCACAAATTCTGTAGGGTAGCTATTGAGCCTGAGGATGTGATACAGATGTTTTTTCTCTTCAATTTTGGCTCTACCTGTGCTGCAGTGGGAATTAGCACGTTTGAATAAAGTTCTGACACAGCTAATTTTATGTGCTACAGGGTGATTGCTCCTGTAGTGTAGCGTTCTGTCAGTGTGAGTGGGTTTACGATAAACAGACATGCCTAGAGAGCTGTTAGGGTGCCAGCTGATATATACAGTATATATATATATATATATTTAAATCTACCCAGCAGGATGTATTACAGGTCCCCTCTATTAAGGAAGTCCATCAAGTGGAACCAAGAAGAAGAAGGGCTTGCATGAGGCTCCCTCCATGAGGAATACCATCCCTGCAGAGATAAGAGATAAGATTGATATTCTGTTGAAAGACCCTGAAGATCTGGTTTTGCCAGCAGGTCGGGGGACCCAGGGAGATAGGGTGTTCATCAAATGGTTGCTTGATTGTTGTTGCCAGGAGGGTGAGGTTTATTGTGTTTTGTACTGCAAATTTTACTTCTGTAAGCCACCCAGAGTCACTATGTATGAGTTGGGCACCCTATACATTTTCTAAATAAATAAATAAATAAAAATATCCTACACTTCCCCTTAGGATTTCCCATGTGGTCTGCGACCACCTAGCTCTTAAGAAAAGCATGGTCTTTCATTCTCTGACCTTGGCTCAAACTTTTCATTCTTAAGCACTGTCGAGGAAAACAATCTTGACAGGAAGCCCCCCAATCACCTATGCCTTGAATAAAATGATATTGAATGAGATGAGGGGGAAGTTAAGTGAGTGACACCACTAAAACATAATGGGATGATTTATCACTGCTTAATATGAGGGAGATGTAATATCCTAGGAAGGCCAGTGTTTTGCCTAGCTTGACACAAGAATCTGAGGCAAGATATAAAACCTAAATGCCCCAGTCAGGTGCATCCAGCACGACGTAATCTTCCTCTTACAGAACACTCTTTCCCTGGCATGTCCTAGTACTATTTATCATTTATATAGCACTTTCAAATTGCAGGGGAGAGGGGAGAGAAAGGAAGGAAGGAAAGTAATTTAAGCACATGTACATTAAGAGGCTGAGTTTGTGTCAAAGTAATACATGTGAAAAAAAAGGCAACTGAAGGATGTAGATTCAAATCCATTGGAGGGGAAGGCTTTGGAATTAAATCATACTAAATGAAGTTTCATCTTTTGTTCAAATGACAGGTGGAGAGAAGGAAATGAGGAAAGAAAACAGGAAAAATAAAAACTTGTATTAATTTGGATTTGTTAGACTTCAGAATTCTATTTCTTATAGCATTTTTATACAAAACGTTTAAATTGAATAATCATTTCTTTTACACTAACAATAATTGCAATAATTAATTGAGGGGGAAAAGATGGATTGATTTGATTTTAAAATAGTGAAAAAATAACTGCAACCAATTAGGCAACAAATTTTTAAAGCTCAATTTGTTTGAAACAAATGCTTGTGAAGCTTGCTGATGGCAAACACTTTATAATGGTCAAAGAGGGAGATGAGGGAGAGGAAAATCCTGGCTGAATGTTACAGGGATGGGATAACCAATTTCCTGTACTGTCACTGCAACTTAACATTCAATGTCCCCGAAGAGACTTCAGATTACAGTATAAATCCTGTCCCACAAAGCAATGAGCATTTGAGGAACCAAAGTTGTGAATTTCCCCCTTGATGATCTTTACTTACATTAGAATGAAGGGAACCTGAAGTAGAATTCCAAATCTGGAATGGATTCAATAACATATGGAAACAAATAAAGGAATACAGGCCAATTGGTCACAATATCTATGCAATTAATCTCAAGGGTGCTTTTTAAAATGGGAACTGGATTTTTTTGAGGAGGAGGAGGAGGAGGAAGAAGAAGAGGAAGAAGAGGAAGAGGAAGAGGAAGAGGAGGAAGAGGAAGAGGAAGAGGAAGAGGAGGAAGAGGAAGAGGAAGAGGAGGAGGAGGAGGAAGAGGAAGAGGAAGAGGAAGAAGAGGAAGAGGAGGAAGAGGAAGAGGAAGAAGAGGAAGAAGAGGAAGAAGAGGAAGAGGAGGAGGAAGAGGAGGAGGAGGAGGAAGAGGAAGAGGAAGAGGAAGAGGAGGAAGAGGAGGAAGAGGAAGAGGAAGAAGAGGAAGAGGAAGAGGAAGAGGAAGAGGAAGAGGAAGAAGACGAAGACGAAGAAGAAGAAGAAGAAGAAGAAGAAGGAAGAAGAAGAAGAAGAAGAAGAAGAAGAAGAAGAAGAAGAAGAAGAAGAAGGAGGAGGAGGAGGAGGAGGAGGAGGAGGAGGAGAAGAAGAAGACCAGGTGCCTGTATGACACTTTTTGTTATTCCCAATATCTGCTGCATTGATCAATCAATAAGTATATGTACTAATAATAGGACTTCACTCATTTTCCCACTCTGATGGTTGAATTAAGAATAGCCTACAATGTTATTAAAGCACAATGAAAATGCAAATCAATTCATAATAATAATCTAGTCATGTACATTAAAAAATAAGGCAAAGAGTTTCATAGGCTGTCTACTGCTGTAGTCAGTTATGGAAAAGATTCTTCCTCAGGTTCCCAACAATCTTGGGAATGGTCTATATCAATAAAAACATAAAACATATGCTCAAGCACAATAAAATTAATATTAAAAGAAAATAAGATCAAATAATCAAAGTACAATAAAAATATAAATAAGCAGAAATGGTAGTATTCTTCAGTCCATGAATGACCTCTGGAACAAATAAGCTTTTATCCAGTTTTGAAAAGTCAATAATACAAAAGCAAAACAAAAAAAACAGTAATGATGGCACATTCTGTGAGACAGTGCACCCACTCAGGGGTTAAATATAATTTTGCAGAATTCTTGCCATATGGCAACAATAGGTGCTGATATAATTAAAATTACTTATTGTGTAAATAGGGTGAAAATATTCAGGAAAAGAAGAAAAAAATGAATAGTAGCCCGAAAATTGTACTATAAGTGCAAAGTTAAAAAACCTGAAGAAGAAGAAAAAAAGGCATATTTTGGAAATTCCCAACAAAATACACACCCCAAATGCAAATATGGACAACTGATGGTCCCATGAGGAAACATTTTGAATGTTAGAAAGAATACTATTCTAGCCGTAAAGCATATCTTGTAGTTCTACCCGATATATAAACTGCCTCCTTCAAAAAAGTGATTTTTATGTTTTCTTGTAATTTTGTTTGCCTCCATCTCTTAAATGCCTTCTTCCCTCTTCAGCTTTTCATGAACCTATTTTTCTTTCTGTGGAATGGCCTAGGAAGGGCAGAAGGTGCATAGCATAGGTGTATTGGCATCTAATGCCCAAATTCTACTTTGATAGGGAAAAAAATAAAAGGAAAGAAAAGAGTTATAGGGAAATGACATTTCTACTTTCCAAAATCTCTAATAACATTTAAAATTGATCTGACAGTATTAAGGTCTGTGGATCCAATAACTGTTAAACCTCGAATGAATAGAACAATATGTCATATTGAGCGATGGTCAATCTATTGTGACCACAACCCAGCTGTATTGAAATATTTTGATATAAGAAACCATCGCCTCATTAACAATATGTTGTGGCTCCCTCTGCAAAACAACCTCCAAATATACTCTATCACAACATGCAGTAGAATTGTCAATTTTAACAAGAAAGAAAGAAAGAAAGAAAGAAAGAAAGAAAGAAAGAAAGAAAGAAAGAAAGAAAGAAAGAAAGAAAGAAAGAAAGAAAGAAAGAAAGAAGAAAGAAGAAAGAAAGAAAGAAAGAAAGAAAGAAAGAAAGAAAGAAAGAAAGAGAGAAAGAAAGAAAGAAAGAAAGAAAGAAAGAAAGAAAGAAAGAAAGAAAGAAAGAAAGAAAGAAAGAAAGAAAAAGAAAGAAAGAAAGAAAGAAGGGAGGGAGGGAAGGAAGGAAGGAAGGAAGGAAGGAAGGAAGGAAGGAAGGAAGGAAGGAAGGAAGGAAGGAAAAGAAGTGTGGGAGGAATCCTTTTTCTCTACAGAATTATTCTGATTCGAAAATCATGAAGGAAAGTTTCAACAAGATAAGATGTTTATCATTTCTTGGGCTTTAGCTAATTATATGCTTTCACTGAGAAGGTGTTATTTATTCTACATGGGTGGGTTTCCTTCTGCCATGGAATAAATATTATTTTCAGAAAACTTGAAATAAGATGGTACATGCCAGCGACATGTCAGATATAATCACAATATTAAACAAGATGTGCTTCTAGAGAACTTTGCATCATCATTATTTTGTCACCCTCCTGAAGTCAAAGGCAAGTGTTGGATGTTGATACATATGGCAATGATATAATGGGCTTCCTATACTACTAAACTTTCATTAGCAATAGCAAACAAAGTTATAATTAATAAATTAAGAGTATATAGAGTGATTTCTGCATGAGAACATGAGACAAATGCTGGATAGGAACTTGGAGAAGTATAAACCTAAAATCAAGTTGGGGAAACAGCCTAATATTTAGTTGTTGTTTTTTTTCTTTAACTAAGCATTCACAATTTTTTTTTGGGGGGGGGGAATGCCTTGTGTGAATTAAAATTCTTATCCTTTGTGCTATCCTTTTCATTCATCTTTTTTCTTTCACTGCCTCAGATACTTGAAATTCCTTTTTCTATGATTCACCCTGCCTCTATTATTTTCTTTATTTACAGTGGTACCTGGGTACTCATCATTCATTGGTTCCAGGAGATGCGATGAGTACCAAAAATGATGAGTACCAAACAATTTTCCCCCCATAAGGAATAATATAGTGAGTCACAAGGCAACTGACAACGACAAGTTCTAACTTGTGTGTTGAGAATCAAACAAACAATGAGTACTGGGACAAAATTTTCACGTCAAAATGCATTGAGTACCAAATTTAATGCGTTTCAAAGCAGGTGAGTACCAAGGTACCACTATATCTTGTTTTGTCGTCCCTATCTTTCCATTCTACTTCAGTGAGAGATGGCAAGCCCATGTTTTGGAGATTTGGGTTTCTGATGGCCTAGTGGTCTTTTTTTTTTTTTGTCTGGTGTTTGCTTCTTTGAAGACAGGAAGACTTATCAGCCTCTGCATAGCCCACACCTACTTTAATTGTAAAATGATCTTCAGTGTCTGTTCTAAAAATGCCCAATTCATTAATGAATTTCATACCTCTTCATTTTCTAAATTGTTCAGTCGGGTAAAATAATAATTTCAGGTAAACCTTAATCACAATTTTAAAAAAAGGATTTTTATTTCCACAGGAAGATTCTGTTGTATTACTGTTATTATAAAAAGGCAATTACTAGAGTCATCTGCAATTATACCATACTGCTTACAGCAGCATAGGAATTCTCTATAATTCTCAGCATACAAGTGCAAAGGAAAAGTAACTTGCCTAATCTGTATAAAGATGAATTGAGATGGACAGTGTTTTAAGACTGCATATATTTAGGTGTATCTATTCAAGTTTCCTTTCTTAGAGGAAACATGATGCCTCCAGTTTTCCTGATGACTAATTTCTTTTATCATCCAGCCCATGGCAAGAGTAGATTCACTATACCAGGGGTCCCCACCTGTGGGCTGCAGCCCACTACCGGGCCATGGCCTGTTGGTCACCGGGCCGTGTGAGTGGCTGGCCGGTGCACATGCATGTGTGCACACAGTCATCCCCACTCGTGCAAGTGCCACCCTGAGCTTCACACAGGTGCTAGTGGCCCTGTTTCTATCGTGCAGGCCCACCGCAGTCCCAAGCATCATGTGGGCACTAATGGCCCTGTTGTGGCACGCAGAGGCTAGTGGCCCCAATTGTATTGTGCGGGTGCTAGCGCCGTCCCGAGTGTCGCGCAAGCACTAGCGGCCCCGTTTGCGGCATGCGTGTGCTCATGGCCTTGTTTGCACATTCGTGTGTAAAGTTGCCTGCCCCTCCCTTTCCCTCCGGGCTGCCAACCAGAAATGTTGGAGACCACTGCACTATACTCATGCACTTAAGGTTATATCCCCTACCAAAATTTAAAAATAAAAACTGACCTAGTTTTTGAAATTGTTTATCTGTCCGTCTATATATGTATCTGCCAATCTTTCTCTTAATCACCTTGTTCAGGAGGGGCTTTGAGTCAGTATTAACTTCTGGTGACTGCCTGAACAAGTCCCTGCAGTTTTCTTGGCAAGATTTTTCAAAAGTGGTTTGCCATTGTTTCCTTACTATGGTTGATAGAAAGTGGCTGGCCCAAGGTGAGAGTAGAACTCACAGTCTCCCAGTTTCTAGCTTGGTGCTTTACTCACTACATCAAATTGGCTCTATATTCTCTAAAATGCTAATTTAAATTCTTAATTAAAATGGGTCTAGAATGTCAGTTTGCAATAGGAATATTTGAAGAATATTCAAATATAAATGATAAAAGTTGACCAAATCTGCATTTCTTGAGCAAATGTGTAAATCAGAACGTCGCTATATACTGGCTTTCAAATTTCTCAAAATTTCTGATTTGAATAAATCTATCACCAATGCAAAGCAAGCCCATTTAGAAATAAGCATATTTAAGTATGGCTTTCGATACAGTCTTTGAAAAACGAAAAAAAAATGCTGACCAATATCAGCATTTTGTTTTTAAAAAAGAAACAAATTATATTTTTTATAATTTTTATTTTGATATTTTTTCCTAGAGTTTCTCCTAGAAGTGGCAAATCAGTCAACCCAATAACCTAAATGATCATGTTGCCATTTTTTTCTAAGTTGTACAATTAAAAAACACGATGATTTATTATTATTAAACTGCGTGTGTGTATGCGTGTATGTATTTTTTTTTTAATTCAGTGCTTTTTATTAAGCAGTGATTACTTCCTGGTCTTTCTCCAATGCCGCTCAGGATGATATTGATAGGTTTTCCTTTACCACTGACTTTTATCTTTATTTTTCTGTAAAATACATTCGGCTGAAGTGCAGTGACTAGTTCAGAGTTACTCAGTCTCAGCTCCAGTTTCAATTCTCCTGCTAAAAATTTCAATATGGAGTTCTAGACTCTAAAATAAACATTCTAGCCACTGTTATCAGGCCAGCTTTCAGCAAACAAAGGACAACAAACAAAGACAATTCTTGCCAATGGCCAATTCTATATTTTGTTCGCTGGAGTCAAAATTGAGAGTCTCACCATTGGTTCTGTTAGGATCTGGCTAGTTTTTCGTGGGAAATAAATGACAATAATTTTTAACACAATCACTCTAGGACAGTATCGTGAGAACCTAGCACAAAAGGGGGAGAATATGATGCACACAAAGTGCTCTGGTCGTCTTGAAAACTACCCTGCCTTCCTCTGAAATTTAGGCTCTCTTTGTTTATCAGAAAATAAAGTGGACCCTTCTGGAGAGAAGCCCAATACAGCTGCTACACCAACGTGGTTGTACAGAAGCTTTAAATCTTTTATATCTCCCATACCTCCAGGGGCTGGTGTTGGATGGTATCGAGCCTGGGCCAATAAATAATTTATGCTAAGTAGCAATTTAGTTGTTTGGCTTGAGGTAAAGAAATCCAAGAAATTCATAAATAAAGTTCCCAATTTTTTTTTCCCCCTGTGCTCCAAAGTTAATTTATGTTACTGTGCAATTAACTAACATAAAGGTGGGAAAAAATATGACAGGCCTAAGGTAACAAGGAACGCTCATAAATCTGCCATCCCTTAACTCATCTAGTGATAGTTGTTAGATCGTTGACTGCAACGCTTTTCCTTGATCTTTCTTTTTTTTTTTCCTCCTTATTTCCAAATTTTGTACACAATAAGAAGGGATGGTACCACTATGGTACAGCATTCCCAGGGTAAGACACATGTATTTCAGGGAACCCAGAATCAGAGGAAGGGGAAGTTGATAGTCCTGAAAGCAGCCACAGATCACTTTCCTATTGGGATTTATCTACCAGACCAAAGCAATTTCACTTGGGGCACCCTTGCTAAAATTCTAACCACAAGGATCCAAATACATGAACAATTGAAGGTTTCCTCAAGCCTTATTTTGTCCCTAAGGATAAAACAATTTTGTTGGTGGATAGCTATTAGGAGGGGGGATGTTATTGTTAATTGTTAAGATAATTTATAAACTTCCCTTCATTTAGATACCAATATATGCATAATCTACCAATTGTACCTTGATGTTGACTGGGTCTTTTAAGAAAAAGAAAATGATGAACTACATGACACGTACCTTTTGAGATCTCTGAATAAAGGAATGCAACTCCAAGGATTTTTAGGAAACATAAATTACTTTATCTTCTCTTTGCTAAAAAAATGTTATCTTCACCCCTCAAAAAACCATTTACTCAGTTCTGTAATGAACACAAGTATACGTGTTTTATATTCAGGGCCCCCACTTTTTAATATATTGTTTTCAGACATGGGGGGTGTCTTTAGATATACTGACATCACCAGAAAGAGCCAGGTTGATATTTTTAGAGGGTATAAGAATTTAAGGGTGGCAATGGATTTATTATGCCACATAAAAGCTTACAATGCCTATTTCTACCCTTAAGAGCTCATTTTTTATATAAAATATAAAAAATATCCTGGAAATTTTTCCACCAAATCTTGGTGTAATGATCTGAGTGCTCTGTAGGTCACAACTCACGATCTGGGGATACTGCATATGACCCTCCCATGCTCTAGAGTCCCTAATGTCCTAGTTTCTAGACTGGTGCCTTGACCACCACATCAAATGGGGTCTCTTAGTATATAATACAAACCCAGGAATGTAAGTTAATTCAATAAACCATAAACTAATATTCAAACACATCTCAATCAATAAACCATGGTTAAGTTAACAACATCTGTGTTATTTCTAGTTGTGTGACCCTGTACACCATTCCCCATATAAATAATTCCATTATTAATTTAGCTTGGTAACTTTCTATATACACACTTACACAGAGATGTATATGAGAGACAGAGTGCATGCCAAGCATGATTAGTTTCTTTAGTACAGTTTAACATTCAACCAAAAACAGAAGGATCCAGTTATAGGATTTTGTTTGATTTGTTGGGACTTTCCCCCCCCCCTTTAAATCAGTGAGTACAGAGGCGCAGTAGCTCAGTGGTTTAATGATGCTGGAGATAGTCTCAGCTCTGGCGGTTCGAGCCCTAGCACTGCATGGGAGGATGAGCTCCTGTCACTTGCCTCAGCTTCTATCCACCTAACAGTTTGAAAGTATGTTCTATGCAAGTAGGTAGATAGGTACCACTTCGTTGGGGAAACGAGTTGGTGCTCTGTGCAGAAAGTCAGATTCCTGACAGCTCTGAACCTTCCTGGTCACCGCACCCCCATGTGAGGCAGCTCCAAGAAGGAAGGGGGCCTTGGATGACACTGCAGGAAGACCTGCTTGTCTTTCTCTCTGGTGCGAAGCCAGCTTGCTCTCCTATGGTGCACCTTGGGAAGTGTGCAAGTATGTCCTACAACAGGGCTGGTATCTTGGCAAGCCAAAGCACTATCCTGCAATTGTATTTGGTCTCCTGACTACTGTAACAATGCCATACAAAAATAATAGCAATAGCAATAGCAATAGCAATAATAAAAGATTAGATTAGTAATAGGCGCCTTGGGTGCAATCCCAAAACAACTGGAGCACCACTTGGACACATTGGCATTGACAAATTCACCATCAGTCAATTGCAAAAGGCGGCCTTACTAGGAACTGCTTCTATCCTGCGACGATATCTGTAATACCACCAATTCAAACATCCACATCTGCCTATCCCAGGTCCTTGGTAAGGACTCGATAGGTAGACAAAAATGCCAAATCCAGTCTGAACATCTGGCTGACTGTGCGATGAATAATAATAATAATAATAATAATAATAATAATAATAATAATAATAATAATAATAATAATAATAATAATAATAATAATAATAATAATAATAATAATAATAATAATAATAATAATAACAATAATAATAACAACAACAACAACAACAATAATAATAATAATAGCAATAGCAATAATAATAGCAATAATAATAGCAATAATAATAATAGCAATAATAATAATAGCAATAATAATAATAGCAATAATAATAATAGCAATAATAATAATAATAATAATAAATAATAAATCCATGGAATTGACTAGGCAATATTTCCGGAAGTGGTTTCCTCTTGCTTCCTTTCTGGGATTGAGAAACAATGGTTGGCCCTAAGTCTTCAACTGGTTCCCCTGCTTAAACCAGAAAAGGGAACTGGTGGAAAACCTTGCACTGAGAAGCACTGCCATCACGACACTGGCAAGTCAGAAACTAGGAGCAAGCAAGCGATTTGCTTCAGATGAGAACTCTCTGAACAGATCTTGACTACCAGGAAGAAAGGAAACAAGTAAATAACTGTAATTTATTTATTGAAATATACATGCCTTTTCCTTAATACTTGTGTTCAATTCCTTTCTTTCTCTTTTTTTTCTTTTTTTAGGTATTTAACACTTTTATAGAAAATTGCCTACCAAATTGCCAGCAATTTGAGAACAATCAATTCACGATCTTTCCTTTCAGGATGCAAAAGAGGGCGGAAGGGGGGGGGAAGAAATGACACTTCCCTCCCTTCCATTTTCCCTCAGATGGCGTTCTGTGTTGCAAACAATTCTTGCTGAAATCAGCAGCCTCTGAGAACTTCAGGAAGCTGGAGAGTGTCAAAACCTGTTCAGCAGCAAAGTGACTTGGGAGCATACAGACAAAGATGCCTCCTCGTTCCACTTTCTGACTGTCTGAAAAGAATCCTGCCATTATCCAAAGAGATCACTCCAGGCAGTGATGACGAGAGCAAGAAATATTGTGTACTCTTTCTCTGAAGCTTCCCTTATGGAAAGAAAAGGGAGGGGGGGGAAGAATTTGTCATCTTTATAAAAACTGATTTCTACTGGCAAGTGCTTATGCTCTCGTTTCTGTAGAAGACAGCAGAGAAGCACACTGAGGCATAATATCAGTGCTGGGCTGCATTAACAGAGGGATAGAATCAAGATCACGTGAAGTATTAATACCACGTTACAATGCCTTGGTAAGACCACACTTGGAATACTGCATCCAGTTTTGGTCACCACGATGTAAAAAAGATGCTGAGACTCTAGAAAGAGTACAGAGAAGAGCAACAAAGATGATTAGGGGACTGGAGGCTAAAACATATAAGGAACGGTTGCTGGAATTGGGTATGTCTAGTTTAACGAAGAGAAGGACGAGGGGGGACATGATAGCAGTGTTCCAATATCTCAGGGGCTGCCACAAAGAAGAGGGAGTGAAGCTATTCTCCAAAGCGCCTGAAGGCAGGACAAGAAACAGATGGAAACTAATCAAGGAGAGAAGCAACCTAGAACTAAGGAGAAACTTCCTGACAGTTAGAAAAATTAACCAATGGAACAACCTGCCTCCAGAAGCGGTGAATGCTCCAACACTGGAGGTTTTTAAGAAGAGACTGGACAGCCATTTGTCCGAAATGGTGTAGGGTTTCCTGCCTGAGCAGGGGGTTGGACTCGATGACCTCCAAGGTCCCTTCCAACTTTATTATTATTTATTATTATTATTATTATTATTATTATTATTATTATTATTATTATTATTATTATTATTATTATTATTATTATTATTATTATTATTATTATTATTATTATTATTATTATTATTATTATTATTATTATTATTATTATTATTATTATTATTATTATTATTATTATTATGGATCATCACACAGTCAGCCAGAGTTTAGACTGGATTTGGCATTTTGTCTACCTATCGAGTCCTTACCAAGGACCTGGGATAGGCAGATGTGGATGTTTGATGTTATTACAGATATCGTCGCAGGATGGAAGCAGTTGTTAGTAAAGCCGCCTTTTGCAATTGACTAATGGCGAATTTGTCAATGCCAATGGTGTTCAAGTGGTGCTCCAGTTTTGGGATTGCACCCAAGGCGCCTATTACTATTGGTACTACCCTTGCTTGCTTTTGCCACAGTCTTTCTATTTCTATTTGTAGGTCTTTGTATTTTATCTTCTCCAGTTCTTTCTCATCTATTCTGCTGTCTCCAGGCACTGCCACATCCACTATCCAGACTTATTATTATTATTTATTATTTATTATTATTATTATTATTATTATTATTATTATTATTATTATTATTATTATTATTATTATTATTATTATTATTATTTTATTATTATTATTATTATTATTATTATTATTATTATTATTATTATTATTATTATTATTATTATTATTATTATTATTATTATTATTATTATTATTATGAGTGTATTTCAATTAGGAATAGGCCAAAGGTTCTGTATCATCACTAAGGTGATTATTGGAGTGGAGACAGTCAAGATCTAGTTCTTCTGGTGTGTTAGAAAATTTTCTTGGGAAAAGAAAAGCATTTTGATTATGCAAATCTTTTTGCATTCCTACTCCACACAATTATTTTCCTCTGGCAGTTTCTCTCTCTCTCTCTCTCTCTCTCTCTCTCTCTCTCTCTCTCTCTCTCTCTCTCTCTCTCTCTCTCTCTCTCTCTCTCTCTCTCTCTCTCTCTCTCGTTCTCTCTTTCTTTCTACTTGTTATCATGGATTAAAACTAACCCCAAACTCATCATAGTTTATATAGAGCTGTGCACTTTACAACCTTTTCTGATAATTAAGGTTTGCCTACCCACTGGAAGGCAGGCAGGAGTAAGCACAGTCTCTAGTTTTGTTTTTGTTTTTGTTTTTTTCAAAAAGTCAATATGGAGGTCACAATGCTGTGCTTGAACCTCTGTCCACCTTTTTTAAAAAAAAAGAACAGGTGGAGTTTTGATAACACCATCGTAGTCACTTTTTGAACCATACCTCATGAACCCTCCCTTCCCTGATGCATGAAATAATAGACATTTTTCTGTTTGTTTGTTTTTTTAAAGGAAGACTTTACCTTCTAATTTACAAGGATATGAAATCTGTGTATGCCTCTCTATGGAAATTTCTCTCCCATATAGGTGTAAAGTGATAGAAATGATATAAGAGGAGAGATAACTTGGGAATAGTTGAAAGCTACCTATTAAAACTGAGCTATGACTTCAAGTAACCTTTGAACAATGGACTAAGAAGTCAGTGGTAGAAATGATATCGATAAATGATGATTTGGGAACAAACTGATTAGGATTCGTGAGTGCTAGGCTTGGCAAAGAGGAAGTCATTACTGATCCCCAGATTAAGAATGCATCCTTTGTATCTATTCCTAGATGAAGCCAGCCTTCTATCAAAAAGAAAAAGAACACAACAATTTTAAAACTTACGTATTATGAGGAAAAGCCTATGAAACTAAGACAGTTGGCTCACAGATCTTAAAAATACCACCACTAACCCCCCAGGAAAGTACATATAAAAAATTTCAAGCTAATCTTGTTCTGATCTTCTACTCCTGCAGTTGGCAATAGAGCTTAATAATATGCAATTAGAAATAAAGTATATCATGATTAAAAATGGGGACCAATAAATAATCAGACTGAATGTATAATACAGTAAGGAAAACTAAACATGACTTAATGCTGTGACAGAAAATGTTTCATTTAATTTTAACTTGTTTTTATTATTTGGTGTCTTTGAGTCAGTGTTGGCTCCTGGCAACTGCCTGGACTAGTTCTTGAGAGTTGGTTAGTATATATAACTATCTATAACTCTATAACTGTCTGGTTTGGCACTGCAACCAAACGAGAGAGAAACAGACTTCAATGGATAATTAGAACTACAGAAAAAAAATTGCTACCACCCTGCCTTGTATTGAGAACCTGTATACTGCACTAGTCAAAAAGAGGGCTGTGAAAATATTTACAGACCCCTCACATCCTGGACATAAACTGTTTCAACTTCGACCCTCAAAATGACATTATTGGGCATTGCACACCAGAACATCTAGATACAAGGACAGTTTTTCCCCCATGCCTCACTCTGCTAAACAACTAATTCCCACAACACCGTCAAGCTATCTAGTAAGGCTGTATTACTATTATTCTTCTCATCTTTCCTATTACCTATCTCCTTATCTACTTATGACTATAACTTTGTTGTTTGTATATTACGATTTATATTGTTTTATTTAGTATCCTAGTATGATTTATGTTGATTGCTTATGACTATCACTAAGTGTTGTACCTTATGATTTATGATGAATGTATTTTTACGATGACTATGATCATGATTTATCACTTATTGCTTTTATGTACACTGAGAGCTTATACACCCGAGACAAATTCCTTGTGTGTTAAGACTGTCCCCAAGGTCACCCAGCCAGCTTTCTGCCCAAAGTGAGACTTGAACCCATGGTCTCCCAGTTTTTAGCCTGATGTCTTAACCACAACACCATCTGGACTCTCTTAACCTTTACACAATATAAAGTACTTTTTTTCCCAATAGTGAAGCAAAAGTTTGTGAAATTTTCATGGTTTCTTTTCTTGGTTATAGACTAGTCAAGGGTTGCTTGCATAACTGTTCTTTGTCACAATATTTCTCCAACACTCAAAGTTGTCTCTTGTTTCCCACACTTCTATAAAGTCCCAAGGGAAGATATCATAAAGGACCTCCCTTAGGAGCCTTTTTCAAACTTAGAAGTGTGATGGGGAGAAATGCAGTGGAGGAAATTCAATACTCCTACCACCTTGCAAAATGAGCTTAAAAACTCAACCCCAAAGGAATGCCAAAGTCCCCTCAAAACAAAATAGAAAATCAAAAGCCTCTTTCAAGAGACAAGAAAATATCTGGGAAATTGGAGGTCCGATTTTTACCATATGCAAAGATGGAAAGAATCCTAAAAGGCAACCTAGTTGATGAGGGATACTTGGAATAGGGGACAATCATCCCATCTTTCTAAATCACTGCCTGGGAGTCAACTGATTCTTTGAGTGTCACCAAATTCATTCTGAAAGCAGCTCACTTCCTTACCCACACTGATGAGCCGCTTCTTCGCATAAGAAATACCAGCTGATTGCTATAGGGCTATTCTTCAAGATTA
The DNA here is from genome assembly GCA_023970755.1 of Azemiops feae. Taxonomy (NCBI): domain Eukaryota; kingdom Metazoa; phylum Chordata; class Lepidosauria; order Squamata; family Viperidae; genus Azemiops; species Azemiops feae. The sequence goes on from JALGBA010003981.1 coordinate 365,549, forward strand.
ATTGCTGTAAATGAGGATTAACATAGAGAGAGGGAGAGCGGGAGAGTTGTGGAAAGCTACAAAGACAGAGATAGTGAATGAGACTTCTAACAAATAATTATCAGAAGGAGAGAAAGTACTCTAAATGACAGGTTCCTGCATCAGGAAGCTAAAGGAAGTCAATGGTGGAATAATAAAAACAGTTGCCAACTGCTTTCCATTTTCAGGGAAATGGCTGGATCTAGCCTTGGCTGTTGTGAATATTGCATAATATGTGTAAGAAAGGGAAATGTTCTTTTCTGTAGCTCATCATCTATATGAGCCCTTATTCTCTGCAGATGATGTCATGATTCTGTTGCTGATGAATGATTTCTCATAAAACACTGTGTAAGTTTGTGGCAAAGTCATATCAGCATCTAAGGGGGTTCTGGGGTTCTTAGACCTCCCCACCATCACCCCAAGCATAGTCTTATTTCAGCACCTGATGTGCAAATGAACATTCATGTTAAGAGATAGTGGGCTGCTTCTGCTTTACTATGTCTACTTGGGAGTAAGTGCTTTAGATCTTTTTTAGACTAGCTTTCAAGTAAAGATGCTTGGGCTTGCCTTCTTTTGTATGATCGTGTAAGGTTTCCTTCCTTCATTCTGGCATGTAAATAAGACTGAATAGCAGATCCCTGGGTGATGACAGGGCAGTACATGGTGGGATTTGCAGTTGATCTTCATAATTCTATTTTGTGCCTCCAAGTGGTGGGTGTTTATAAAATATTGTTCTCACATTCCTTTTATGACTTGTGGACTTCAACTCCCAGAATTCAAGTGTGCCTGGCTGAGGAATTCTGGGAGTTGAAGTCCACAAGTCATAAAAGGGCCACGTTTGAAGACCCCTGCCCTAGATTTTAGAATTAGAATTAGAATAATAAATTGGAAGGGATCTTGTAGGTCATCTAGTCTACACCCTCCCACCACACAAGCAGGAGACCCTACACCATTTCTGACAGATGGCAGTCCAGTCTCTTCTTGAAAGCTTCCAGTGATGAAACTCCCACAACATTTGGAGGCAAACTGTTCCATTGGTTGATTGTTCTCACTGTCAGAAAATTTCTCGGTTAAATCTCTCCTTGATCAATTTCCATCCATTATTCCTTGTCTGGCCTTCAGGTGCTTTGGAAAATAGGTTGATCTCTCCCCTTCTCTGTGACAGCCCCTCAAATATTGGAACACTGCTATCATGTCTCCCCTGGTCCTTCTCTTCACTAGACTAGCCATGCCCGGTTCCTGTAACCGTTCTTCATATGTTTTAGTCTCCAGTCCCCTAATCATCTTTGTTGCTCTTCTCTGCACTTTTTCTAGAGTCTCAACATATTTTCTATAGTCTGGAGACCAAAACTGGTTGCAGTATTCTAGGTGTGGTCTTACTAAGGCTTTATAGAGTGGTATTAGTACCTCACGTGATCAAGGTAATTGAGCAGCTGGTGGTCACTAGGCCACCAATATTCAGACTTTAGATGTTTGGGAAGGAGGCCAAGCTACTTTCCATTCATCTCCAATCACTCTGATCAATATATCTATGTGTGTGAATGGATTTGGTGTTCTGTAAGTTGGTAAGTAGGAATAAGTAGGCAAACCATTACAGTCTCCTCACCCACTGATTGTAAGTATTGTCTATAAATAAATATGTGTGGATATTCAAATGAGTCAGGGTTCCACTCACTAGCCACATCCATTTCTATGACCTCTGAAAGAGCTCAGTGGGGTGAGGGTTTCTCTGATGTATATACTGTAGTTGCAAGTTCCAGTCTTTCCCTAGAAAGCCCAGGGGAAAATAACACTTTATAGATGTAAACATTCAGACAAACATTCCTGCCGCTGTTTTTTAGACTCTGGCCTCAATTTAAATTGCAGTCATTGGAACTGAGGTTTTTTTCCTTTTTTCTTTTGCTTTAACTGCAGTTTCAGTCTGTGCTTTTAATTGTGTTTAATTATGCTTTTAATTACACTGTAAAGCATCTTGTAAACTAAGATGATGTGGAGGTTTTAAAATAAATGAAATAAACAAGCAAGTGGCTCACACCATGCTCAGCTCTACTTGCCATTAACACAGGCCACGTATATTACAATCCTTTTGGCCTCATTTAAAGGGAAAGCCGGAGCATGGGAGCACTTCAAAAAGTGGGCAGAGCCAAAATGAACTGGGGCTCAGGGACGGAGGGCCGCCTAACTTCCATTTAGTATAAATTTAAACACAGTGTAACTATGGTTATTCCCATGTATTTAATAATCCCTGCCACATTAAAAAAATTACAATTCAGTGGCAACTTTTAGAAGGGTTGTGAGAGCTCTATAACTCTGATTAGGCAACTTATCCATCCAACTCTGCTGCCAGCAGGATTAAGTTATACACTAGCCATCCTTTTCAATATCTCTCTAATCCAGGGGTAGGCAACCTTGGCTCTTTTATGACTCGTGGACTTCAACTCCCAGAATTCCTGAGCCAGCCATGCTGGCTCAGGAATTCTGGGAGTTGAAGTCCACGAGTCATAAAAGAGCCAAGGTTGCCTATCCTTGCTCTAATCAGTGCCATCACGGGTGTTCAAAAAAGGCTACCTGCAGCTCTGCCAGTTGCATTAATAGAGAACAGACAGTTTGCTATTGTGGTGAAGGTGCTGCCTAGAAACCAGGAGGCTGTGTATTCTAGTCTTGCTTTAGGCATGAGAGCTGGCTGGGTGATTTTGGGCCAGGTGCTCTCTTTCAGCCCAGCTCAACTCACAAGACTGTTGTTGTGGAGATAATAGAAGAAGGAAGGAGCATTAAGTATGTTCGCCATCTTAAGTTACTTATGAAGTAATAAAAGTAGGATTTTTAAAAGCCTAATAAATAAATAAATAATGCACCCACTACCCATTCACACCTTTGGTTTCTCACTTCGATCTCTAGCTATGTACATATCTGTCTCACTGATAGATGATAATAAGTGAGGTCCTGATGGATCAAAAGGTAGGGCACCATGTAAGCCAGGAGTAGGCAACTTTCTCTTTTATGACTCGTGGACTTCAACTCCCAGAATTCCTGAGCCAGCCATGCTGGCTCCGGAATTCTGGGAGTTGAAGTCCACGAGTCATAAAAGAGCCAAGGTTGCCTACCCCTGGTGTAAGCCAACCGGTGTGCAGGCACAGCAGGGAGTCGCAATGAATGGAGCAAACAGAAAATCCAGAGCATCCCAATATCTGGAGCTAACATGCGATAGATATAAACTATCCCATAAACAGAACTTACAGTGCTTAGCATAACTACAAATCTATGAATGCAAAGTGACAAATCGGAGTATGGTATGACCATACAATTCAAATGTGGGATTATGATTACCATATGGATTTAAATCACACTAAATATCTTTTCTCTTAAAAATCTATCTTGTTGTTAAGTTCTCTGAGAATTGGCTAACATGCATCTTGGTGATGTAACTTTTTTGGTCCGTAACAAATGTGCACATGCATATGTTAATATAATATTCAATAGACAAATGTCTTGACGTTACGAATACATGAAAAGGAAAGACTTATCTAAATACTGACTAAAACATGCCAAATTATCTTTTATGCTGCACAAACAAGCCACAATGAAAATGAAGAAAACTTGAAGTTGTGTTGGAGAGTTAAATCTATCCCTGAGGATTTAGATTCATCTCTGATACTTTCATGTGCACCAAATTCAATCTAGCCAGCTGACAGTCTGAGTGCATAGCAACACTATACACACTGTACAACATAATTCTAACTGCACATACTTGGAAGTCAGGTCTATTGAGTTCAATATGAATTATTATCTAAAAAAAACACCACAGCCTAAAACTGTAGCTTTAAATAATCTATTTGCTAAGTCTTAGACTATCATTATTTCATTTAATACATCAGTTTTCTGGGGGGGAAATTGCATGAAAAAAAATGCAGCTGAGACCATTCTTTTTTCCCCTATAGTGTAGAATTACAGGGGTCGAGATGACAGGGGCTGAATTTTCACTCTTTTAACAATACTGAATGTTTCCAATGTTGGCTAGAAATAAAATAAATCTATTGAGCATTATCAGAAGCTTAAAGCACTTATTTTACTTCTTCTTGTCCAAAACAGAAAGAAAAGAATATTCATAGAAAATATTATCTGTTTTTCTGTGGGTTCATTGGTTTGATTTTAAAAGTTGCTAGAAAAAAAGGCAAAGTGAGTTATAGGATCACTGCTTGCCTATGCCAACATATAATCAACACCTTCAGCTAGCCTATTTAAATATAATTTTCATAAAACATGAGCTAGAACTTTGTAAAATATATGTCAGGTTGAAAGTAAACCTTTGACTAATCTTTCATTGAAATTATATTACTCCCATTGCAAGTTATTCAACTCTTAGAACCTGTTGTATGCTGCAAGAATAATTTTTAGTTCAACATACTGAATCAAAATAACCTACATGTAATTGTTATAGAATTGTGGATGTAAACCATAAATTAAGTCAACTATTACTTAGTTGCTATATGCTCAGAAATTCCAACAGAAATATATATGCAAATACTATAATTAGTATTTGTGAAAGAGATCAATATGTAATATCTAATTTTTATCTTCTGCCACTCAAAATTATCAATGCAACAAACATATTGAAATTTAAGCAAAATTAGTTCATAGAGCAATTCAAAGAATTTGAATATTTCCTTAAGTCTAAATTCTAGGAACCAAACACATGCTATATTAAATATGTTAGTAGACAACCCATGGCATGTTGAGTCATTGTTTCAGAGATATTTCCTCTTAAACAGAAAAGCAGAATAATTATAGATAAGCAATCAGTGAGAGCAGGAGCAACTTCTCATTTCCTGCTGGTTTCCCCATTGAATTTTCTTGTGTGAGCATTGGAAAGCCTTCCTTCCCTTCCCTTCCCTTCCCTTCCCATGACTGCTGAGAGTATGGTGGCAGCACTGAAGCAGCCACAACTTTTCCAAATTTTATTTTCTCAAGATTAAGGGTATAATGTAAGTTACCCAATTTAATAACCTTGGTTGAAAAAGTGTTGCCCTATGATGCACCATTTTATCCAGTTAAAGATTTCAGATATGAGAGTTTTAGTACTATATAGATGCCATTTTGTATAAGTGCAATTTCAGCAACACTTACTAATACAGAGGAGGGCAATCTCACTTACAACCATGCTGGAAATGAGCCTAAAAGTTTCTTTCTCAGTGATCTTTCCACTACTCCACCTTACCTCCTATAGTTTCAATTTGATTTTATTCACATTATTTTCACTTGCATCTGGTTTCCTTAATCCCCCCTCCTCCCAACAAGGTCAGAAGAAGAAGCTTCAGCCAGATCTGCCACTTATGAGAAGCTAAGTTCCTAAAGATTTCCATTTTGTAACTGTGCCAGAATATTTTACAAACCTAGTTACTATTTGGTGGACAAATATTAATGAACTTTGCCTGGTATCTAATGTGTAGACAATATCCTGTGTTGTAACTGCTGGAGAAGCGGTGGAGCATGAAAGATCTCAATACTTTGCTTCATCTTTGACCCCCTTCTACTAGTTCCCCACATAATTTTTTTAGTCTACTAGGTTTCCACAGTCCTTCACTTGTACAGGAAAGCCATTGCAACTTCCCCCAGAGCCCAGTTTTAGTTTCCCATAAATTGCAGCTGCAATCACAGAAAATTATTTCTTCCATTTTGCACATCAACTACAATGAGACCAGCTATTAATTCCTAATAATTTTGCCAGAAATAATGTGTTCAGTGTTGCGAATTATATTATTTCTATTCTATTGTCACACGCCTTCCCCCTTGGAGTTCTTCTCGTTCTCAGTCTTTATGGGCTAGAAAACGGTGTGAAACTTCACCCATTAGCTATCTGGAATTTCCTCTTCAATTTGTCATTGTTGTGTTATGTATCTATCCAATTGTCTCTCCCCCGCCTCCTCTTTAAATTTCTGTTTTGTGGTCCCCAGACAGAAAATGAAATATTAGGTTTGTCAAGTGTATATCATTGTTTAAATGCCTGGAGATGATGGGTTAAACAGACGAATCAATGATACAAATCTCCAGTGCATTGCAGCTACTGCTAGTGATGTTTCCTCTGGCTGTTTAAGGCCTAGCAAGTCAATAACCTATTAATATCATAGCCTGCCAGGGTCAGCTATGAACAAGTCACACATGTCTTTTTAAGACTCTAGATGTAGCTAAGCGTGGATTAAATAGAAAGCTTCCAGTGCTTAGTTATAGGGGTGAGGTGAGGAAATTTTGCCAGATATTTCATGTGCCCAAAAGGCTATTCTATTTTTTTCCAAAGAATGTACAGTAAATGAACGTTGAAAGATTTGTACATGAAATACAAATATGTATTCAGTATAAAAAGATATTTTTATTTCAGATACCATGATTATAATTAACCCCAGACTCATTTATTATAACTATGAAAATGGTATGTCAAAGCTAAAATGACCCAGTGAGGCACAACAAAATCACCTAGTTTAGGATAGAAAAACTGCTACCTTTCAGATCTTGCTGAATGAGACTTCTCAGCATTCCTCATTACTGCCCATGCTGACTGGGACTGTTGGGAACTGCTATTCACCGATAACTTGATGGTCACAGATTCACAGCCCTTTGGAACAGCTCATGGATGGAGCCTGCCACATGGCATGAAGGCCACACAAAGCCAAATCAGACACTTCTGTTGTCCGGCATAACACATGAAGAAGCAGCACCCAGGCATCAGGTTCTTCCAAACCTTCTAATCAATGCCTGGTTATTATTCTGTCTTTGACTCTATAATGGTACTAATCTAGCAGTCGAAACCATTAAGTTGTTAGCTGTTAACACTTGGTGTGACAGCAAATATTAACACACATTTACTATGCATCATGCAGAAAAGTAGTCCATCATCTCTGCCCCAAATCTATCTATCTATCTGTCTGTCTGTCTGTCTGTCTGTCTGTCTGTCTGTCTGTCTGTCTGTCTGTCTATCATCTATCTATCTATCTATCTATCTATCTATCTATCTATCTATCTATCTATCTATCTATCTATCTATCTATCTATCTATCATCTATTGTATCTATCTGATTTGTATTTCTCAGAACACAATGCTAGCTGGCTCATAGCGATGATAAAACTACAAACTAGAAATTAAAACCAACATCTAAAAATAATGGCATGTATTATGTTAGTGACCCCCTCTTCTGTTTTGTTTTGTTTTGTTTTGTTTTTAAGGGGGGAACCTTATTCTAGCTATTGAAACTTGGGACCTGTACTATACACCATTTGATATTCAGAATACCAACCAACTCTGGGAGTTTCAACACATAGGGAATAAATCCAATTTGAGAGAGGTTTGGCTTATCTACTTTTTTTTTTGTAGACTTCTACCATGTTCTTTTATTGATTAAAAAGCTTAGTATTTCGGCCTTTCTTTCCTAGGAAAAATGTTTTAGTGCCATAAAAATATATTTTTATACCGAATTGTATGAATGTTCATATATGCCAGGAAGAGCAGACACTTAGCTTCTGGCAGTACTTTACTTGAACAACTATGCCAGAAGAGGAATATATCCATTCCTCTAATACTTTCTGCCCTCCCAGGAAGATAAGCCAGAGTGGGCATGCTCCAAATCCCTTCAATTAACCAATGTCACTAGCAGGACCTAAGAAAAGGGCTTTCTCTGTTGTCCCTCTGAAATCTGTATAGCTGCCATCTTGATGATGTTTCAAAAGTCACTGAAAACTAGTTTTGCTCGGGGGGGGGAGTAATTACTGAGCCCATGTTGGTTTTTCTTTGGGATGTGTTTTTGGATGTTGTGTTTGTCCTTCTGGGCATTCAAGGTTTTTCATTATTTCCCTCTTTATGTTTATTTGCTTTGTCTTTAAAATGTAACTGACAATCATCTGCAGTTGGGAATCTTCTAAAACGAGACACTGAAGCTGAAGAATTAGAACCTTTTATTTCAACAAATAAGTTATGTTTGACAATACCTTGTTAATGTTTTGCATCCATTTTTAAGTACCATGAGTAGTAAGTGTAAAGAAAGTCTCCTTTGAGTTAAACTCAGGTCCCAGTCAGTACACGGAAATGCCCATGTATGGTTGGAGAAATTCTTGTTCTTATTGTTGCTTTGTTGTTGTTTTCCTTGCAAGTCGCAGAACTGCTGCTTCATTGTCTCCTTCTTGAAAGATTTTTAACATTTTCCAATCTAGTTTACAGCTGTGCTACTCCTTGAAAGCTTTTCCATTCAAGCACATTGTTTTTGTTTTTCTTGTTTCTATTTTTTGTGTTTTAAAATTGTGCAGTTTCCTTTGGTCAAGCTTGTTAAGAAATAAATACTTGTTAAGAAATAAATAATATTTAAAAAAAAAAAATACTAACCAAGCCTGACCCTGGTTTGCTTTTCAAGATCAGCCAAGGTCAGCTAGGTGCTGCCATCTGCTGAAAACAAGTAACCAACTATAGCACTAGTAGGAGTAGAAAGAGTAATTTTCTATTCGTTAGTTAATGCAGCTCAGTTTGAACAGCAGCATCCTTTCGATATTTTAAACAGCTGTGTTTTTTTTAAAAAAAGAAAAAAATACAGCAGGACTTATAGTCTGTTAAATTGTAATGATGGCAGGCAACGCGTAAAACAACCTTGACTTGACCAGGAGGCCTGCAGGCGGCAACGAGGCAGCACGACAGAAGCAGCAGAGCAGCAGACCCGACCGGCAGCTTGAGAGAACCTGGCAATGGCCAGAGACGGAGCGGCGGATGGAGGCAGTTGGTAGGAAGGCCCAGCAGAGAAAACCTGGCTAATAAACCTGCTCAGCAGAGAAAAACTAAGTAGCAAACCTGCCCAGCTCAGAAAGACCGGCTATTTGACCAGCTCAGCACAGAAAAACTAGCTCAACATAGAAGAGACCTCAGAGGAGCAATGGCTGGAGGCAACTGGGGGCAATTAGAAAGACCGGCTGAGCACAGGAAGACAGTCAAAAAAGCAAGGCAGAGAGGAAAGAGATAAATAAGGAGCAAATTAAGAAAAGGAAGGATAGGGGTGAATTTTTAGGCAGGGAGCAGAAAGCAAAAAGCAAATCCCTTGTTGAGGAGAAAGCAGCCCTTCCCTTCGTTAAATAGCCCTATCCTAACATTAACATTTAACCTCAATACAAACTGCAATTTTTTTCCATTAAAACCAAAGGGCATACTGCCACATGCTTTTATCTATACCAAAATAACAAGGCACAAAAACAAGCAAAAACAGGCAGAAAAAAAAGGATAGACAACAATAGGCATATTTACCTAGAAAAGAGAAGCTAGAAACAAGGCTAACAGCAAAGCATATCCACCAACCAAAAAGAGGGATTTACAAACAGAAAACTCATGGTACAGGTGACTGTTACTATTGTGGTATGCAATACATGTTCCATGTATGTGCATATACCCAAAGAACACCCAAACTATACATGCGTTAGATGTAAACCATGTAAACTACTGGAGGAAAAAGTAAGGAACTTAGAGGCAACTCTATCCAAATCCCAACATACAAAAGAAAGCTCCACCCAAACCGAACCAATTAATGAACAAATAATTCCCAGAGGATTTGACCCTACTGATAAACCTTGGAAGAAGACAAATGGAGGTATGTCACACATAAAAGGAAACACAATACTCAAAGAAAAAAGCAGCATAAAACTAACAAACCCCTTCTGCCCAATCCAACCCAACCAGAAACAGCCCCACTAAAACTGAGTAATCGATTTCTCCCCTTAGATGGAAACACGCAGACCCACAACCTTCCCCTCAAAGAAAACATGCAGACACCTAGCAAAGAAACAACTCCAAATATCTTTTAAAAAGTCACTTCAAATATCCCTTAAAAAGTCACATCAACTAACACACCAGAGATAAACAGAAAAGCACCGCAGACTGCAGCCCCCCAAAAAGGAAGGCGGGTGTTGGTAATAGGAGATTCTCTCCTCAAAAGAATGGAATTATCCATCTGCAGACCAGACATACAATCCAGGTAGCCATGTTGTCTCCCTGGAGCAAAAATCAAAGATGTGGCTAAGAACCTAACCAAAATAATTAGGCCTACTGATTACTACCCTTTCTTCCTCCTCCACATTGGGACGAATGACACAACAAAGAACCTGAGTACAATAGTGGGAGATTACAAACAATTAGGGCTAGGCATAAAGTTAAGAAGCTAGGAGCACAAGTAGTGTTCTCATTCATACTCCCAATGAAAGGCGAACACCCACTGAGCGAAAAAAGAATTCTAGAAATAAACCATTGGCTAAAGGGTTGGTGTCGCCAAGAAAACTTTGGTTGCCTGGATCATGGACTGCATTTCCTATGCGAAGGACTCTTGGCAAGGGATGGGCTGCATCTCACGAAAACAGGGAAAAAAGTACTCGGAAAAAGACTGGCCCAACTAATCAGGAGGGCTTTAAACTAAAACTGAGGGGGGAGGGTGACCAATCTTTAGAATCTCTATAACCCAAAAGCAATCATAAATCCCAAGAAAACAAATCAAACAATGAGGTAGGCAGAGACAAGAAAAAAGAAAAACCCAAACAACAATCAGGAGATGCAGGAAACATACTCATGAACAGGCATAAAAGTCTTAAATGCTTATATACAAATGCTCAAAGCTTGGGGAACAAACAGGCCGAACTAGAAGCAATAGTATACGAGGGAGGGTATGACATAGTTGGCATTACAGAAACCTGGTGGGATGAAACCCCAGGATGAATGGAATGGACTGATGGATGGATATAAATTGTTCAAAAGAAACAGGTCTACAAAAAGAGGAGGGGGACTTGCACTATATGTAAGAGAACACTACATATCTACAGAAATGCACATGATCCAAGATAAAATCTCTCCAGAATGTATATGGGTCAATATAAAAGAGAAAAAAAGTGACATTACCATAGGTGTGTATTACAGGCCACCCAACCAATCAGAAGAAATAGATGAACTCTTTGCCAACCAGTTAACAAATGTATGTAGGAAGCATACCACAGTAGTAATGGGAGACTTCAACTATCCAGATATCAACTGGGAGACAAACTCTGCAACGAGCGGGAAATCAAACAGATTCCTAACCAACCTAGCCAACAACTTTGTCATCCAAAAGTAGGGAGGAGGGAACTAGACGTAAAGCCATACTGGATTTAATTCTAATAGAGAAGAAGTGAGTTAAGTTAAAGTTAAAGTTAAAGTTAAAGTTAAAGTTAAAGTTAAAGTTAAAGTTAAAGTTAAAGTTAAAGTTAAAGTTAAAGTTAAAGTTAAAGTTAAAGTTAAAGTTAAAGTTAAAGTTAAAGTTAAAGTTAAAGTTAAAGTTGCTGGAACCTTGGGCGAAAGTGACCAAGTCATACTGGAATTTAATATAACGCAAACACTAGCAACAGAAAACAATCCAACCAGTGTCTTGAACTTCAAAAGAACTGACTTTAACAAACTCAGAGAGAACCTAGGAAAGATCCCATGGATGAAAATCCTAAAGGGGAAAACAACCCAAGAAGCATGAGAAACTCTGAAAAATGCGATCATAAAAGCCCAAATCAGCACAATACCACTGAAAAAGAAAAGCAAGAAATTCAAAAAGAAACCAGCATGGCTGCAGAAAGATCTCTCTGACAAACTGAAAGACAAAAAGGACAAATACAAAAAATGGAAAGAGGAGCACATAACTAAGGATGATTATCAGCAGACAGCCAGAACATGCAAAGATGAAGTCAGGAAAGCAAAGGCTCAGAACAAACAAAGACTTGCAACAGAAATCATAGATAATAATAATAAAAAATTCTTCCAACATATTAACAACAAGAAAAAAGTCAAGGAAACTGTAGGTCCACTAAAGAGAGAAGATGGGCAAGGAAGTAACAGGCAACAGGGAGAAAGCAGAGCTGCTTAACTCATACTTTGTATCAGTCTTCACACAAAAAGAAATATAGCCCAACATACCAAAAAAAACCATTGCAAAAAAATTAGAAACAAAAATTAAAATAAGTAAGAAAATGGTAAGAGAACATCTATCCGACCTTGACAAGTATAAATCACCGGGGCCTGACAGATTACATCCCAGAGTTCTAAAGGAGTTGGCAGATGTTATCTCAGAACCATTGCACCTCATCTTTCAAAAATCCTGGAGCACCGGGGAAGTACCTGAGGATTGGAAAAGGGCTGATGTGGTTCCCATCTTCAAGAAAGGGAAAAAAACGGACTCAGGAAACTACAGACCAATCAGTTTAACATCAATACCTGGGAAGATCCTAGAAAAGATAATCAAAAAACAGATCTGCGAACAACTAGAAGCAAACAAAGTTATAACTAGTAACCAGCACAGGTTTGTTAAAAACAGATCATGCCAAACCAATCTTATTTCATTCTTCAACAAAGTAACTAAACTAATAGACCAGTGAAATACTGTGGACGTAGTATACTTAGACATTTGATAAAGTAGACCACAACCTACTCCTTGGTAAGCTAGAAAAAGCTGGAATAGACAACATCACCACCAGATAGCTGGCTGGCAAACCGTACTCAACGAGTAGTCCTCAGCGGCACTACATCCATATGGAGAGAAGTAAGCAGTGGGGTACCACAAGGTTCTGTCTTAGGTCCAGTACTCTTCAATATCTTCATCAATGACTTAAATGAGAGAATTCAAGGGGAACTCATTAAATTTGCAGATGACACCAAACTGGCAGGAGTAGCCAACACCCCAGAAGACAAACTCAGGATCCAAAAGTATCTTGACAAACTTGAACAATGGGCCCTATCCAACAAAATGAGTTTCAATGTGGAGAAAAGCAAAGTACAGATTGGGCAAGACCTGACTTAAAAACAGTAACTGTGAGAGGGACCTTGGAGTCCTAGTGGACGATCACTTAACCATGAGCCAGTAATGTGCAGCAGCAGTCAAAAAAGCCAATACAATCCTGGGTTGTATAAACAGAGGCATAGAATCAAGATCACGCGAGGTATTAGTACCGCTTTATAAAACCCTAGTAAGACCACACCTGGAATACTGCAGGTAATTTTGGTCACCATATCACAAAAAAGATGTTGAGAATTTGGGGAAAAAACCAGAGAAGAGTAACTAAGATGATCAAAGGCCTGGAGACTAAAACATACGAAGAACGGCTGCAGGAGTTGGGTTTGGCTAGTCTAAAGAAAAGAAGAAATAGGGAAAACATGATAGCAGTATTCCAGTATTTGAGAGGCTGCCACAAAGAAGAGGGGGTCACGTTATTCATCAAAGCACCAGAGGGCAGGACAAGAAACAATGGTTGGAAACTGATCAAAGAGAGAAGCAACCTGGAATTAAGAGAAACTTCCTGACAGTGAGGACAATTAACCAGTGGAACAGCTTGCCTCCAGAAATCATGGGCGCTCCATCACTGGAGATTTTTAAGAAGAGGCTAGACAGTCACTTGTCTGAGATGGTATAAGTTCTCTTGTTTGAGCTGGACTAGAAGACCTCCAAGGTCCCTTCCAGCTCTATTCTATTCCCTGCTAGTTAGAACGCGTGCTTGGGCTTCACAAAACTCAGTGGAGTTCTCATCTTGAAGTATTAAATAAGGTTTATTGAATGCACAACTTATTACAGAAATATCCAATTAATAACTTCATAGTGTTGTTGTGGTGCTTCACACATCCCATATCTGTATGTTTTCTATTGTTATTTTTTATAAAATAGCAAGTTTCACTTTCAAAAAATATTAAAAGAGCAGTTATATTTAACTTGTATAATGACCCAATTTTCACTGAAATGTTGAACCTCTCACTTCAAGTGTTTGTTCCATTCAAGCCAGGCTTTTTAAAACTGAAAATAGGCAGACTATTCTAGATGCAGCTTTCAAGCAACTATAAAGCTTGCTACTGACACCTTTACAAACAGTTAAGCATTCTCTAAAGTTGAGGAAATTCAAAACAGAATTACTTGGGTTCTTCAAGTTCTAAAAATATCATCTAAACAGCAGAATTTCTCCCATCACAATAATCTGTTAAAACAAGGTTGATTGCAGCAAAAAGAGAGAAAATATTTCTCTAGTAGAAGTGTGAACATTTACATTTTATTTAGGGAAGGACTATTTAGATATACATCTCTAGCATAAAGTATATTCTAGTAAATAAATGATATCTAATTTTGGGATGTGACCTCATTATCAAACTGGGTTTTTAATGATTGACAAAAAATTGGACTTTTTTACTAAGGTGGTCATTGTAATCTAGAGAGTTGTTGAGTGCAACTATTCATCATTCATTCATTCATTCATTCTCTCACTCACTGATTCATTCATTCATGCATTCATTTTGCTAGAAAATAATATATCAATACCGATCAATGCCAAATGAAGGCCTGAGAATAGGCTATTCACAGGAGACCATAAACACTGTCAAAGCTTTCCCCAACTCAAGGTGCCCTATGGGTCTATGGCAATAAATCAATGCAAGAACCATATATTGCCCTATAAAAATGTTACAGATATTGTTTTTTATATATTATTACATGAACCTTCTTGTTTTTGTTATGGAAATGTTTGATATAATGGTGTCCATTGCTAACAAAGTAATAACTCTGGGAAGAATTTTTACATTTGGAACAATGTCCATGGCTGATCATAAGTTTGTATATATGGAAAGTGTCCACATATGTGCAGAGGATAGGAATGTATTAAGGAGGAAGGATTAGGACATTTTGGTTTTCAATTGGCAAGAAAATAAATTTAGTAAAAAGTAAAGTAAGTTGAATGAAAGTTGAACATGTATTTATTTATTTAAATTTATAATTTTTAAATGTATTCATTCACTTTTTAGCTCACCCAGCTCCCAATACATATAGACACATAAACATCATGAGCATCCTCAAAAACATCATGTAATCCCTTCCCCCCCAAACCCTGATCTAGCAAGGATTCAATCTTCACCCTGCCTCAAAGCCTGGAAAAATGGCCAGCTCTTTACTAGCTTCCCCAAAATCATCCAGCATTTTCAAATTTCTCCCTCAGTTCTCATATCTAATAGGCTTTATCAGATTTTTCCCTTTCTGCTCCTTAGAAACAGAACTAACTAAATGGCTTCAAAGTTTGAAACTTTTCCAGCAGTGATTTGAATCTCTTTACTCAAATCTCTGGATCTGGAAAACTCATTAAAAGCAAATAAACATTTTATTTGTGATGCATCTCCCATCAGGGCATAGTCCAACCACAATTTAAATTAACACTAAAACAAAAGTGAAATTTACACATCAGTACACCTCATGGCATATTTACAATCACTATAAAAATAACTTTTATACAAGTATAATATCCTACATCTATAACCCAACATCATGGCATCTGACTTCACAATTTACAACAAGATAGCCATCCTTCTATATAATTTTATTAACCATCACTATCATTCTTTGATACTCAGATCCAGAGCTGTCAGTTACTAATGATTTCTTTTGCTCTTCTCTCATTCTATATGAAAACTTGGATAAATGTATTTTTACAGATAAAATCTTTCAGAAGGATTCGAGATTGTCTAAAAACAGATGATCATTTAGGTCTATTTTCTTCAGGATAGTAGCTAGAGGCTTTCAGTGCAGCAACTCTGATGAAAATTGGGAGATCCTCATGTTGAGCATTAATTTCTGAAAAAGCCTGATGGGATAAATTGTAATCACATCAGGTGTGTTGTGGATGCATCACACAATTATTCATAACCACTTGTGCAAATGCAATGAAATGATCACTTCTAGACTGAAGATGCCAGAGTATGTTATAAAACTATCCATTTTCTTCTCTTCCATCTCTCATTTCCAGCATTAATATATTATTAGATTATAGCAAACACCGTGTCCAAGTCACTGTGGAGACTTCATAAAACACAAATAGTATAGTATCAGGTACCAACTAGTCAACAGAGCAGTTGGTGTCTGATCTCATTTTCCTCAGAGTTATTCAATGAATAATGTTGGGCTTTTTAATTGCTGGAATAGCGTGGATCTGTTGCTTAACACAAAAGGGGGACAAATAATGAAGAAGAATGCTAGAGTGTTGTCATGTGTGGCTTGGATATGAAGGAGAAAAGAGATTATTGCAGCTGAACTGGCCACATGGAATGTGTTCATCCCAACCCTTCAAGGACCTCTCTGGGAATAGTGTACTTGCAGGCTAAGAAAGACACAGTTGGTGCAAAAAGAAAAAAAAATCTATTAACAATGGCCTTTAGTTTTCAAGGACATCGCTCTGCATTTATGAAGTAAAAACAAATGTGTAACCAGGGCACACACAGAGAGACACAAATATATCTGTTATGTTGCCTTGCATTTTTATCAAATGTAAATCCAAACTGTAAAGGGTCAGGATGAGTTTGTATTGTCTGATTGTTCAGTTTAAAAGATAAATAGTTATGTTGGATATCTCTGCAATTGATATTTCTATTTTATTTTTAATTAACATTTAAGCCCCTTTAGAATCATGTAATCCTTGAAACCATTTCTTATCATGAAAGCACCAATATGAACAGTGACCAGACAGATGAAGGATTAAATTAATGGTTTTGCAATATATCAACTTCCTGAATAGTCCTTTTTCTAATTATTTCTTTCCCAAAAGAATTCAGCATTTTTCATTGCAATGAAAAAAAAAGATGTCTGAATGAGTACATATCCTGGATTACAAAACATTTTAAGTGTTTACATGACAAAAGCTATGTCTGTGATTTTCAGTTTAAGACATTTGTTGGTTGTGATTGTGAACCTGAGAATTAAAACAAAATTCTGATCTGTTTGCCCTGCCCTCTTTCAGTAGTAGTTGTTTAAAAGAATATCCCTTTGTGGACTTCAAAAGCTGTTCACATGTATCTGCATTCCTTTTCAAAACTCCAATTTCTTCCCTCTGTGGGTCCACTTAGCTCTGCTCTTCACAGATATTCTTTGTGCACTGATGTTAGTGGCTCTTTTTAACTGAAAGCAGATTGACAATTTTCTAACCTGAGCATCAGAAGCAAAGTTTAAAAAGTTTAATTCAGAGAAAACCAACTCTATGTATAATTGCACAAAATCCTTGACAGGAGATGAGCTGCTTCAGTCCTTCCTTAAAAACTCTCATAGGAGTCAGAAGAGAAGTAGCTTGTTTTAACACAAAGGGACCATGAATGCTTTTGTTTCATATTAGATATGATACGTCAAGGAATTGGTGATGGGTGATGTTTTGTGGAAGTCAAGGGCCTTAAGATCACCATGATGTCCGCAATCTATTTTAGATCTCTGCATAAAACGGGCTGGCATGGATTGGCCATCATAGACTTTTTGGATGGTATATTCAATGTTAAGTAGACTGGCATGCTTCATTGTGCCTATTTTTAAAAGTACTTCTAGACTGCCAGCCTTGCTATAAAACAGATATATTAGTGCATGAAATATGGAGGTAGCTTCCCTGGTAATTTTCACTGAAATATGGAAGAACACTTGCTTAGTTCCTACTCTGCTGAATGGTGATTGCACAGTTGTAATTGATTTGATCCTACATATAAGATGATAAGATAAGATAAGATAAGATAAGATAAGATAAGATAAGATAAGATAAGATAAGATAAGATAAGATAAGATAAGATAAGATAAGATAAGATAAGATAAGATAACCTTTATTGTCATTTTTATACTGTGGGCACAACGGCACACATCAAAAATGAAATTTAGTTGCCCGCTTTCAAAGTGAAACACATACATGACACACACCTAAACATACTATGAACAACATATGTATAGACCCACATCCCTACATATACGTAGCAAATAAATATTAAATACTGTCCATCTTGAATATATAACGGAAGGAAATCTACTAAATCTATTAAATAATGGAAGGAAACGGAAGGAAATCTATTAAATCTATTAAATCTATTAAATCTATTAAATCTGTTCTTTTTTCCTGTTTGCCATCATACAGTGGATTTAAAATCCATTTCATCTTCTTTCATAATAGGATAAAAATGTCCTAAACTGCAGGAATTCCCACATAGACAGTGGGATTCAGCCGGTTTGCACCACTTCGGCAGAACTGGTAGCTAATTTTTTGTTGCCCAGGCCCAGAATGGACTTCCGGAAGCGGCATCCACACAGAGAACCAGTTGTTCACATATTTGAATCCCACCACTGCACATAGATATATTCTTAAGGCCATCAACATTCAGTGACTCGATTGCCTTACAAAAAATCTCTAGAAGTGACCAAGAATTTCCAGATACCTGTCTAAAAGATGATCCTAATGTTGCACAATGCACACAATTGGGTCAGTTATTTCAAGAAACATTTCCAATGAACTGCTTTGCAATCAATGATTTCTACTTCTTTCGGAGCAATTCCACTGTATTTATTGGAGCACTATGTTTGTGAACCAGCTCCAAGGAAGGAACTCTAGAGTACGAAATACAAAAAAGTAGTTATGTATAAGGTGAAATTTCAACTTAGGTTAACTCAAATGGCATATTTTTTTATCAAAGTGCAGATTCATGTAGTACTGTGGTCTTGTGACAGAGAAGCTAAAAAATTCTCAGCCTGTGGTGAGTTATAACTGTAACAAAATTAATTTAAAATACTGTTTGCATGTTTCTTTAATTGTTTTACACACCACTCCAATCGAGAGATTGAGTGGTTTGCAAATTGCTATATATAACACAGACTTCAGGCAGTTTGAAAACAACAAACAGGAACAAAAGTAATGAAAAATCAGGAGTCTGGTAGCACTTTCTTCAACTAACACATTAAAAGTCATAGGTTTTCATGAGCTGCAGCTCACTTCATCACTTCATTCCCAGTGGCTAGACTGTTGTGGACTTTAAATTGGGGTGAGATAGGGTGGGAAAAGGAAGGCAGGTTGGTTATGCAGGTTATATGTGAGACTGGGTATAAGTATTTGTCAATTAATAATTATAATCTGTTTTTTAAGATTAAACCTTTGGATATATGTGAGTTCAGCTATTCATCTCGCAGTGTCCATTAATTCTTTTACACAAAACCTAAAATATGTAGGTCAAGCAGTAGCTGCCACCTCCTTCAAGGCTGGTGGATAATTCTTTCCAAGTATGCATTAAGTACTGCCCACACCTAGTCAGCTTCCATCATCTTTCAATGATCTTCACCAGCTCAGCAGCCACTGTTTCTGTTTCAGTAGCTTTAAACAATGTTGTTGGGCAGCTCTCTATAGATATAATAAGGACAGAGAAGTACAACTGCTTTGCCACACTTGCAGACACAGTGTAAGTTTGAATTTGAGTTCTTAACCTTATTTGTTCATATTTGTTCTGTTTTTCATCAGCATTGCACCAGATACCTCTTCAGTTTTTTAATGTAGAGCTTCTCATTAAACCAAGAACTCCTTTGGATTGACAGGCCAAGGAGGAGGATGTGTGTATGGGAGGGGAGAATCAAATTTAAGAACAATCTTGCCAAACACCGTCACTACCATCTTATTCCAGAGGTCAATAAAACACTGAACAGAACTGCTCAAGTATCCTTGGGAAAATTAGGGGATCCAGTAGGCACCTTACAGAATTTGATGACACTGCTCAGTTCTATAGAATCCAGAGAAAGATTGGACTGTGGAATTGTTCCCTACTCTCAGATCAGATCTCAGCTTGTGGGTTGGGTTCCTGTCACCTCAGACAATTCCCAACTATGGTGACGGTAAACTCAATAGCCATTTCTGACTCCCCTTAGAAAAGGCAAATTGAGGGAACATCTCCAACCTGTATCTCAAACTCAGATGTACAAAGAAGGCCTTGCATCAGTTAACTGCAGAACAGTAACTAATCCAGGGGTGTCAAACTCCCGGCCCACAGGCCGGACGTGTCATCCGGAAGCCATGCCCACCCCATTGCCGGCAATGGCAAAACTGTCCCGATACGTTGCGTGACATCACATGACGTCGCGAGTTTGACATATCTGCATCTAATCATTTGCAGAGTTTTCTGAATGAAAGTCACCAGCCCTTTCCTCCATGGAGTCATAGGTGATGCAATACCTGTTATTATAACAACTTAAGATAAGAAGCAAAACAAAGCCATAGTGAACTCTGGTAGTTATAGGGAAGAGAAGAAAGGAGCAGAAAACCAATCATTCTAAGGTCACTGAATAAAAGAAAGTAGTCTAGGTCAGTGGTCCCCAACCTTTCCAGCTTGGTGGCCCGGGGCAGGGGGGCGTGTGAGTGGCAGACGCATGTGCACATGTACAGCTCCAGAGAAGAGAGCAACCTTCTCTACATCCATCCAGGTTTCAGGAAGTTCTGCTTTCTTATCAAGGATAAAAGTGTAACCTATTGGTGTCAAATCATACATATGTGTATTACATTTCCAGTCTGGAAATAATAGCACAGTTCTTATGCCAATGCTTCCACTTTTCCAATATCTTCAAGAGAATCTTCAATTCTAATCAAGAAGCTCTAGCAAGACCACTGCAAAAAAAAAATTATATTAGCAAGGGCTAAGTTTTCATGTGAATATGCTTGCCTGACAGCTCCAAATGGCAAAAGTGACAAGTTGCCTAACATTTCAATCTGAAACTTTAAAAATCTAAGCTCAGTCTCTACTGTTACTATGAATTCCCTCCATGGGTTTGGATTAAGTCATTAAAGATATAAATTTATAACCATCTACTTGAAGAATATAATATTTCAACATGCAGAGAATTTGTCTCTTTTTTAATTTATGCCTTTTATGAGACACAAAGAAACATCATATTAAATGTAAAAATAATTTTAAAAAAATAATTTTTAAAGAAACTATTAAACCTTGACCACATGATTTAATATTCATCAATCTTTCTATTGAGTCAATAGTGCCAATAAAGGGTTTTTAAGTGCAGAGTATTTATATGCCGCCAAAACTGATTATGAATAGATGAAATATGGATGGTAGGTAGGTAGATAGATAGATAGATAGATAGATAGATAGATAGATAGATAGATAGATAGATTAGATAGATAGATAGATAGATAGATAGATAGATAGATAGATAGATAGATAGATAGATAGATAGATAGATAGATAGATAGATAGATAGATAGATAGATAGATAGATAGATAGATAGATAGATAGATAGATAATAGATGATAGACAGACAGACAGATACACACACATAACACATACAAATATATTCAGTTTCTAAGGCTTCCTATGTTTATTTCTCATGGACAATAAATTCATAATTTTTCATATAATAGATTTCATGTTAGTGTATCAACTAAAATATATTAGCATTAAATACATGTTACAAAACTTAGCCAGACATAATCATACAAAAGTAGATTTGATTTTTATATGACTCTTCCTTCTGAAAGTGTCCAGAGTAATACTACCAAAAATATTACAATAAAACAATATACAGTAAAGATAATCATAATTAAATAAAAATATATAAATTCACTGTGTAAACAAGCTCAGATGTACAGTATTCTCCCAGGCAGCCATGGGTAAAAGAGGATTAATCCCTCTGCAAACTTACTGTGAAGCTGGACAGAGTAACATGCATATGTGACTGTGATGTAGAGAGAGAGAAAGGAGAGAGAGAGAGGGGAAGAAAAAAGATCAAAGAAAAGAAGCAAAATCTTCCATACAGAAATAGATGCCCTTCCACTTGCTTCAAAGCAATTTTGGATCTAAAACATATCTGCTACTATGTGAGAGGGAGATAAATATGTGTGTATACCAAATTATGTGCAAACATGTTAGTGAGAATGCAATCTGATATGACCAGACATTGCCTGAAACAAATCAATGGGGCAGAAAGGTTTTGAGTTGTGTGCTCAGCAAGAACTCTTTCATTCATTTCCATAATTAAACCTCAAATGCCTTTATTTTGTACTGCCGCTCAATAAAACTTCCTACCAACTCGGCGATATACAGTACACTGAATTATAAAGGGCAACACTGGGATTTCCCTCTCCAGCAAAATACACACTCTTAGCTTCCCATCTTGCCACCATTTTTTTTTTCAGTCCACAAAAGATCTAACACATTTTTCTTCTCTTCTTTGTGCACAGCCAAAGAAAGAAGCAGAGAGAGAGTGGATGGGAAGAGACAGTTGCTTTGCAAGTTTGCCCTGCTCCCTTCCTGCTCCATCTTGCAGAAAAAGCAGACTAGCTCTGCAACAGGCGCACGAAGTCAAAACAGGTTTTCACTATTTGGTAAACAGCTTGGCACAAAAGTCCATTGTGCCATGAGATAACTTGGGAGATGAATGGATTGAGCTTTCAGGGAGGAGACTGTTGGGCTAGTTGCAATTGGATCACTGTCTAGGCTTGAATTCCTTTATGGTTCATCAGGGCCGGTGGGTCCCCCTGAAAGTGTCATGATCCTCCCTTCCCCCCTCCTGCCCTCCCCAGGGCCAGATGGTGTCCTTTCGGAGGCCTTGCTAAAGGCCCAGCTTTCCACATGTAAAACTCCTGGGAAAATGACCTAATGCACAGCTGCTTAGTGAGGCTTGAGCAGATCTTTAGAAACACTTCTGTCGGGGACAAGCAGATCATACCACTAGCTGGAGGAAAAGAGGGGAAGCGAGGCAAAAGAAGGCAATCACCAGAAATGTGTTAATTATACACTCCCCTCCCCCCCCAAAGAAATAAGATTCTGAATTGAGAACTTGCATAAGTAATATGATTGTTGCTATGATGTTGTTGGTGGTGGTTGTAGTTACTACTACTGCTGTTACTATTGGGAAGGCCCGAGAAAAAGGTAACTTTTACAAAAGTGATGGACTGGGAAGGTCAGCTGTTTTTACAGCAAGAGGTTTACCTTCCTTGAAAGCAGATGGCATGAATAAGAAAGTAGAATGTGGTGCCGAAGGGTCAGGAAAGGACAAAAAGTGAAAGATTTCCTAGGTGGCTGCATGAAGCCTGTGGGGAAGGGAGGAGACAGGGTGTGAAAAGGGGCGAGGGAAAGTGGAAACTTTTGTTGTATTAGGATTGTGTTTACCAATGAGCTGAATTATTCCCAGGAGGCTGGCAATATTGCAGGTGCAATGCTGAGAAAGCCAGAAGCCAACTGTTTGTTTTTTTAAAAAAAGAAATTAGAAAATTACATCTAGACCAACGGAAAGTTAAAGTAAGGCTTTGGTTAAAAGAATGCATAAGAATGTTTCAGTGCTGGCTATATATAGCTTTTGCATACCTTCATACTATCAACTAATTAAGTGTTAAAAAAAACAGCGGAGAATTGTCCAAACCTACTTGATGTACATCTGTATGTTGCTATGTTTTATTTAATTTTATTTGTAGTTCTTACAGTGTTTATTATCTGGTGCTCGTCCTTTCACTGCACATTTTTATTTTTAGCAAAACAGTAGCAATCCTTTAAAAAATATGGAAGTATATTAGCAAGACAGGTTAAAAGAAAGTGTCATCATAAAAGTTTGTAGGGTTTTTTTTTTTTAATGAAATCTAAAGGTATTTTAGAAGCTGCCAGAAAAAAAAACTGTGGAAAAATTTCCCTTCCAAATACCCACTATGGAATCTTTTACAACTCAAATACTAGGAGGGAGACTCGTTGACAATGCTAGTTGTTACTTTATCACTGGGCATGACGATGTCAAGCAGGAAAGGATCTAATTGGAAAGGTCCTTAAGTTTTTGCTATATATATATATATATAGGAATGATAATACTTCTTTTGCGGATCTATTTTTTAAATTTTTTCTCTAATTAGATGAGAGATTTGAAGTCTGACACAACAGCAGAATTATTGAGTACCTCAAGTTGTATAAGTGTTGATTGCATTATATTTATTGTGCAATCCTATTGCAAAAGAAAGTCCTATTCAATCAACATGATTTATGAGCAGATAAGGGTAAAGCTTTAATTGCTTAATATTAACAATTCATAGATTGGGATATCAAATAAGTGGAAATTAATCTTTTTTGCTTTTTTTTCACTAATAGAACTTTAGCAGATCCAAATGTATGGTGTTTAACCTTGGGACAGGGAAGTAAGATAGCAGATTAAGTGTGAATATGTCATAGTCATGTATATGAATGAATTTAGGCCTTCTTCTGCCTAGTATTTCCTTGATTGAAAATAAATAAAGCAATGACAAAAAGTGTTAAAATATTCAAGTGTTAAAATATTCAGATCATTCATGTGTTAAAACAGAGCTTGTTAACCTGTATCTCTCCAGATCTTTCAAACTATTACAGCCAGCAGTCTCAGCTAACATGACCAGTTGTAAGAAACGCTGGAGATATGCAAGATTTGAAGAACTATAGTTTCCTCAGGATATTAACGTGAGATAGGAAGATGCTCTACTCATAGGAACTATGCATTGAGGCTTTGCACAAATAATGGGGTAAACTGTAAATGAAGATTATGGCAACAAATAGCCCAAACATATAACCTCTATTCATTTTCACAGAACGTCCATTCAAGTTCTGTGCAAATTTAAAAACTAAGTTGCTAGTCATCTGCCTTATTAGAATAAATTGCTAGCAGTTCTGAACAAGTAAAACTGATAGGTTTGATTTAAATTTTATTATCTTTAGCATAGTTCATTAATCAGTCCCATGAGCCATTTGGGAATGCAGGAGTATAAAATACAATTTTTAACTAACAGAATGATAAGCTGGTCACCTTTTGCAGATTATGAGCTTCTATAAGAAGTATCACCAATTCTTAAGGCCAACATTTCACTACATTTGCTTAGAAATCTAAGGAAGTAGGAAGATGCTAAAGCTATAAGGCTCATAAGGCTACTTTACAATAGTCCTTATGACAAGTACCTTTCTTACACAACTGGAAGTGTGATTCAAGCTGGAAATAGGAACCAGGAGGTTAGTAATGAGTAAGAAAATCTGAAGCTGCCAGATCCAAGAGTGAGATAGGAAATCAAGGAGAAACACACACACACACACACACACACCCAAAAAAGGGTGCAAGGCAAGTCCAGAAGTCTATACCAAGATGTGAAGTCAGAAACCAGTGGGGCACATTAAAGCTAACAAGGTTTAACTCATTCAGGAAGTCTTTTACTGTTCTTCCTGCCAAGAATTCCCAATGAGTTAAGATCTTATCTCATTTAATGCTAAAGCAGAAAGAAAAAAATGTTGTATGGAAAGCCAAATATTTGAAACAATATAGTAAGCTTTTATAGTTTTATAAAATTCAGATTTGTCCCCCAAACCATTTTCTCTTTCTGACATAGAACAAGTGATGTCCTTTCCTTCACTGGAGTCAACATATAGAACTAACCAAAAATAGACAGAGAAAAACTCATGAAGAATATTCTCCTTGTTCTGTAAGACATAAAATTCCAATAGAAGCTTTTTCCATTTCTGCAGAACCAGCAAGAAGATTGCAAAGTATATTAACAATGTTTTCCCATTCATAGTATACCCAAAATATGCAGCTGCCATGTTCTGTCCAATATCAATGACCAGGTCTGATAAAATTCGTGACAAATATCTATAGCTGCTAGCATGTTAATAGAAGTTATAGTCAGCTTATTGATTTTTAGCAAATGGTGGTGTGTTATACATGTACTGACCATCTGGTTGAACTGCAGGTTTCCCAATTTAGGGTTACAGTGGAGGAAAGAGAAGAGCTGTAAATTCGTTTCTCCATTTAGCTTCCAAAATTTCCTGTGTGCGAAAACTTATGGGATGATCCTTTGTTATATGCAGGGCATACTGATAGCACATGGCATTCACTATGAAAAGGGAATATTTTGTTTATATATAGGTTACAAAAGCAAAAATTTTGTTTCTGAAAAAGCAAGATTTTAGAATAATATTAATTAATTTTAAATCTATACTATTGTGAGAATTAACCCCAACCAGTCTGGATTGTGCCAGCAAACTAAAACTCTCAAATCACCTCAGGTAGCATTTTGTTTTGACATCCCAACCCAACTTGCAAGATTGTAAGGTGGTGTGTTTTTTTCCCCTGTTGTTGTTTGGTAACTTGCCGGTTATTGATTTTACCATTTGCTTGACATTTCACAGAGCGTTGCCTCACTTACAGAAAGCGTTCAGCATTTATACAGTACTGTGATCTGTCATAAAGTAAGATGACAAGCCATAAAATCCTAAGGGTGAAAACACTTTGGTGAGATGTCGTCCAGTCTGGATGCAATATGTCTGTGTTCGGATAATGCATGCTAAACACACACACACACACACACACACATACACATTTTATTATTTATTTATTCCATTTTTATCCTGACTTTCTACTCTGGTGAGTACTCAGCTAAGCAATGCTGTCACAGCCAGAAAAACCATTATTTCAATTACCCATGTGGCTAGAAATTGCAACCTTAGGAAATAGAACTTCAGAAATAGTGAAAATTACAAATTAGATTTTAAGGAGTTAGGAATGTATATTTTACTTTCTCTAGTGGTCATAGATATTGAATAAATGTTTGTTTTGTTCTTTACTATGTTAATCTGTTTTCCTTTTTTTTTCTTTTTTAACTCAACCGTAGGAATAAACTTTTATATGTGCCTGTCCTAATCTATTTCTCTATGCAATTTTTCCTACACGTGTATTTCTGTATGCAGACATTACCTGTAGGCGACATGAGATAACTGCCTCGGGCATCAGATCATGTAGTAACTAGGCAAATTGTATTACTATTATTGTAATTATGCTGACAGAATAAGAAAAAATTGCTTATGGGATTTTCTGGCTCATAGAAAAAGAATTGGTTGGCCTTGGATACTATTCAAAATTCACCTGTGGAGATGGTTACCAGCATCAAATTCCTGGGTGTGCAGCTAACGAGTAGGCTGACTTGGTCGCTAAACAGTGAGAAACTGGTGAAGCGGGCACAGCAGCGCCTGCATTTTCTGCGCCGCATGAGAAAAGCACATCTTCCTTCCCGTGTCCTGACCACTTTCTACAGGGGGACAATCGAGAGCATCCTGTCATACAGCATCACAGTCTGGTTTGGAGGCATCACTGCTTCAGACAGGAAGGCGGTGCAGAGAGTG
Source organism: Azemiops feae (assembly GCA_023970755.1). Classification (NCBI taxonomy): domain Eukaryota; kingdom Metazoa; phylum Chordata; class Lepidosauria; order Squamata; family Viperidae; genus Azemiops; species Azemiops feae. Next base: position 392,515 of record JALGBA010003981.1, read on the forward strand.
GTGAGGATGGCCGAAAAGATCATTGGCAGTTCCCTCCCTACCATCCAGGACATAGCACAGAAGCGTTGCTTGAGCAGGGCCCGCAAGATTTTCTGGGACACTACACATCCTCTTCACAACCTGTTTTCCTTGTTACCTTCTGGGAGGAGGCTTCGTGGTATCCGTAGCAGAACATCCAGATTCAGCCATAGTTTCATTCCATACAGCATTAACCTTGCGAACTCTCAAACTTCCTCCTTGCGTTATATATTCAAGATGGACAGTATTTAATATTTATTTGCTATGTATATGTAGGGATGTGGGTCTATATATATGTTGTACATAGTATGTTTAGGTGTGTGTCATGTATATGTTTCACTTTGAGAGCAGGCAACTAAATTTCATTTTTTATGTGTGCCATTGTGCCCACAATATAAAAATGACAATAAAGGTTATTTATCTTTATTTATCTTTAAAATAGCTTGGGGAAATGCCTTTGTTTTTGATAGCAAATTATTGTCTAGCAGTCTTCTTGAATGTCATTTTTTCCCAACATGTACTTGAGGGACCACCTTTTTCCAAGAGTCTCCTCTCCAGCTAGCAGACTGAGCATGCTGCAGATTCCATCAGCCAAAGAGTGTCGCTGCTGGAGACTAGAAGATGGGCCTTTTCCACAGTAGCCCCTGCTCTGTGGAACATCTTCCCTTAGGTGATTAGAATAGTCCCCAGCCTGACAGCCTTTCCTAAGGCTTTAAAAAAAACTTGGTTGTGTTCCTGAGCCTGGAGCACTGAATGTGTTAACAATCCTATTTCTTGGTTTGTTAACTATCTTGGTTGCTGCGTAAATTTATTATTATTTTAAAATGTTTTTATTGTTTTCATAGTTTTGAAATTGTAAACCACCCAGAGTCATTGATTGAGATGGGTGGCTATAGAAATTGAAATAAATAGAAAGAATGAATGAATGAACGAATGAACGAATGAATGAATGAATGGATGGATGGATGAAATTGTATTCATTTATTTCTCATCTGAGATCGGGAGGGGAAGTCACAATAGTGAGCATGTTTGAAGCTCTATCCCTTGTACATGTATACATATGTACAAAAAGGATAGGACTTTGATTGCAGAGTGACACTCACCCTCAGTTTTTTGCACACAGATACACATAACAGAAACCTCTGTTCCCATTGGAGAATTATGTCACAAAATTTAGCAGTTGACAAAAACTGAAGGATATGTTCATATGTTTCTCATATGGAAACCACAAGTATGAATTAAATCAATTGTATTAAAATGCAAACCCAAGATACATCTTTGCCTTCCCTCATAAATTCTCTTGGAGATCCCATATGCTATATTGATATTCTGATATATTGAGGAATATGGGGCAAATGGCTCTCAAAGAGATCATCATCAGTTGACTAACTATACTTCATATGGAGGGATGTCAAATACGGTAAGAATTACTGCCAAATTTTAATGTTAGACTAAGTCACTTGCTTCTGTATGCTTTAGTCTGTTGTTGTTATTATTATTGTTGTTGTTGTTGTTGTTGTTGTTGTTGTTGTTGTTGTTGTTGTTGTTGTTATTTTAAAAAGCTCTACAATACAAACTGTATACCGTTCCTTAAAAGTTTAGATATGCTTTTTTCCCCTCATTAAAGTACTTTGATCACTAAGATATTTTCCCGGGAGACTAGACTCCAAGGCTTTGCATATGTTTAAGAGCTGTCTCTTGTAACAGAAGGTGCTTATTTGAGATAACCGGTGTTTCTCCTGCTGAGCTGGTCAGATGCTGTCAGACTTTTCCATAGAACTAACCTTCTGTCTCCTTCCTTTCATGGCCAGAGTAACATTTTGTATGGACACAAAGAAACGATTCCTTTCCTTCCTCAGAGCAGACCCTCGGCACTAGCACCTCCCTTTCAACCTTTGCTCTTTTCTCAATTTTCATTTTCCCTGTGGGGTATCCTTGTAACACATGTTCTAAGCCAACCTATGTAAAATACATTGTCAGAGTTGTGTTGTAGCCAGTATGCAATGAATTCACAAAGGGACTTTCTGAATTGTGAAGATTGAGAATATTCTTAAAAGATAATTATGAGGGAATTAATCTCTTACCTTAACTTGTTATCAGGAGAGAATTTTCTCCCAAGTCCAAAGCTCTTCCCATTACAAATCCCTAGACCAGAAATAACAAAATGCTTTGGAAATCTTACCAAGAAAACTGCAGGGACTAGTCCAGGCAGTTGTCAGGAGTCAACGACTCAAAGACACACACATGAAATATGTATATATATTATGGTCATTGGGCTCTCTTTTCATCAAATGTGGATGCTAAAAAGACTGACAGCATAAATGCATTTATAATGTTTCAGGTTGATTGGTCCCAAAGTACAATGTTGCCTGAATATTCAGAAACTCAAAAATATTTTTCCTTCCATCTCAAGCACTACCCAACTTTGTATAACAATGCTTTAGGTTTTATCGTTTTATCAGTCTGTCATGATTGTTGAAACCCAGAGTGGCATTTATGTTTTGTGAAGACCAGCTGGCCATGCATGTAGGTCTTATGATTGGCCACAAACTGACCAGTCCTTGGATTTCCTGTCTGTCCTCCACAGGTTGTTCTTCTTGCTAAGCAATATGAAATGCACAAGTAGATGCTTGCAAAGACAGTCCTTGAATAGGATTCAGGAAATCGGTGACTGTATTCTCTCATAGCCAGTCTCACTACAGTAAATGAATATACTGTACGCACTAGTGGTTTTGCTCCCTCTTGCATCACTCCCACAACTAATGCGAAGATGCAGCAGCAGTTTGAAGGGGCATTCTTAAGAGTTTTGAAATACATTCATTGGCAAATCATCTTTTAACCTGGTACAAATTTTTAAATTCACCAGAATAAAACCTGTCTTGGATTAGGCCACATCATGGTGCAGTCAACAAGTCAAATGTTTAAAGATGCTTTATCTCAGGGTTCTTCAAACTTGGCCCTTTTATGATTTTTGGACTTCAACTCCCAGAATTCTTCAGCCAGCGTGCCTGAGGAATTCTGGGAGTTGAAGTCCACCAGTCATAAAAGGGCCAAGTTTGAAGAACCCTGCTTTATCTAGACCAGGGGTGTCAAACTGCCAGCCCGCGGGCCGGATGCGTCATGCTGAAACCATACCCACCCCAGCTCCGGCAATGGGGGAAAAGTCACAATAGTTTGACACCCCTGATCTAGACTGTTCCCTGCACATACAAAAATGAACCCTTCAGGAAGATAAGCTATGCTTTATTATGACTGTATATACAGACAGGTTTCTTTTCATACAAGGTTATTTATTTATTTATTTATTTAATTCTTATTTATTTATTTATTTAGGATATGGCAATACAAGGTTATTGAAATATGTAACCCACCTTTCTCTATAGCTTTAAACATGACATCCAGCAAAAGCTTTGCCTCTTGAATCTGCTGATTGTCTACTTTGGCTTTGCATACATTACCCCTCCACCCAAAAAAGGCGAATGACCTGTTTGTACAAAGGGGAAGTCAGTTTTGCCTTGAAATTTCATAACTCGGCAGCCCCATCTTTCCACTGGATCAAAACAAGGTCTCTCCTCCACCTCCACTTCCTCCCCTGCTTTGTTTCTTTCTCATTTCCTGGCCAGATTATGTTTGGTCTGTGTGTAAACACTGTGTAACTGCCACCTTCTTCCCAGGCTTTTAATGAGAATGCGCTGGATGATCAGGTGCATGCACTCCGCTGTCATTTGCAGCCTGACCTGCAGGTCAGGGGTGATTTGGGCAGGCTCTGGGATGCATACAAATCACATCCTCTTGTCTGTCTGTTTTGTTCACTGGTTCTCCTCAGGGTCATGGCTACCTTAAGTAGCGACCTGAAGGATAAAGTGTGCCCTGTCTGAGCTGTAAAACTTTGACTTTGGTCCAATTGCATCTGACATAGAGCAGCATGAGGTTTGGTTTAGCCTTTGGATTCAGAACAAATCACTGACCATCAAAAGCTGACATACAGCTTTACAGAATGCCTCCTCCTCTCCCACAGCTATATATATTTTCCTTCAGCAAGTAAGGAATTTTCAAGTTTTGGCCAGCGGGCTTCCCAATGCAGTGCCATATCTGTTTTTGTCAAATTATCTCTAAAAGTTAGGGATATGATTTGGACATAGATCAGTGCTTTCCTATCCATTAATTTCAATAGGAAAGTGTTGAACAGGTGGATTTAATCTCTCCTTGAAACCAGTTGAATACTTTGGATTGGATTGTGAACATTTCCACCAGCAGTTTTGGAGGAATGTATGAGGCTCTTTAAGGCTGATCATTATTGTTTTGTCTTAAAAAAAAAAAATAAGGCTTTTAGTAGAAGGCTCCTAAGCTTTTACAAGGATGCAAAATAAAATATTTCTTCTAAGGCCAAAATGATATCTTGAGTGCATCATTTTACAATTTGCATCACTAAGACATTTTATGCTAGATAGATTATATGTATATATATGATAGGAATATTGTAAATATATTAAGTTGGAGATGAGCCTCATATAAGATGCCAAAGCTAATATTCAGTAAATCAGCATAAGAAATTGTGAGAACATGATAGGCACCTTGCAGTGTTTCTGAAGAGAAGCAAATACAGAAAAATCTAAATAATGCAATGTATACAATTTATTTCATGGGGAGTACCATAAGCTATTGTCCTGTTATTGTTCTTTAATGTGGCAGGTGCTTTTTGTGTGTGCTGATTATTATCACCAAATCAGGAATCTTATCTCTCTATACCTGAATTCACATGATCAAACTCTGTATGCATGCATGTATACATGTCCAAACTTACCAACGAGAACAATCTACTTTGTGAAATAATAGACTTCCTGGAAGCAGAACAGTTAAATTTATCTGTCAGTGTTTCAGCCTAGGGATTAAATACCTTACTCCTAGCACAATGGGATAACCCTAAAGATAACAGATTGAGAAGTCCCATCTCAGCTAAGCAAGAGTTCCACCAATTGGGAGAGAAAAGGGGAAATTGCAGCATTTTATTTCCACCAGAATGATGAGATTTGAGGATATAATAGGGAATTCATTCACTCTGTATAAGTGCTGTGCCAGACTGGATTGAGAATTATTTATTTATTTATATTCCACCTATTTATTTTTCAAAATAACTCAAGATGGTGAACATAACCAACACCTCTTCCTCCTCCTGTTTTCCCCACAAGATCAACCCTGTGAGATGAATGAGCTGAGAGAGAGTGACTGGCCTAAAATCGTCCACCTGGTTTTCATACTTAAAGCAGGACTAGAACTCACCATCCCCTGGTTTCTAGCCCAGTGCCTTAACCACTAGAGACCAAACTCGACCAAACATAATAAGTTGATAATGATACTTTTCTATTACAGTAAAATTGAGTCCATTAATGAAAGTAAAATTTATTTCTTTATTTCTTTAAGTCTTAGGACAAATTCAAACATTCCAAAAATTGGGATGGAGAATCTGTGGCTAAACATATTCATTGACACCAAAAATGAACTATAATCCACTATTTAGCACATTGCTGATTTTCCACCAGTGAAATAAACATAATGCAAATACAAAATGTCAAAGCATGTTCACTATTAAGGAGGGGGGAATCATGTTTAAGTTCTAATAATATAAGAGGAAGATCTCTGCCAGGGTCTTCTGTTTATTGTGTACTAATTAAATGCATTAATTGCATTTTCATTTTGTTTTTCTTGTAAAAAACAGTAAAGGAATATATTTCAATAAAGGTGGGGTCTGCTTTCCCAGTTTAGACTATCCTATTTGAAACACCTCCTTTCCTCTTTATGGCCCCCAAATATCCATAGAATATGTGTGAGATGGGTAGCTGAGACTTACTCAACTTCCCCTCAGTTTTCTCGCTGTTCTGCATCTATGGATCTCTCCAGTGGTGGGATTCAAATATGTGAACAACTGGTTCTCTGTGTGGATGCTGCTTCCGGAAGTCCATTCTGGGCCTGGGCAACAAAAAATTAGCTGTCGGTTCTGCCGAAGTGGTGCGAACCGGCTGAATCCCACCACTGGATCTCTCCTGTGATGCTTCCTCGAATGAGCAAATCACAAAACAAGAGCAAAAACCTGATAAAGGTTTCCTCCAACCCCCCTCCTAGAGGTAAGATAGGCCTCCTCTTTCCTGGCCTTCCACAAAGGAGTTAAACATGGCTGTATGACCTCATGTAGGGAGCCCAGAGGAGCACACAGCTATGGGGCAGGTTGCTGCTTCCCTTTGCCTTTTAAACTACATTTTAACAGATTTAAGTCATCCTTGCCTCCTTTTAAATTTTAAATTTCCTAATTTTTAATTTTTACATGCTGTTTTTATATTTTAACATTTTATTATACACCACCCCAGGGAGATGGGTGGCTCAAAAATGTGATAAACAAACAAACAAACAAATGGCAAGATGTTTTGCAGAGAACTAAGAGAGTGTATCATAACTTCAAGTAAGTTATATGTTGATGCTGCAACATACTGATCATAGCTTTTAGCTATAGTTCGGATGTGGTACTGCAGAAGTAACAACGCCGTATCATTGGGCAGTCAGATTTTTGTATGTCTTTCTGTGGCTGTATTGCCTGACCATGGGTTTTGTGGGACTTCTGTAATTTGGAAAAGCCTTATTTATCTTCCAGAGTAAACATGCTCATGCAGTTGCAATGGATTTAAGCGTACTTAGACTTATATGTGAAATAAACACGGATCATTCTTAAATGAAGTGTAACAGACAAACTACTAAGGCCACTGAGCAGGAGTTAAATAGTTTCAATGTGTAGTTAGTCAGATTCAACCCAGTGATCTGGAAGGGAAATGTTCTGCTTCAGTCCCATGAGCCTGCCAATTTAGTCACACTTCCCTTATGTGAAACCTATTCTGAGTCGATAGCTGTCTTTGAGCTTTTGAAGTTACAGTTTAATAAAGCTTTGAGAGGTAGCAGCTTCCGTACTCTTAACATACAATCATTCCATTCTTCAGAAGCATCTGTTATTTACTGAACAGCCTAACTTATCTATGGTAGAATAATTGTTTCACCTCTGATTTGTGGCTTATTTTAAGCAAGGGGAGGAGGGAGAGATAGGTCTGCTTTTGGTCTAGTTGTGCCTGTCATCTTTCCAGTTAAAAATAAGTTTCTTCAAGTATGATGCTGATAGAACAACTAACTTTGTATAGTATTTTTGACAAACCATAAACTAAAAATGTAAATGTTGCATAACATTGGAAGAATTCAGATGCTAATTTCCTAAATTTCTGTCGACAAAATATTATGTGTTGGTTTGCCCTGGAGAAGCAAACGTTCCACCTAGTGGATATTAGAGTGCTTCTTTCTGGAAAAAACCCAAATCATTCACATCACAGTAGTGAAATTAAAATGTATTGATGTTAACAGTGGTTGAAAAGCACAAGCGCTTCAAAGATTAGCCATAGTGTTTTTAAAAAGCTCTCTTAAAATGTATATCCTCCCATATATATATATAGATCTCAATTATTTTTAATTGAACACTTTAACATACAAAATTAACAAGCAATACTAAAGAAATTAAATTGAAAAAGAGACCGCCCCAACAAACTAAAAATGCAAGCTAAGAAAGAAAAGATAAAGAGGGGAAAATGTCTACCTTATAGTACATTTTATAATTAGCTACAGTCATTGGTTTACTACTAAATACACTATTATAATATGACCAGGGCAAAATATAAAAATCTGATGTCCATCCTTTCAATTGCATTCTTGGGGCAGTCCAATATACCTTAAATGAAAATAAATCAGCTTTAACCTCAATAATGTCTGTTGTTACTATTTCAACTTTTTAAAGCAAGAATCCATTGATAGGGAATTATTGGAGATTCCAGTTCTTTAGTCCATGCTTGAAACATTCCAGAAATCTGGATCTGAAATGTTGCAAAATGGAAGCTTATCAAAACTATTCTTCTTGACTGACTCAATCAGAAGAAGGCAATATAGTGTCTTCCAGATGTTTTATAATACCCATGTCACAAATCATTGCAATTGGCTGTGCTAGATGGCACCACCGGAAGTTCAAAACATCCCTACCCTGGCCTAGCAAATTCAACTCTATCCTTTTTCATTGAGGAAGAATCTTCATTGTGCCTGTAGATTTAGTTTTATCTCTATGTCTTAAGAAGCCACTCTGAATATTTATTGAGCTAAAAAAGACATACAAGGCACAAAGAAGGAAATATCAGCAGGGCAGAATTTACAAAGGAAGAAAGTAATGAAAGAAAAAGGTTACAGATGAGGGGATTTATTTATTAAATTTATTTGCCACCCATCCTCAAAAGGCAACTCTTTTATTAATGAAGTTTAACAAAAAAAAAAAAAAACCAAACACATTACAAGAAATGACTGTACAGCCAACATCTGCATATATTCTGGTGCTAAAAACTTAAAGGATGGAAACTAGTATAAAGAAAAAAATAAAGATCCATATAAGATAAGATTAATTTAATCCTTAAACTTATAATTAAATCTAGAAAATATATATATGTATTGCTCCAGTTTCTCATTTTTACCCTATAGAAATTTCAAACATCATAACAAACATATCTTGAATCCATTCCTTCACAAGTTTTGGAGAAAGTACCTTTCCATTCTGATAAAATTCTTCTCTTTGCTGAGTGCAGATGAGGGACCTCCTATTGAAAATAAAATGACCTTGGTTGTTGATAACTGGATTAATAATAATAATCCCCCAGTGAGGCATTATCTTGGTGTGATTGTGGGGCTCTGAGGAAGATGAGAGTTATACCAGAAGTTTAACCATTCTGGACAGGTCTCATCATGGGAATCAGACAAAGAGTGTCCCTCTTATAAACAATATGATGAGATGTAATTTACACGAACCCATACTGCATCAGAAGTCCCCCAATGCTAGCTGTTGAGAGTACCTGGACATCTGGTGACAAATTTTCTGCTATCTAATTAAGGACTTTGACTGAGCAAGCACAGCCAGCAGTGGCAAAATTACTGGAAGAAAAGGTGTTTACCCATCAGAAAGATTAAAAACAAAGAAATAATGATCTGTTATTACAAATCAAGTCCAACAAGAAGAGCATACCTGAAAAAATACACCAGTTTTGGAAGAGAAAAACCATCCAGAATCAGAAATAACAACGAAGAAACAGTGCAGTTTTGGACACAGTTATGAGACAACCCAAAGAAATATAAAAATGCAGCTTGATAGAGGAGGTGGATAAGAATAAAAAAGAAGCTGAAATGAAAAAAATTGTAATAATAGCAGAAATGTGGAGAAAAGGGCAAGGATTGATCAGCCCCACTAAAACTTAAGTTCATGGTTTTTGGTTGAAATATGTGACTGGTCTAAGGCCACTTACTGCCAAGCAGTTTAATAACATACTGCAAGGAGGTGAAATTGAAGATTAGTTGACATGCAGTAAAACATATCTGATCGTGAAAAAGCCAGGAAAAGGGGGCAGCACCAGGCAATTATAGACCAATTACTTCTTACCAACAGCTTTCACATTGCTAACTGGTGTGGTAGCTAATGCAGTTCAACAATATCTGATTGAAAACAAGCTCTGTCCACCTGAGCAGAAAGGAAACTGCCCAAACAGCAGCTGAACTAAAGATCAGCTACTAATTGACCAGATGACCTGGGAAAACTGCAGTAGAAGGAAGACCAACCTGAATGTAGCTTGGATTAATTACAAGAAAGCATTCGACTCCCTGCCACATGATTGGATAATCAAATGCCTAGAAATAACAGGAGTCAGTAGAAACATTAAAAGATTTCTGCAAAGATCAATGGCACAATAGAAGACACAATTGCTGGTCAATAATGATAGATTGGGAGAGATGAATATCAAGAGAGGAATCTTTCAAGGAGACGCACTATCATCACTACTGTTTGTCATTGCATTAATTCAACTGTCTACAATACCGGAGAAGTCAGGCCATGGCTATCAAACACTTGGAATATTGTATCCATTTTTGTTCGCCAAAATATAAAAAAGATGTTGAAATTCTAGAAAAAGTGCAGAGTGCAGAGCAACAAAGACGATTAAGGGACTGGAAGCTAAAACATATGAAGAATGATTGCAGGAATTTGGTATGTCTCGTTTAATGAAAAGAAGGACTAGGAGTGACATGATAGAAGTGTTCTAATATCTACAGTGTTCCACAAAGAAAAGGGTGTCAACCTATTCTCCAAAGCACCTGAAGACAAGAAGCAATAGATGGAAACTAATCAAAGAAAGAACCAACCTTGAACTAAGGAGAAATTTCCTTATTTAATCAGTGGAATGACTTGCATCCAGAAGTTGTAGGCCCTCCAACACTGAAGGCTTTTAAGAAAAGATTGCACAACCATTTGTCTGAAATGGTACAAGGTTTCCTGCTTGAGAAGGGGATTGGACTAGAAGACCTCCAAGATCCCTTCCAAATCTGTTATTCTGTTAAAACATCAGCCAGGCTATCCCACCTTCTTTACATGAACAATTAGAATTGGTATGGGAAAACAGGATCTGAAATGGAATTGCTGCTCAACACTGTATAGACAGCCAAAATATTGCAATGGATTTTGCATTGGACAAATGTGCCATCCTGACCACCAGCAAGGAGAAAATAGTGAAAATTGAAGAAATCAAGATGTCCTATAGAAATAACATTAAGAGTCTAGATGAAGACGATTGCTACAGGTTTGTGATCTAGATCAGGGGTCCCCAACCCCCGGTCCATGGACCAATACCAGGCCACGGCATGCCAGCAACTGGTTTGCACAAACAAGCAAAGCCCCATCCGCGGGATGCAGGCAGCACACAAAACTACGCTCCCTCCGGTCCACAGAAAAACCTCTCTCCACGGAACCAGTCCCTGGTGCCCAAAAGGTTGGGGACCTCTGATCTAGATCATCTTTTGATACAACTCAGACCTTTTTACATTTATTTAGCCTAAAACATAGAGGAGATCTGATTAGTATGTGAAAGTCTTAACCTAAGATGTCAGTACTACAGAATACTCCATAGCAATGTAAGGTAGACAGACACAAGGAATTTTTCAATACATACAATAAGATCAATTCTTGTCTCTATATCCAGTTCTTTTTCAAGATACAGTTCTTTAAGATATTTGGCTTCCTTTATTCATTGCATCAAAGATATTAGGTCTTTTGAAGATCTGGGAAATCAATGCTATTGTAAAAATTTGCTAATGTTTCTGATATGATGAGGCAAGCAGCTGAACCGATAACTCAGCTGTTTACCCAGAAAAGTCATGGGATGGGTTATGAATGTTTAGTGTAAGGTATAAGGTGAAAAAACCATGATCACTAACTATTACAGACATTGTCTAAAAAAATCCTTCTTGATTGACAGGCTAAATGCACAGCTCAGCTGAGCTTTGTCTGAAATCTTGACTTACAATTACTGTATCATTTTGAGATATGGGCAGGATGGATATTTCACAGAGGCCATGCAAATCTGCCTAAGCTATTGCTTGCTTGAGAATCTCTAATAAGAATTGATGTCATGTGTCATTTGTCATTTAATCAACAGCATCACATCTTGATCTTCAAATGGGCATCTGAGCTATTTTTTCAGTGCCAAGAAAAAAAATTAATATGCATTGCAGATCTGTGCAACTGCAGTATAAGCTGAGATGCTGGAAATATAGATAATGAATGACTCTGTAGTAAGCAACTTTTTTTGGAGACCTGAATCCCTCTTGAGGATGACAAAGAGTCCAGTCCTTCACATTTGCAACCTAGCTTCTTCATGTGTTAAGAAAGTCTCTGGACCTGGGTGGAGATAAACATGGTAGTATCGGCATTTGGTATTATTGTACACATAATCAATTGGTACATTCAACGTTAGGAGCTGTAAGGAAATAAGGTTTTCATGAGTTTTCCCCTTGCAATCCCATGAGTTGCAAATTTTGCCTGTAGCAAAATACAAAGTTAACACAAGTTAAACGTCTGAAGTGGAGGTTTATGTTTATGTTCTTGGTCCCTTTAGGAAAAATAAATAAGTAACTTTTGTAATAGCTTCAGATATCAACACTTGAAAACCTGAGAAAAACCCTTTGATGCTGAGCAATATATTTTAAGTTCAAATTTGAGTTAGAAGTGGCAAAATAACATGGAAGGCAAGGTCTCAGTTATGAATATTGGAACAGTTAACCCTTTGGATAAATTGACGTGGAGTTAATATAAATTCAAACACAGAATAAATGTAACTTCCTCTGAGATCAGTCAATTTTCTCAGTTTGGGACTTTGCATCAAACTCCTGACTTAGTTCAGGATACCATGTAAACAGGGTTTCATTTTGTATGGAAGAGACAGTGTGGAAGGAGTTGGAGGCAACTTATGAAAGAAAAATGTTTTCTTGAAAACTGACCAAGATGCCATAAGTTTTATAATCCACAAATTATAAACCACAAATTCTTACAATTAAACATCTACTTATAACAAACAATATACCGTATTTGTTGTATATGACATTTCTCAATTATGCCCCTGACCACTCTGATCAATACTTAACCCTTTGATCCAGAGCCTCACTATTACAATTTTTCTTTACCTGGCAAGGGCTTTAGAAATAGTATCACTACATACAACTGACCTGTTAGGAATATATTAGCCATGTTGGCCAGGGTGGCAAAATGCTAGAATATACAAATAACATGAGATTGGCAATTAAATACTGACGGGAAATATTTTATGCTGGAGATCACAATAATAGTTAGAAATGAACAAAAAGAAACACTAGAAAAAAAGTCTTTTTTTTAAAAAAAGGGCAAAAATGCTGATAGTAAAAAATATATATATTGAAAATGGGTAAAAAGTTTTTGTCATCTAACAAACATTGTTGTTAGATAATCCTAACTCTGAATATAGGTTTTTTTTTTAACCTTGTATTCTAGTAGAAGTCATTTTTGTTGGAGGGCTTTTTTTTTTCCCAGCTGAAAAAAAGTCTAATGTCTAAGAAGAAGAATGGATAGATTTTCTGCCTCCTTCCCAATCATGGGTGCCAGTTAGCAGGGGAACTTCAATGTAATATTATTAGAACTTTTTTTTTTTTACAGTCTTGAGTTATAATTAAAATTTGTTATGTATGGGCATAACTAAAATTCAATCATTTCACACTCTTCAGTCCAAGCCTCAGGATATTTTGGGGGTAAATAGATTGCTTGGAAACAGCTAGTGACTACAGCTAAAATTACATTTTACCAACTGAGCGGAATGGCTTTTTAATTACAGCACTGATGTCCACATGCTGTCACCACCATCTAATACTGAGATGGTATTGATTTGATTTTTAACTTTGATGCACCAAGCAGGAGAAAAATGCAGAGTAGGACTCCCTCCCCCACCCCCATTCTGCAATCCCATTTCTAAAGTAAATAAAGAATGCAGATATTAAACTCATGAAGGAACTTTTTGTTCACATCCTATACAAGTTGGGGGGGGACGGGGTTGGAAAGGTACTGAGGTAAATTGATGCAATCCCTATACTTAATAAGAAATCCCAAAATATATTTTAAACAAATTGGTAGGTGAAACCAATAGCTCTTTGCATAAACCATAACAATCGTTGAAGCCTTAATGTTGAGTCAGCCACTATGATAAATGCTCATTCAAAATCCTCCAGTGGACACTGGCATTTCAAATCACTTGGATACAATTGCATCGTATCAGGTCCACCACATAGAGCTGACCTGGAAATCAGCTACACAGGGGAGCTAAAACTACTTTATTGAGAATGGCTATAATAACAGAATTCTACAAGTCTGATTGTGTTCTACTTACACCCCCCTTCTTATACTTCAGTGAATTAGGGAGCTTTCTGTCTAAGCCTGTTCCATATATTTTCTGTTGGTTGTGGTCTTAAGATATGTTTCCCCTTTGATAATGGAGCTTGCATATCTCCATCAAAGTAATCTTCCTTATTCTCTATACATCACTAAGTTGATTGCTGGACTTCTGGGAGAAACATCCCTGTGGGCTCATTAGAATTCTGTCTTAGGTGTGAAATCATCTGCGTCCGAGCAAAAATTGTCCTCCTACCAAAGTTGTAGTACAGCACATCTGAAGAGATGCAAATTGGGGGGGGGGGAGGGGAGATGCAACAAACAGGACAAGATTAACTATAGGCTATGGCTGATCTAAAAAAATAATAATTAATTAAGTAGCAATAGCACTTAGACTTACATACCACTTCACAGTGCTTTACAGCCCTCTCCTAGTGGTTTACAGAGGCAGCATTATTGCCCCCAACAATCTGAGTGCTCATTTTACTGACCTTGGAAGGATGGAAGGCTGAGTCAACCTTGATCCAGGTGCTTTTCATAGCTTCGGCAAAGCTCTTAGCTCTTGTGGTACTTCATAGTGATGGGAAAGGAAAGATCTTAGAAACTCTTAGAGAAGAGGGCAATTGTCTCAAGGGAGAAGGTGTTTCTTTGTTTGTGAAGCAGCTAATGAACAGCAGGGTATAGCCAATAAGGCACTAAAGTGATGCAGCTCAAATGGACATAAGAAGAAAAGACTGTCTTTTAAAGCAGAGAAGGAAAACTCATCTGGAGGTTAAACTTACAATGGGAGAGAAGTAAGTAAAGGGTCATGCCATCTGTTTTTGACCTCAAAAAATAGTGGTTTCACAATGGAGCAACAAAGCAGTGCAGAGAAGTCAGAGCATGACATTCTACTTCTAGCCATGTAAAAGGGGGGGAAGACATTTTAAGGCCCTTAAAACATTTCTTACTTCATAGTCAGTACATGACTATGGCAAATAATTGAACTTAGGATTTACACAATGCTTTCGACTATTCAACATACACTATTTTATGGTAATCTTTATAACAACCCAACAGATGTTTAATGTAATTAGCATGGGATGGAGAAAAGGGTGAAGCTAAAAGGGTGTATCTTAAGTCAAATTTAGGCAGATGTAAGCTAGCAAGCTGCAAAATGTGCCCCGAACTATCTCCTGTTTATTTCCACTAATCTTTTATTACGTGTAGGTGTTTGCGTATTAGGGAAGGGAGATACTAGAGAGCAATATTCCAGGCTCCACTATAAACTGTACTTTTTATCATCATAGGCTATGAATAGGTATTCTTAAAAAAGTAAGCATTTTAGCCCTTTGTTTCAAACCTACCTGTCTGACAGGTAAAAACAAATAAAACAAATAAATAAAGTATACTAAGGTGATAGAAAGAAATTGGGAACCCAAAAGTGTGACGCAGGAAAACCTCACCAGTTTATATGAGCATGTTATGACTGCCCATGCCCACCATAACAGCCACCATGTCAATGTGTAAGCCTCCTCATGGCAGCTATCTTGTGACTCACACAAACCCAAAATGATCGCAAAGTTGCTCCCTTCTGATAAAGGCCTGATTGAAGAAAAAATTGAGAGATTTCCTACTTCATAGTTCTGTTTCTAGAAATTACAATGGATTTTATTAAAACCTCTCAGGTGCAAAGAAACAGGACCATTCATGTAGGTTGCAACATAAACAATTTATTGAAGCCTGGCCAACTGACTGTCAGTGCTAGATAAGGATCAACAAATTCAAAGGGGGGGTGTCGGACTTGGGTCTCTTGTGGCAACGCAAAGACTCTAAACTTATGACATGCTTTACTCCACCCTCAAGCTCTGCCTGCTCTTCTAAAAAATCTTTTGGTTCACTCTATATTCTGCAAATCAATCTGGAATTCTTCATTCTACAAGCAACTAATTCAAACAGTCTAAAAAGGTATTCATTCAGTGAAGGGGCATTTGTAGCTCAAGGAGGAACAGCATGAATCATTCAAAATTTAATAGCACTTTTCTATATGACATTATTTTAAAAATTCCTCTTGTGTTTAATGAGATTTATTCAGTAGTAATCATGTTTGGGACTGTAGTTAATTCAGGCAAAACATGCTTGCATCAATTCCTAAAACCTGTTTTATAGAGTGATAAGAAACTGTGGAAATTGACTTGGGAACATTTTGGGATTTTATTATTTTTATTGTTTTTAATCTATAACAAGGTGAAAATAAAACAATAATGAAATAGAAACTTAAATGAAAATACATCTCCCCCAATAACAATAAACAAGATCAACAATAAACTGGAGAATCATACACTTTACCACAAATAATACAGGGAGAGAGAGAGAGAGAGAGAGAGAGAGAGAGAGAGAGAGAGAGAGTTTATATTGATCAGATTTGAGAAAGTTTATATTGATCAGATTTTCTACAATGCAGAAGGTCTGATCAATATGATATGTAGAAATTATAAGTATTTGCCCCAACCAGGATTTAACTTAGGGAAACTAGAGTCTCCCCACTCTCAATAAATCCAAAATTCTTCATGCTTCTACATGTTCCATAATTTTTGGAATGTAATTTAGCTTCATAGTTGCATCTTACTTCCTCTGTCAACACTCTCTTTACAATCTGACAAATATTAAACTAAAATAGTGTCAATGTAAAATAAGCCAAAATGTACGAGTCTGTTTCCCTTTCAACATCCCACCCTTAAAACATACAGAAGTTATATCCAAGTCTTGTAATACAAACCCTAAAATTTTCAAAAAAGAGACGTTTATGGAATTAATCCAATCTTCATATTGTGATTTTAATTTAATATTCTTCAAAACTGTAACCCACTGATTTGTTAAAACAGCATATTTCAAAACAGCACCCACACTTTAAATGAGTTTCCCATATCTCCTCAAGTGTTTCCCATATCTTCTCAATTTTCAACTGTAAATACAAATTTGTCTGGCTCCCAATTCTGTTTTACTGTTATAAACATTTCAAAACCCTTTTCTAATGACATCAATAAGGTAGAAACTCCAGATGTCCCCCCGGAATGGAGATGAAACCTTTGCAGCCAAATCGCCGAGCTCGAAGATCAAGCCAACAGATCAGAATATGCACTTTAACCAATTTGAGGCAGATATAAATCCAGTGGTGGGATTCAAATATGTGAACAACCGGTTCTCTGTGTGGATGCCGCTTCCGGAAGTCCATTCTGGGCCTGGGCAACAAAAAATTAGCTACCAGTTCTGCCGAAGTGGTGCGAACCGGCTGAATCCCACCACTGTATAAATCTATTGCTGTTTTCTATACTGCATGTAGAAACAGGAGATTTCATTCACTGGCATACTCTGAAGAAGTTATAAAGCAGGAAAGAATCTGTGTGTTGCCTAGTAATTGTTATATTGCTTTCTTTTATCTAAATTATTACTAGTTTGCTTAGTCAATTAAAACATATTACTTTTATTGCAAAACTGCAACCTTTGTTGAACCTTTGTTCTTGCACATGTTGCCATCAAGTATATTTAAAACAGGGCAGCTGGGATATTTAGATACAAAATATGACAAGTAAATCAGCCATGTGCTAAAACCTACAGTAATTAAAAGGAAAGCAATACCTTGTGTACTATGTCAGTAGCTCTGCTTCCTTACTACTTTAATAGCATTCAGGCGCCAATGACAAAAGAAAAGAAGGCCTAGGCATGACAAAGGTTTTATCCTAAGCAAAGGTAACTGTATCACAGCCTGTCAGGTAGCTTATAAAGTAGATGAACAGATGATGGACATTGGAGGAATGAGAAAAGATGGAGAAACCTCTGTCATTCTTACAATGGCCATACATTCTTTATTTCAGAAAGCTGTCCTTCAGATGTCTTTAATTAAATTATTTAATTTCTCGGTCTTGTTCTTGAATTTTCTTTTGTAAAGCAAAATTATAAACAAAAACAAATTACTTTACCCTTATAAACCTCACTCAGATTTCACCCCCTTTTTCAGGTTTGTCCTTTAGTTTTCCTAAGAAAATGCAGTCACTGTAGCCATCCTTGTTTCTACCCTCCCAGCCTTATGAGCCATGGTGGCGCAGTGATTAGAATGCAGTACCTCAGGCTAACTCACTGGTCACTTCAGGAGTTCGATCCTGACTGGTTCAAGGTTGACTCAGCCTTCCATTCTTCTAAGGTCGGTAAAATGAGGACCCAGATTGTTGGGGGCAATATGCTGACTCTGTAAAGCTGCTTAGAGATGGCTGTAAAGCACTATGGAGCGGTATATAAGTCTAAATGCTATTGCTACACAATTATCTCAGGTACTTTTTACATATATCTCTGTGTATTTTAACCAACAGGGATGGGCATCTATTTCCAAGCATAATGATACTGAAATAATGAAAATTCTGCTCTTTGTTATTTGTATAATGATATCACACATATCTAAGGTAAAGAATTTCCATTTTACCTTCTGTTTCCCTTGGAAACCCCACCCCAACCCCAGTAAACACTAAAGAGTAACTTTTGAACTTTTTTGAGGATAGAAAGCACTGCGATTTCAACATACCCCTTTCTGATGCATACTGTAAGCATCACCACCAATTTTGTAATCACATTCTGACACTCTGCTGCTGACATTAAAATATTTTGGCCCTTAGCTCTGCAAGTAAAACTCAACAGTTATGAGTGTGCTTGGCTGAGTTCACAAATTTGTCTATGTGTTTGTTTCCTTTTGATTTAATATATCACGAATGCCAAGCTTTTGTGATTTTTAAAGCAAGGTTTGTGGCTTCCTATCATATATAAATCAGGCCAATTGTGGATTATACAACAAACAGTGGCTAAATGAACATAATTTATGTGATGAATAGTTCTAGTCAGCGAGCAGTTAAAGTGCAATCTTAATGACTTAATGCTGAGGCAAACAACCAATGAATATTCTTAAAAGCATGGCTCTTTTTTTTCTTTCATTCAGTTTTGTCCAATTCTTGGAGACTGCCTGGATATGGCTCTGCAATTTTCTTGGCAAGACTTTTCAAAAGTGGTTTTCCATTGTCTCCTTCCTAGAGCTGGGAGAGAATGATTTGCTCAAGGTCACCCAGCTGGCTTTGTGCCTAAGGCAGAAGCAGAACTCATAGTCTCCTGGTTTTTAGCCTGATGCCCTAACCACTACACCAATCTGACTCTTGATCATTTACTTAAATGAAATATCTATGATATCAAATTAATAGTTTCTATCCTGGCTTCATGCCATTTTTTTTAGAATATAATTCCTAGCATATCAATAAAAAAAACCCCAAATATAATTATGAACTCAGATTTGGTGGAATATCTGTGCCAATCATTCTATCAAATTAACACACCTAGTTTATTCGCAACTAATTCTGCTTTATTTTATAGCAGTAAAATCCATGCAGAATAGCTATTGGAAGCTAGAAGCCCCATTTACTAATAATTCCCATCAACATATTCACAAGGGTATCTTTCATTGGGGACATTTCATCATTCTGTTGCAAACTTTTCTTTCTGGACAGCTTCACTTTCTGATCACCCCCTGAAACAAGCAGTTCGTCAGAAGATAACCATTGCTATGTGACGCAATTGGTAGCAGTACCTGGTAAACTAGATTTTTTTTAACTACAACTAAAGTTTAACTCAAATTCTTAAAAAGGAAAAGTAGTGCTTCAAGATACTATCTTCTGTGTGATAATGATAGCAACCCATCCAAGTGCCTCCGAGTTTAAAAGCTTGCTCTTTTGTAAGACTGCAAGTACCCCATCCCTTTCTCCAGCTCCCAAATAGATTTTTTTTTAGACACGCTAACCCAACGGATAGGCAAGTGCAGACCTTTATAATAATAGTAATAAAAAAGTTCTCCTTCATGGATTACTGCCTTGTCGTGGCGAAGGGGCTTGCGTAACTCAATGAAGTTATGAGCTATGCCGTGCAGGGCCACCCAAGATGGACAGGTCATAGCAGAGAGTTCTGACAAAATGTGATCCACTGGAGAAGGAAATGGCAACCCACTCCAGTATCTTTGCCATGAAAACCCCATGGACAGTACTAAAAGGCAAAAAGATATGACGCTGGAAGATGAGCCCCTCAGGTCGGAAGGTATCCAATATGCTACTGGGGAAGAGCAGAGGGCTAGTACTAGTAGTGCCAGAAAGAGTGAAGCGACTGGGCCAAAGCCGAAAGGACGCTCAGCTGTGGATGCATCTGGTGGTGAAAGGAAAGTCCGATGCTGTAAAGATTTTTTCTCCATAGGAACCTGGAATGTAAGATCCATGAATCAAGGCAAACTGGACGTGATCAAACAAGAGATGACAAGACTGAACATCAACATCTTAGGAATCAGCGAACTAAAATGGATAGGAATGGGTGAATTTAATTCAGAGGACCATCAGGTATACTACTGCGAGCAAGAATCCCTCAGAAGAAATGGAGTAGCCTTCATAGTCAATAAAAGAGTAGGAAAAGCAATACTGGGATACAATCCCCAAAATGACAGAATGATCTCAGTGCGAATCCAAGGCAAGCCATTCAATATCACAGTAATCCACGTCTATGCCCCAACCACTGGTGGTGAAGAGGATGAAATTGACCGGTTCTATGAAGCCCTACAGCACCTTATAGAATCAACACCAAAAAATGATGTCCTTATCATCATGGGGGATTGGAATGCTAAAGTAGGAAGCCAAAAGATAAATGGAATAACAGGCAAGTTTGGCCTTGGAGTACAAAATGAAGCAGGGCACAGGCTGATAGAATTTTGTCAAGAGAATACGATGGTCATAGCAGACACTCTTTTCCAACAACCCAAGAGACGTCTCTACACATGGACATCACCAGACGGTCAACACAGAAATCAGATTGACTATGTGCTCTGCAGCCAAAGATGGAGAAGCTCTATACAGTCAGTAAAAACAAGACCAGGAGCTGACTGTGGCTCAAATCATGAGCTTCTCGTTGCAAAATTTAGGCTTAAATTGAAGAAAGTAGGGAAAAACACTAGGCCACTCAAGTATGAACTAAATCATATCCCTGATGAATATACAGTAGAGGTGACAAATAGATTTAAGGAATTAAATCTGATAGACAGAGTGCCTGAAGAACTATGGACGGAGGTTCACAACATTGTACAAGAGGTAGCAACTAAAACTATCCCAAAGAAAAAGAAATGCAAGAAAGCAAAATGGCTGTCTGAGGAAGCTTTGCAAATAGCTGAGGAAAGAAAGGAAGCGAAAGGCAAGGGAGAAAGAGAAAGATACACCCAATTGAATGCAGAATTCCAGAGAATAGCTAGAAGAGATAAGAATGCCTTCTTAAATGAACAGAGCAAAGAAATAGAAGAGAACAATA